>JAXDDW010000115.1:0-382500 GCA_034670385.1 Hoplostethus mediterraneus | reverse complement strand
TTGATTTTTCAAACCAAGAAGAGAAACCTCTCATTCTGCATTCATTCCAAATATCTTTGGTCTTACATTACATTACATACATTACATCTCCTCACAGGTCGATAGAGTATCAGCTCTTACACAGTTGCTATTCCTGACATGGGTCTGACAGAAGTCAAGCTTGTGATGCGATTTGCTCACAGAGTCAACAGTAACTGAAATGAGCTACAACAGCTCCAGGTGCCCTGACTCATTAGAAAGCCAGTGGGCAATCATGTGTAGCAGCACTGAAGTGCCCTAGGCCCCTCAAGTCAAGCGATGCTTTGTAATCCCTCACTCAATTACCACAGTCAGTGCATTGAAAGCCTAGTCTAAAGACTGCTGCTGCCTCTGTATCTACTCTTTATTCCTGCTCTGCTCTTCCTCCTGACTGGGCGTGCCATGGCTTAAGCTGAAGCAATGGCTTCTGCCCAAATGCTTGCAAGTAAATGGGCATTGTTAATTTGCACTGGCATCTTCCCATGTTTTAATCACGCCTGCCTCCTCTCCTTTTCTCTGCTATAATACTTTGTGCATACAGTGTCGTGAATAACTGGCAGGATTCTGGTTATACTGATGTAGATATAATGGACTTTTCTACTCTATACAGTTTTTTCTATTATAGTCATGCATTTGGTTGTGCATGTTTTTGAAAAGGTAGATCGTGAAATATGATCAGTGTCAATGCACTGTAACTTTCATCATGTTGACTCTGTCGTGACAGATGCTGTGTAACAGAGCAACTACATTCTGCATAACACAATGTGCCAGTCAGTGTTTCCCTACATATGTACAAGTTGTTCAGCAACACAAGTCTAAAGTTCATATCAACACTTGACCACCCACTGTGTAAACTGTTCTTTCCAACCTTCTTGAGATAGGGTAACAATTCACATTAGATGAGTAATCCCACTAAGTTTATCTGTTTGATATTATGTTGGTGGTGTGTGGGGGGAGGGTCTGATCCAAGTAGATCAACTATATCAAATTGAAATTGAAATGTTTGACTATTTTGTACACGCCCATTCTGTTACCCTTTTGTCTTATGACAAGTTGGAAAGTAGTAGCATCTCATCTTGGAGTGGATGAATCTGGTCGAGGGGGACATCGTGCTACTGAGGATGTTTCATTTATATACACACAGGCAACAGGGTACGCAGCCAAAAACAAACACATGCATGTTACCTTCAACACATTTCTAGTGATCTTCCCAAAAGAGTTGGGGATGATGAGAAGAATGGGACTGGTGGAATGACTGGAGGTCCTACGGCGTTTTTGGTAGGACGGCACTGCCCAGTCCAAGGCCACCAGCCCATCATCGCTCAGTTGCAGGTTGTCCCGCACAAACTGGACCGGACTGTCGTAGGGCCAGCACGCCTCGTACACGCTCTGGAGAAAGCCGCTGGTCCGCCACGTCCACCCGACACACGGCGAGTAATCACTGAAAGTCCTGCAGTGTTTGAGAAGGTAGTTGGCCAGCGCGGACGGCTTGCATATCAGTTCCACAGTGGGCGCGTTCTCGGTGGTCCCGCCGTCGGAAGAGGCCGTGTGGGCACCGTCGGCCCCCCGGTCTGAGACCAACCTGGACCTGGTCGGCTGCTGTGACATTCCCAGTCCGCGGAGCAGCGTGTCCGGTTGGCTCTCGGTGCCAAAATACGTGGAGCCTGGCCAGATTAAGAGGACCAGGATCACAACGCAGACAGCCACCAGCCATCCCAGCATTGGCACGGTCGGGGTGGCGAAACGAGCACGACACGGACGCTTTCCAAACCTTAATGAGGATTTTTGGATTTTATGAAATCACATTACGGGGATGGTGCACGGAGACAAGTTCAGTTTCACAGTGTTGCTCGGCTTATTATGTCCAGCCTTTCTCGTAGGGAATCGACTCTGCGCTCCGCTCGTCGGTGAAGTTTGGTTACCGGTGGCTTATTGCTCTGGTGCCAAGGCGCACCGGTCCGTCATCGGTGTAGGTGTGTAGTAGTAGCAATTACGCAACGTGGTTTCTATCACTCCCGGTCAGTTCAAATCGGAGTTAACGTTTCCTTTTGTGTAGGTACCTGTGAGTCCACGAGGAGACTCCGTATTTCTATGCATCAACGCCAACTGGTGCTGTAAATGATCCGGTCCAGGGCTGCGCTCTCGGTGCTTCGACCCAGCAGCTGGGAGCGCAAGAAACGCCTGAATGCAGTGCACTGTTAACGCCTCCCACCAGGTCCACCCCCCACCTCTACCCCCTACCCCCTTACAGTGAGCAGGTACCCTTTACATGTGATAATCTCTGCTGTTATTAGCCTATCTACTACATCCTGTGTAATCGCTTCAATTTTCGTCCAATTTTATTGTGTTATTTGTTGGAAACTATCGTGTAATTCACATTTGGCAGGAGTCCTTCTCTAATCACATACACACACACACACACACACACACACACACACACACACACACACACACACACACACACACACACACACGCAAGCATGCACACAAAATGAAAATGTCCCATCCAGCACAACTCGATTCCATAGTGACCAATGAGAGAGAGAGAGAGAGAGAGAGAGAGAGAGGGAGAGATAGCCTTTATCAGGTATAGGAGTGCATATATAGCTATAATTATACAGCAAGGGTAAATTTGGATGCTGGACAAACACATCATAAGGTTGACATACTGGCACATAACTACTATCCACAAATTGAACTTTAGATGAGTCATTACTGAGAAAGCCACATTTCATTATTCACAGAACCATTGAATAATCAATTGGCATCTTGATTGGTCACAAACAACTCTAAGTGCTAAGTAAGGCTGATGAATTTCATGGAAAGCTGTTTCAGAGCATGCTGTTGTTTTGAACACATTTAAGTGCAGCATAAGAAAGCGCTGCAGCCTGCCAAGCATATATTGACGGCGGCGTGGCCCAGTTGTGTGAGCAAATAAGTGAAAATGAACCCAAATGGAAAATGACAAGACTGTAGAACATTTTGAATTTGTCCGTATTTACAACCTCACGCCATTCCCATTGGTTAGCCAATGAATGAAAAAAAATGAAAATGAAAAAATCCAAAGAGCCAAAAATGCAGATGTCACGGCAATGAGCAGGAAATTAAGATGAATGACGGGCCTGAAGGATCTCCCTAACACCTCAGTAATAGCTTGAATGCCAGAGCAGAACAGATTACAGCTGGTGCATTGAGAGTTGACTAGGGAGGTAGCACTTTGTCTTCATTTACTCTCTAGTTCCATCACAAACGCTGTTTAAGAGACTTTCCATTTGTGCATGATAACTATCTCGGTTGTTGCTGCCCCAGGCATAGATAATGTTCTCACTCTATAAGTTCTCTTAGAAGCTCTGTGGTACTCTGTGGTACTCTGTGGTACTCTGTGGTACTCTGGGCTGTAAACCTCTCATTCCTGGGAATTTTATTTACTTAATTGCTAAGTGACTCTTATTGTTAACATGTGACAGTCAGATGTTTTTAGGGCCTGAGAGTAGTCTGAACCAGGTGGAGCTGGATTTAGCTAAGCTAACTTTGATCAATCACAGTAAATCAACACTACTACTACTTCTATTAATGTTTCATGAAGTTCATCTCATTAAAAGACAATAAAAAAAATCTCAGATATTTTAAAGTTGCACTACATTGCATTTATTAGCGTCCTTCATTTCAGGCTTGAAATGATGTACAGCTAAGGAGGTTACATAACACCAGAGAGGACTGATTGACAGGGTGCAAGGTGACTGCACTCCAGATGAGGGTGGTAATACAACATGAAAATGTATGTCAACCTCCAATAGACTACAAGAAGAAGAAAGGGCAATGCATTTTGGGGCATCTTGGTGAATTGAGTAACATCAGTCGCATACTCTTGCCAATGTATTATACAGCTGGGCATTTCTCGGGGTTCATAGAATCAACATACTACACACATCAAACATATTACATACTCATTTGACATCATTGTCAAATGTCATCTGTGCAATTAATTCTCTTGATTGATTAGGCTCTTCACCAATCCTCAATGACCTTTTGAATATGAAGGGAAAGGGGAAAAGGGATAAGATAAGCCTTAAGGATAGCAGTAAAAGGTCAATTTCATAGTATTTTCTCCTATGAGTAAAACAAAGATGTATGTAAAACATAGATGTATATGATTTACATCTTATCCAATGAAATGGGATAAGTAAATATAAATATAATAAGATAATATATACGACAAGCAGCAGCAGGCCATATGAAAAGATGCACTTGTGAGAGTGGGGGAAGGGGTACGCACAATAATGGAAACATTACAGGACATTACAGGGTCCTACAACTGTCCAGGCTTGGGAAAGTTACAGAAAACAACTTCAACAAATTGACATTGCTATCTAGATAACTTTCAGTGTGTAAAATAACATAAACATTAACATCCAGAAAAGACACTTTTCAGTCTGTCTCCCCAACAGAGATGCTTTTTAGACTCACACCCAGAGGAAAATATAGTCCTTGCAAGCAAGAATGAAACCTGTCACATGTCCTGTCTGTGTGTGTGTGTGTGTGTGTGTGTGTGTGTGTGTGTGTGTGTGTGTGTGTGTGTTTGTGTGTGCGTGCGTGTGTGTAATGTAAACACCCGGTTGCATTGCGTCACTCCAAAGCATTCTTGCACTAAAATGGTTTTCATTGTTTTGTATTAGACTATACACACTTCAGTTCTATTTAATTCAACCATACTAATTCCAGTTTAATATCCTGAAGTAAATCAGAAGCAGACCTAATGCATTATCTATTGGATCAAGGAAAATAGATGACAATACTTTTATAAATTTGCTTGGCATTCACCCTGAATTAACATAGACCTGACATAAACCTTTGTACTTAAGCCTCTTTGCAAACGTCTGCATCACCCATGCAATAAAAAAATCTTTAAAGAATAGCAAAATAAAGTATGTGTGCCAAAATACAATTGAAATAGTCCAGATGCAGCCTGTGTGCGGTCAATTCTGAGGAGGTCGCAAAGGATGAAGGAAACATTAAGACTACAATAATACATTTTGTATTGATGAGGAGAGAGGAGAAAAAAGCACAATAAATCACCGTGAAGGTTGGCGGCAAAAAGCAGAAGTGACCAGATGAGATAAGGAGTGAACTGACACAGGGTTAAGGCCGGTTGGATGTTATTACTCTGGACAACATGAACGCACCTTTTAGAGACCTGTCTCTGGAGATCTGATGGCCCTCTGGAGGCGGGTCACAAAGGTTAGTCCAAAAACACACAAGCAGCCGTCCACTGCTGTTTTGTGTTTGAAGACCCTGACCCTCATCTTAAACTGTAGTGGCAGTCAGACAGGCACACACACACGTTTTGTTTGTAGGAGAAATAGAGATAATGGGAGGCAAAATTGAATCGTCGGGACCTCAAATTAACATCACATCACAGAAATGTTTACTCCTCACTTGAATTTAATATCGGGATGCACCAATGTAGGGAGCATTCACTCAGGCATTCTTTTGAGGGTGGTTAATCCATGTTCAAGCAAACAAATTAGTGGTAGATTAGATAGATATTAGATAGAGTAAGGTTTTTAGGGGCTTTTGTGGAGCCGTCTTCAAACATTCTGTCAGCATTTGGTTTCATGAGAACTTGATGTTGGCCAAAACAAAGGCCTTTTCCCATCCAGTGAAGGAAGAAACAAAATACATGGTCCATAACACAAGCCCTTCCAGAGGTTCATTTTGTTCAAGCAGATGCATAAATGAATTCAGATGGGAAAAACTACCTCAGCCTGGCCAATCATTGACCCTGATGATGTGGATGACACATGCGCACATGCACACACCTTAGACCCACACACACACACACCTAATCCGCTATAAAACGTTGTGCTGGGACGTGCTAAATCTGGAGTGTTTCCCCAGGAGTGCTGACAAAATAGGAAGTGCATTAGGCTAAAAACAAACCCCCTGCTGCGGAGAGGCAGAATAATAGATTGGACCTTCTCACTGGAGGTTTGATTCATAAAAATATCTCCACAAATCCACAAAACCACAAATCATAGAATCTAGTTACCTTGATATAGCTAGCAGTGATGTTTAAATTCTATCATAAACGTCACACATTATTCTCCAAGGTTACAATAAGAAAACATAAAAAGCATTCAGTGAATGGTTTACCTAAAGCACCAGTGAGTGCATACATTTTTTGCGTGACTGACCACAGTGGGAATCCAACCACTAACCCCGGTGGTGCTAGTGCAATGGTTTTGAGTTCAGTTGAGTCATCATCATCGGTATTTGTGACACACAGACAAAAGGCTGTATAGAATTTGCTAAAATTGCACAATCACCACAGCCAAGGAAGAGGAACAGAGAAAGCATTCAGTCCAGCACCATGACTCATGGTTTATGTGTATAGATCCAATTTGTGGGCCTCATCCTAACCAGATAGACCTCGTCTACGTTCTAAATCTCATTTCCATTGCCTCCCTGATGGAAATGCAAACCAGCTGTGGTCTTTTGGGAGGCTTGTCAGTCAATTTAAAACTAGTCTTGAGAAACAGGGCGTTCACCCTGCGAGGGACTTAGTGGATGGGTCACTGTACTCCGACTGATTGCGGGCGGTATGAGCGGTCTCGCTCAGTCGCATCGGTTGAGTTTCAGCTGTACAGGAAATTAATGGACTTCCTTGTTGATCATTTTTCTTGCAGTGTAACGTCTGCATCTGCAATATATGTGCTGAAACCATGTCCCAGTACAGTGGAGACTGCACTGCTCAGCCAGGCCTTCCCTCCCTTCACTCCACTCCCTCTCTCCAGACTCAACATCTCATCTACCGTCACTATGGCACAACCACAACCCTTAATATTAAAACAAACAGTCACTGTGCTACGACTTCACACGGGCTACGGCAACTGGGCAGCTGGCATACCACATCTCAGGTCAGATGTGGTTTTGTTATTCTCTTGACTCACATTGGATTGTGTCTGGGGTAAACATATTCTAAATCTGTATTCAAAACCAACCGCACACCAAGGCAGTACTTTTTTTTTGCAACCAAGTCAGCTCATCTCTCACCCAACACCCACCTCGATGGTAAGATATACAATAATTATAACCATATGCAGGAGCCCTATTTAAGTTGGCATCAGCTTTTTAAAAACATCAACATATGATTCATGTGGTTGTGGGATATGTCCCGCCGCTGAACCCTGACAGTGACGTGGATCTAGTGTTGAATGAGTCATATTCATTATCAAACAGATGTGTCCACTTGTAGATTGGTGTGTATTAGTCTCAGAGGAACGGAGGACAAAGGGGAGAAACAGAAACAATTCCAATTTTTGACACAGTTGCTTTTATAACATCAGTGAATCACTGGTGCATGTGGAACCAAGGCTAACATAAATATCGTCCTCCTCCACTGTCACACACACAAATACTGTATATCAAGTTAACTGCAGAAGCATTCTAAAATGTCATAACGAGCCCATGCAATATTGTTGGAGCACTACAGCAGCACAAGCCACAGTTGTGCATCATCACTTTCTTACACCGGTGTGTTTCATGTCAATACGAAGTGACCACATCCTCAGTAGCTCGCTTCCTGACCCCTTTAAACTTCCTGTGATGGGATAGCATTGAACACAGAGTCAACAGACAAACCTGCTACAGTTAGTAACATGGTGATATGGCCTGGCTCAGCTAATCTCCCATTTAAGGAATATTCCTTTCACCTCCGCAGACGGGCGCTTTGCCAAAAGAGTTTCAATACTAGCTTTCATACCTCCTCTGAAATGCTGCACAGGAAGTGCAGGAATAGTGATTGACACTTGCTATGGTTTTTCATTTGTGACACAAAGATTAAGCTGTCAGTCAGATATTATGAAAGCTCTTCAGGGATTGGTGAATTTCTTTGTAAACACAAGAGCCAGGATTCAGAATCTTGAACGTAACTTTTGATCATTTATAACTGAGTTTTTGGCCACAGACTTGTTCTTTAGCGGCCAAGTGTTTGGTAACCACAATATTAAAGTGTACATTCTGTGAACACTTTGTAAAGTCACAGCATTTCCTGTGCATTATATTGTTTTGTAACCTTAAATTTCACATGTTAACATCCTCAGTCAAAATACTTTACAGTATCTGAAAGCAAACTCTCAGTCAACTGCAATATGACATACCCCAGAGCCCTGTTCTAATTTTACAGCCATCCAGCAGGGTAGCTAATCTGAGAGCTTGATATGCCTTCTCATAGAATGGTAGAGCAAATCAAAAGAGGGGGCGGGGGGAGGGAGGTGGATGAGATTGAGAAACAAAGAGACAGGATGGCAGAAAGTCAGAGAGACACATGGAAGGAAGGGAGGGAGAAATAAAGGTTGAGTGGAATAAGACGGATATGTAAAGAAAACCAGAATACAAGAGAATGAGAATGGGGTAAAAATTAAAGGGAATTATATATATATAAACACACTCACTTTATTAGGTACTCCTGCTCATTAACGCCGATAACCTGCTCCTCCAAACAACGAATCATGTGGCTGCAACTCAATATATAAAGCATGCAAACGTGGTGAAGTGGTTTAGTTTTGGAATGGGTAAAATGCGTGATCTAAGCGACTTTGACCGTGGTATGATTGCTGGTGCCAGACGTGGTGGTCCCAGCGTCTCAGCATCTCCTGGGATTTTCAAACACTACAGTCTCTCTCAGAGTTTACAGAGAATGGTGCGATAAACAAAAAACATCCAGCGAGAGGTTCTGTGGCCAAAAATGAAATGAGAGAGGTCAGAGGAGAATGGGCAGACTTGTTCAAGAAACACCACAGCTGCTCAAATAACAGCTCTTTAAAACAGTGTTGTGCAGAAGGGAACCTTATTGAATCCATGCTGTGAAGAATTCAGGCTGTTCTGGACCCAGTACTAGATAGGTGTACCTAATAAAGTGGCCGGTTAGTGTACATACAGAGAGGAAATTATGTAGATGTTCCTTGACCGCTCTGTCTGCTTCTTGACCTTCTCAGCAGAGATGAATGAGTTGCCAAATACATTAGATTAGGAGATTAGCATGTCTTGAGCAGTCTCTTCTGTTGATATTCCCACAGTCTGTTATTCTCGTGGGAATCATCAAGAGGGTAACCAGGCAACACACAGACTTCAGACATGTTTTCAAGGCTTTCATGTTTTATTAAAGTGATTTCGACAACTTAGAACTCTCCTCATATGATGTTCTCAGTGTTATCACTGACAATTTTATCAACAAAGTGTGAAGAAAGTGCAAGCGGATTAAAGTTAAAGTATAAAGTTTCTATCTATTATGAATATCTTTTAATGACGTACTGAGTTGAAAACCTCACATACATTTCCTAATGTAGTGGAGTGATTTGATAGTATAGAAAATGAATGAATGAAATTAACACTCTGAAACGCCTTGAAACGCTGTGATTTACCAATATGTCTGTGTCATCAAAATATTATTCCACTCCATGATAAGTAAGCCTTTGTTAGATTTATATCTTGTTTAAAAATATGTAAAAATATAGGGAATGCAGTAGAAAGTCATTGCAGGGAATTGCATTCATGGTCAATGGTCAAGGTCAGTGGTCAAGGTAATGAATCATGTGTCTGGCAAAAGTGTCAGTTCAAAAACAATAAAACAAAAAACAACAAATATTGAGTAACTTGGTGCTAGAGTTGGACTGGATGAATACATTTAGGATTGGTGACATCGTGATGATGAATGGACACTTACTGGGAGATGCTACTTTTTGCTTGAAAAGAGAAAAAATACCAAAATAAAGGACTTTTAACTGATTAGTTGACTAATGAGTCATTAGCTTTTAGAGTGACAAAGACTTTCTGCTGTCCATTAGTTAATATTAATGATTTCCATTTCGTTTTGGGGCATTATGATCACTCTGGTAAACAGTAATATTCACAATGTGCAGTATATAAAAAGTTCATTTTGCAAGATTGAGTTAATTTAGATACGTCAGATATATCAATGAAAGTGATTCTTCATTAGTACACAAAATCATATGCCTAATCGTCACTTAGGCCATTGCTTCCCTTCCTTCATGTTCCTCTCACAACTCACATTTTAAT
This sequence comes from Hoplostethus mediterraneus, assembly GCA_034670385.1. Taxonomy (NCBI): domain Eukaryota; kingdom Metazoa; phylum Chordata; class Actinopteri; order Trachichthyiformes; family Trachichthyidae; genus Hoplostethus; species Hoplostethus mediterraneus. The sequence continues at coordinate 372,405 of JAXDDW010000115.1, read as the reverse complement.
AACTACGCCCATGATGCTTTCGTCCACAGGATTGAACTGGTGAGGATATATCTCTTCCTTTAACAGTATTTCTGCTGTAGGGTTGGGTTGCCAGCTTGGGTTTCCATGGTGACCAGAGCTGAGTTGGTATAGGTGCCTGCATGTGTTTTCACATCAACCTCGGGTACCAGGTTGCGTACGTGTTTGAACACCTGCAATTTAGCTGTCAGTCAAGCGGATGATTTGAAATCCCATGTTAGGACGTCACCATAGCCAGCCAGTTAATTGTTCAGGCCTAGACTGTGATAGCTAAATGTCAACAGATATTTTATCTATCAAGTACGTGCATCAACTCACAAGGAATATGCCACAGAATTATGAAAACAAACAGGACTGATTCCCAGTATTCCCACTGTTTGATTGTTTGATTCCAATTGCGTGAAACTGCGTTAAATGGCCTCGAGACATCCTCAGCATCACTATTATTTATATCATAGCACTATTATTGTAATATTACTACTACAATATCATTACTAGAATGCTTGCATTGCTCAGCCTACTCTGTGAATGAGGACACAGTGTCATTTTGTGTAGCCTTTGTTGCCTTGGGAGAAACAGTGTAGCAGTTGTCACAGTTCCCCTCTTTGTGTTGGGAGAGCCTCATTAGCTAATGGTAGCCTCAAAGTCCCAAAGGGCAAAATAAACAACGCCACAGTCCCCATAGAGGATTACCGAGTCAGATGAACGGTAGCAAAACCCATCAAAAAGCACCAAGCTACTGTTGTGCCTTTTGTAGTAGCCACAAGTATTACTGTTGTATTACTTTAATGTCATTACCTCTATTTCCAATTTCAGAAGCATAATATTGACAACGAAGATGACCCTTCAAGGTCAAGATCAAAGTTGATCCTTACCCTGGTGTGTGTATGTTGTGTGCGTAAGTGAATGAGTGTGCCAGCTCTGAATGTACAACAAACAGAAGATGACCTCTCAGCCCCTATGTATTGGTTGAAGAGGCCTGACAACAATACGGGATCGACTACCTGGTTTGAGGTGAAGGACGGGGAGAGAATATGCTGGGGACACCTAATACACAGACCAGTTCAAATGTGAGCTGTATGAGGAGGGGTGGAGGTTTTTGTGTGGGTGGGTGGGTACATCGATACAGGCGAAGGAAACTGCTTCAAAACACTTTGATTTCCACTGGAAGCAACTTTCAAATCATCATGGCCTATGTGAGTAACGAGAGGGCTTGCCAGCATTACAGCCCTCTTAAACACATTGTATATGATGTTCTGTTAAACATTACACGTCAGTTTACCACTGAATATATGATATATACGATATATGCAGTATTTCTGACTAGATCTGTGGGAACCTCTGTTGACTAACCTCATGGTCCGGGCGTGATTTGTCTCTGCACAATGGTCAAAACATGAATTCCTCTTACGTAATATTTTAGGTGTAAAATGAAATTCAGTGACAGATTTACAGCCATCAACATTTCTTCTCCCTGACGTAAAAGTTTGTGTGCTGCTTGCCTCCCTGTTGACAAATTTATAATAGAAAGATAGAAATCAGAGTTGAGAGTAGGTCACCGAAAGTCATCTGTCATGCTCTTTGAAGATGCTAGTTCTTGTTTATCTCAGCTGAAATAGCATCATCAAAGTTCTTCATATCCTGCCCCTATGAGATGCATTGGAACACAAGCTATGATGACCTTTGCAAAATCACGTGCATATTTCTCTTCTGTAGATTCTCGCCAGAAGTTGTTCAAATACACATATGATGCATAAAATGTTACGCAATTGGAGTTACGTGCATCTACATCCAATTGAATCCAGGAGCGGGGCCAAAGGGGTGGCCTAGGAGGAACTGGCTATCCTTAAAGTCTGATTGGCCCCTTTAGTTGCCAAGCCAAATTTTCTTCACTTTCATTGGCTCTTAAAATGATGATAGCACATTGGAATGCCAAGGAACCCCTTTTGACAGAAAAGAAGAAGTGCTTAAAGGTATCTGCCAAGCCATATATCCATTCTGTATGATGAAGAAGAAGAAGAAGAAGAAGATTAATTTATTACATTACGGGTGCACGAATGCACTAACACACACAGCACACACATGCGGGGAGGGTGTCCATGTCATTGTATCTCTGTGTGGATTAAGTTCTGACTATACTTAGCTTTAACAAACATAGGATAGAGGCTCTAATTGCATTGTGGTCCACTTTTTGTGCTGATGGTTCTTGGACCTCCCATAGAAGACCTGTCCACTTAATCATTTTAAAAAGCATCACATGGTTCTTGCTAGGTAAGCTATGAAGTGTGTGCCCTGTCAGCGCTGCAGGAAAAGTGAGCATTTGATTGGTTGCCAGTTGATTTGGTCGAACCTCGCTACCTGAGCAAACACAACGCCCAGATAAGAACAACTGGTTGGCAGAAACTGAAGGTGAATAAAGGGGATGATAAGAGAATATTTAGCTTTCCATTAGTTATAATAGCCTGACATGGGAGTCACGGCATTCACAGTGTTTTGATAAACACACACCCAATGGGCAAGACTCCATTAGAGACCCAAGTGGGCGTATAAATAGTCACATGCACAATCACAACTCGTTTGTTTCAGTCTTATTCCCACTCTCATCCAGTCACAATGGTGAAGCTGTTGAAGTGCTCTTGAAATAGCACCAATGACATCAACTGTGAATGGCAGGAAGGAAGTTGCAAACATGAAGGGATGAATGCTCATTGAATGTCCTTTAAGACAAGAATAGAGCCACATGACAAACCCACTAATGATGTGATGAAGAACAACAAAAGCCCATGGCCATTTTTCAGCTAATGGAACAGAACAAAAAAAAACTCCTGCATTTACCTGAACTTGATTCAGAGCAGAAATCTGAATAAGGTAAAACAGTTTCTCTCTGCTGTGGTACTTTTGTGTTCAGTTACAGGGCCTTTTGGTCTCCATTCATCCCTTCAGCGCTGCTTCACTACAGCAGCGCTATCGGAAACAGGAAAACTTATTCAATTTTGGATGCTTGACTAGAAAAGATATAAATAAACTGCTTCTACTCTGATGGATGACTGGTGTCTTGCCCTTTCAGAGTATGAGAACATTACTGATATCAGTGGTGAACTAATAAACAAATATAAGGTCAGTGACTTTCCCCATGAGCTTGAATGGTAGTTTAGTTTTTAGGATAGAGAGGATTCATTAATTTTTCCTTTTGCAATGTAAAAAATATCATTAGATTATGTAATATATGTTTTTCCTAATGAACAAACTAGCTAGTAGCCAGTTAAGTAACAGTACACCAAAACTTCAAACCTATAAAAGGATGCACCTCATTTTACTGTTGTGATTGATCAGTCACCATTCAGTTACTGACATTTCCTACATTTTATATTGATGCCAGCAAAACATACCAGCTGTCATAAGGATCTATTTGTTTTTCTCACATGGGTTCACAAGCCCCTGAGATTCTGGAAATCAAATGTGTAATCTAGAGGTGGACACACACACACACACACACACACACACACACACAAACAAATGTCATTGAGGTTGGAGTTGCCCTTTCTTGGCAACTTGCCTCAGTAAACATCACTTCCTGGTATCCATACTATGTGTAAAGACACATTGACACATTGACACACACACACACACACACACACACACACACACACACACAGTGTCTTTGGATGTTGTGTTTATACCATTTTGCACCCAGTTGAACTTCAGACTGTTACAGGCTGTACATAAACATCCTACAAATCCGTGTGGTTTAGACCGGGGATTAAGTGCTTGTTGTGATAACGAGATGGTTTATTTTACTCCAGACAGAGAGATGGGGTTTCTGAGCACCATACACAGCGGTTCACATGTAAACAGACCCTTTAACATTAACACACTCACACAGAGACACACAATTCTGCCACGAGGGCATAAGCACAAAACCTCCCTGTTAAACCTCCCTATATGTTCTGGGGAGTTCTTCTCTGATTCCCTAGAGACGACAAAACAACAAGCTGCGGATGTACACACTGACCAAGTCCTTGGAAAGGACACATGCTCTTCTAGGCGGAAACACAATTTCTATGTCTCTCTGTCCCTCTGGCCTTTTAAGCTGAGTCCCCTACCACCCCTCCCTAACACACACACACTGACAATGCCATACCCACATATGACAGCACCAAGGTCAAGTCCTTGGTCATTTTTCTCTGTATATTTGGCAATTGGGGTGGCTGTGGCTCAGGAGGTAGAGCGGGTTGGCCTCCGATCAGAAGATTGTAGGTTCGATCCCCGGCTTCTCCAGTCCACATGTCAAAGTGTCCTTCGACACTGTCCTTCGACACTGAACCCCAAATTGCTCCCGATGGTCAGGAAGCACCTTGCATGGTAGCTCACTGCCATCGGTGTGTGAGTGTGTGTGTGAATGGGTGAATGAGAGGCATACATACATACATACAACAAAAGACATGTTCACAAAACATAATGCAGCCTTCAGCTTGCAAGCTAGCCTGGCTAACGTTACATGTATATCGAGCTAGCACAGCTAAAAACAATTCAAAAATAGTTTCCAGAATCCATGGCAAACAAGTGTCCTAACTTTTGGTGAATGGGTATATCTAACAATATTTACATCCAAAACAAAGGAGATGGGATATTTCCTCTGATTTCGTGGTATATTACAGTTTTAGTGTTAGTCACAAAGACTCAAAGAGCAAGGGCTTCATTCTAGACTCATCATTTTGCATGTGCAACGTTCATAGAAGAGGATGAGACACCAATTTCTCCACAGACAGTATCCTCAATAGTCCAGAATGCAGAACAGTGACAAGACATGTTGCGTTTTGCAGAAGGTGCCCGACACTTTTCTTTTTTTCTTTCTTTTTAAAACACCAGAATGGTGCCAAAATGCATCGTCAAGTTTCCAAGCTTCATCAAAGTTGGACCAGTGGAATCTGAAATCACATTGGATGGACGTATTGATCCATAGTGCCAAAATATAAAAAAAAAAAACATACAGAGAGAGCAAGTATTATTATACAGCCTTATTTGGGCTACAGGGTCCACAGTTTAAGTTAGGGAAACAGCACCTAATATTTCCCATGTGTCTAACCTTATTTACCGGATTTACCGGAAACCGGTCAAAGTTGTTTGACAACAGCTATGAATAATGATAGTGTGAAGGCATACTAACAACGGTCACAATTGTTCCCCAATGTTTTATTTCCAGTGTTCTGGTCCCCAAAAGATGACAAAACAATCAAGTGTTGGAGAGTCAGACTATCTGAGTGTTTGCTGCCCTGGAAAATACTCTTGCTTTGGCTGAGTGCCGGCCATATTTTAGGAAAACACTGGCAATCTCGACAGTGTTTGACATATTATCAAAATAAACTGGAGGTTAAGATAAGATAATTAAAATAAAATGTGGTCTATGTTATTGGGATGTCAGTGATTGTTGTCATTTTCTTATCAATTTGTGATAAGAAACACATTGCCCCTCACTCCCAGAATGAGCCTGTATAGTAAGTTTATATTCAAAGAAATATGTGAAAGGTAGAAGGGGGAAGAACAGTCATAAGAGAACAAACAGTAAAGGCAGAACCAGACAAAGAAGTCCGGGAGATCGTCTGGAATAAGAGGCTGGACAGGAACAGTTCAGGTTACAGCTCCTTCCTTCTGTAAAAGTATACAATGAGAAAATGTAATACGAGTTGAAACAGCTGTTGCTACTTGCTCTTTCACCTGATTGTTTACTCGTCAAATTATTGGATCTTGAAAAAAAATAAACCATGGCCCAGTGTCCCTCTTTATCACAGCATCAGTCAAGTCAAGTTTATTTGTATTGCCCTTAATCACGGTTACAGTCACAAGGCCGTCACAATGCCCCATTATGAAAACAATAACTGACGGCACACGACACCCCCCAACCTTGGGCTCCATTCTGTATTAGTGACTAGTTACACAGTAATGTGGAAAGACTTGGGGCAAGACTCATGCCCTTTCAGACAAATGTTCTGATGAGGGTACTATAGAACAACTGCAAAATAAAAACACATTTAAAACAAGTGGGTCAAAGTGTGTAGAGGTTTTCTCAATGTTTCCATACACTTTCATTGCATTCCACCAAATGATAATAAAGGACTTTTTACATCAGACCGATGCACTTTCTAATATAGCGTGGCTGGCTGGCAAGATCAACTTTCCCAAAATAGAAAGTTAATTCAGCCCTCCGGCCACAATGGGAACACAGTATAACTATTAGAGGGAGAGAGAGAGAGCAATACTGCACATTAATAGGCATGGACCCAGGCAGCTCCACCATCTCCATAGTCAGGAATAGTACACCATTAGTGTCGCTCGCATATATATTACTACAACAATGACACCTGCTAACAGCACCTCATATTCATGGACTTCTGTTCTGAACATCCAGATATAAAGCAGAGACAGGTGTCCACTGAAATCCCCACAAATCCACTTTAGTTTGTACAGTCACCTTGATTAGCTCTGATATCAATTTAGGTTTTTGCTAACTGCAAATCAAGCCTTCTCTGTAGAGTTAATATGTCGGATTTAAAGGTGCAAGTGTGACCGATTGACAATAATGTGTGTACTTTATATTGTAGAAGTACTGTGTAATGTAGGATTACTACAAATCCACTCAGTCTTTAGAGATTTAAGGGAGAATTAGTGCTTTGCCAAAATACTAGATGCTCACACTCCACTCCCAAAGGAGAGCACTGAAGTGTTTAAATGGCTGCCAGAAAACAGCTTTCAGCCATAAGGCACGCGCAGGGACACACACACACACACACACACACACACACACACACACACACACACACACTGCTGTTGACAATTACCACCCTATTACCCCCACATATGGAAACCAACCAACCAAATAACTACACTTTGTCTTACACACACAAAAATGCTTGCTTGTGATCAAATGAAAACATATGCAGTAAAGCATATCCATGGCAACAAACACACGTGCATATGTGCACGCACACACACACACACACACACACAGACAGACAGCCTGCCTGTATCTCCTCTCTGCCACAGTTGTTTGTATTTTCATCAAGAATCACAAACTCATTTAGAAACAGCCGTTCTTGACATGATGGAAACACAGAGGGCCTGCATACTTCAGAGAAACCTTCTCCTTTACCTGCATATGAGAAATGATGTACACAAACACAATACCAAGCACACACACACACACACACACACACACACACACACACACACACACACACACACACACACACACACACACCAAATCCCAATCAGGGAGACAGACACAGATCTAATCAAGAAAGAAATGCATCACAGTATGATGTCTCTGCAAAGATCAGAATATGTCTCGCCCTTCTAAGAATGACGGCACCTAAACCATGCTAGGAAAACCACACCCTGACACAGCACCACCAGAACCCGTCACTTTGACAGGACTTGATGTTGGTGTTTATTTTGTCAATTCCACTGGCTGTTTCCAATTCATTCACATCCATCCAGTAAAATACAGAAAAAAAATACAGCAACGGATTGATACTGAGTCAAACCGATGGTGAGTGGTACAGAGGTCAATGTAATGAACTGTAAAGGGAATATAGTCCACTATAGTGTAAGAGCCATATTAGTCAGGGGAAATGGCCCAGACATCCTCTTTCCATCCGAGACTCAGAACAACATGATAAGGGCTCCCTAATTAGGAAGATAGATAGGCATGTTATGGGTCATCGATAGTAAAAACTAATGCACTGTGTTAACAGCCATCGGTTAAAGAGGCTTTCTGTGGTTGGTGCTCAGTGGTGCAGTAAGCTCAAAACATACTCACGTCCTTGTATGTCATGTTTATCCAACCCTGGTAATGGTTTGTGAGTTCTGCACATGCACAATAGCTTCTGTCAAGCTGAAAAGAAAATAAAGAAAGTAAGTGGATGAGTGGATGTATAACTAGGACAGTAATATGTGGCAGGAATTCCACACGACAATGCAAAGGTGACTGTTGTCTCATAGGCATGAGGTGGGCAGAGGAAGGTTTCTCACTGGTACCTTGATATGGACACACTTATATGTTGTGTATGCTTTATCAACAAAACTACTACTAATTAAATGCAAAGTGCTGCTAAGAGTGATTGTTCAAAATATATTCATTTTCATTCTGCAATTAGATGGATTATCAAATTAACAATTCAGTTTGATGCTACATATCCATGTTCCACACACGTTCACTAGACATGGTGTTTTTAAATCTACACATCCGTTATGCAGCATAACAAGATACTTGATACTTGATGTTGATGTTAGGAACAGGTTCATGCTTGTTTCCCAGGACCAATCAGACACTCTGGAAACGTGAGTAGAACTACACCTGGGCCAAATATTATTTATTAAAAGATTCTTAGCATTTGTATTAGCAGATACGTGAGGTTTGCTGCAGGACAATGTCAGGAGTACCAGGATGTTGAGACAGTATCAAGTATTTGAAAGTGTAGTACTCTATTTAGGGCATTTAGCTAGGCTCTGTGCCACAGCAGTATCGCCACTGTGGAATGGCTACCGGCGGAATATCCTAAAATCCTAAACCAATAAGAAAATGTATGTTGCCTGTCTCTCATTTTTTCTCTCTCTCTTTCTCTCTCTCTCTCTCTCTTTCTCTCTCTTTTAGTCCTCTCACTACACACACACAAACACACATAACCTCCTCACGGTCTCTGTCTCTAGAAAATATGGCTACTGGGGTGTAACACTGGTGTTCATAAGGCAGCATTTGCATGGCGTTACTCACATTTCAAGTATTCTTCACGATGTGGTGTCGCTACCGTCTATAAAGAAAAATACATGTGTGCTTCAGCAAAACTATTGTAAAACATCACCTTGAAATGGCAGATAAAATAGGTGTCTATGGGTTTGGACTTTGTGTGCAGATACTGCAGTATTCTGTTGCATTTAATGAATTTGATTTTCTAGAAAATGTGCTACCTTGTGTAAAAAGTAATCCCCAGCAAAGAGGGAAAACTCATCTTGTTGCATTAGAGTGAAAAATGTTCTGCGCTGGGAAATAAATAATAAACATTAGTTCCACAGAATAACTCTCCAACATTAAGGCTGGAAGCTATTGTATGAGTTTCTGTACTCCCTTGTTCCTTGTAACAATACAGTGTAATGCTACCACTCCTTTAGAACCTATTACAGGCTTTTCCATGTTAAATATAATCAGGACTGCAGGGACAGTGGGAGAGGGAAGTTTACTGAAGGGCTTCGAGGAGCGAGGCTTGCAGTGTGTGTTTCAGCTGTATGACTTCATCATCAAAGGTACCCTGTTGCATGGAAATATAGTTTAAACTTACTATTATGCTTTTTCAATTCATCAGGGAATAATTCCGTCTCTGCCTCTTAATACCAATATTAATGATTATTTATATAGCACTTTCCAAAACAAAGTGCTGCACAACCAATAAAACAGAAAGCACAGTAAAGAGCACTATAAAACAGTAAAAAGCCATACAGATAAAACAAAATGAATCAATAAATATCGGACAAAGCAACAAGAATAAAATGATAAAAAGGATAAAGGAAGGATAAAATCACAGAAAGGCCTGATGATGATGATCAAAGCAAGTTTTAAGAAGAAACAGAATTTAGAAAGAGAGAGAGAGACAGGCAGACATTGGGGAGGAATAGATGCGAAAGAAAGAATGAAAGAAAGAAAGAAAGAAAAACAAACAACAAACAAACACAAAGGAAGAGCGCTGGGTCTGTCCGTGGGCCCTGGAGACAGTTGTGGCAGAGTGGCAGTGAGGCTGCTTGCTGATGTGAGATGACAAGCTGTTTACTGAGGCGAGAGAGGGTGATGGGAAAGCAATGGGGAGCACTTTGTCCCGCTATAGTGGTAGCTGCTGGAGCTTTTACGGGCTTGAATGAGTGTCGTTAGAGCCGGGGTAACTTCATTAGTGTCCCTGGGCAGCGGTGAGAGCAGCTGGGGGCAATGAGGGACTGGAGGCAGGAGGGACAACCCCTTTTTCCGCCAAACAAACAATTAGACAGACAGACTCTCCACCACCTGCCTGGCTGTGAGGAACAGCAAGTGGAGGGAGAGTGGGCTGTAATTACGGTCTATCTAACCCATCTATCTAGTATGTGTGTGGCGTGTTTGCTATGTTTGCTTTGCATGAGTGTGTTTATGCGGTAGTGATTTTAATATATAAATGCGTGTGTGTGTGTGTGTGTGTGTGTGTGTGTGTGAAGATCTGTCTGTGTGAAGTAGAACAGCACATCAAACCGCTGTCTCCTGAACAACAGGGGAAGTCTAAGTGGAAATGAGGTCATTTGCTTGATCTGGACACGTTGAAGTGGAAAGAGACACCACCAGAACATCAAAGCCACAGAGGAAGTTAATTATTTTGGCTGGAAAATACTAATTAACAATGTCAGCAAATGTCCATCTTATATCGCTTAATTCTAATGATGGAGATTCATTTCTCATCTAAAACCCTCAAAACCCTCAGAAAGACATAAGAAAATGTGGGAATGTGACAGGAGCATTCATTGAAAAATCCCATTCTTTCAATCTGACAAAGATAATAATTGTATAAAATATAATTATCGTGCCATTATACCCTAGCTAAATACAACCGAACAACATGTTAATCACACCAAATTATCTCAATAGGACATTTCACATCACGCATTTACTGGAAGTGAAAAATGAGAAGCTGTTTTTGTGGTCAGTGTCTGTTGGAGCCTGTTTAATGTGCCAGACGTATTGATGCTGCATTCAGACTGCTAATGCGTTATAGTTGAGGATCATTATCCAGCCATAGCCTGTATTCAGAAACCAGCAGCCACGTCTTTGAGCTCCACGGCCCTGACTGCAGCACCAGACCACTGATGAACAAAGCCTGACCTGACCCCATGCTGCAGCGGGAAGAAACATCTTTCCAGCCCAGGTTGATTTACTTCCTCTTAGGTAAAATGATGCGGTTTGTTGTCCTGATGGTGTTTGTTCCCTCTTCAGCTGTCCAGAACACATTTGGTGAACACTTTAATTCAAAGCACCTTGTCATAGCTTACCAGGAGTGCATAAATTGTTGACATTAGTGGCCCTAGTGGGAATCAAACCCCTGATGCTGACAGTGTTAGTATGATGCTCAACTAACTGAGGATCACATCACCCAAGACTCACATATGTTTTGCTTTTGTCTTTTGTACAGATTCATTTTTAGAAAACATCACATCCCAAGATATAAGAAAGCATTTAACAGTCAACATGTACTTGTAGGGACCTTTTGAGCCTCCTCCCCTCTTCATATCACCCTCCTCCCCAGAGGTATATAGGAGGACCATTGCTAGACTGCTCGTAAGCACTGTTTCTTAAGCTATGGGCTGGGGCCCTGAATGGGTCACAGGCTTGTTTTTGTTGGGTCCTGACATGACAGGGTTGAGTTTACATCTTGGAGTTCCTGGGAAAGAAAAATCTACTCATTGGGAAAAAGTTCATGCTGCTCTGCACAAAGAAGAAAGCTCAAGATCAGTTAGATCATAGGGATTTGATTTTTAAGCTCTGAAAGGACTTACATATTTTTTCTATGCTGTGTGTGCTACATTATATTTTTTCTATCAAACACATTAAAAACAATTGATCACAAAATATATTTGATATACAATATACAAATAATTTGATTTGATTACATGTGATCAAGTTTGGATGACTTACTCACTGTGTTTTATACTCTAGCCTCATCTAGTGGTTAAATATTGTCAATGTTACCCAGTGCATCAGTGTTGAGTAAATTATGATGAATGAAGTGCTGAGTAAAGTGCTTGCATATGGTTAGCACAACCAGAACCACAAATACAGGCATTTTATGGATTATTTGTTACAGTATTTGTCATCTTGGGAAGTCTTTTGAGAGTATATTTAATCATCACTAGGATTTTCTTCAGGCCAAAGACCATAACGAGATAAAAGATAGATTTTAAAAAGCGCCACTCATCTCACTTGAGAAAATATGTCTGGTATGATGTGATGATTTGGAGAATAACCTTACGCTGAAATAAAAGCCAGTGTTCTTTCATTCTAGCACTTGGAGGAGGCCATCAGTGGGTTTGTTTATAAGAGGTGTGCTGATCAAGGAAAATGAAGGATTTTAAAGACAGGCATACATTACTGTGCAAAAGTCTTATGCACATTTTTAAAAAAAACATAAAGATGCTTTCAAAAATAATGAAATTAAATACTATGAAGAGCAGTAATGTAAATCAGGAATGCAGAAAACAAAAATGTCTACTTTGAGTTAAAATTGAGTACTGTAGATATGAGCAAAGCCTAGCCAAGATAATTAAACTGTTACTATTAATGGTAGACAACTGGTCAAATTGTATATTAAACTGAAAAGTTTCGCCTTTTCTTTCGCAGTTTGGGGGTATGCCAATAGGGGGCAGCATAATCCTTTCCCGCCTGACAGTGACTAACTTTAGCCTGCTCTTTGTATAATGATGAAGAAACAACTTGATGTGATATGTATATATTGTGAAGGAGATACTGCACAATGTTTTGGTGCTGGTCCTCACTTTTTACTCCACTGTAAGCTTATTCATAAGTGGCCTAATTTATTTTGGTCATCACACATTATGTGCAAGTCAAATTGTATTTTTTGCATCTTTTTTTGCATCTTTATGCAGAAGCATCTTTCTGCATAAAGATGGCACACTGCTGGTTTGATGTGATTCTTTTCACATCTGTCTCATGGTGCAAACTGTCAAAACAGCAACATCAGGTGTTAGCAGTGGTTCCATACCAGTTCAGACAGAAAGAGAGGGATGAAGCAATTGTTTGGTGCACTGTTGAATGGCCAAACAAAACTGAATTATGTCATTCAAGAGGCCATCAACTTTATTGAGCTTAGACCACTGGAAAAAGCTGTATGTGCATTCATTTCATATACTGTATTTAGAACTGGCAGCTCGTGGAGTGAGGAAGATTACACACTCTGTAGTGCTGTCATCACTTGTTTTTCCTACAACCTTTCATAACCCAAGAATTCACTGTTTGACATTTGCCAGGTTTTCAAGAATATAGAACATGGCAGCATGGCCTATATGGTGTGTGTGTATGTGTGTGTGTGCGCGTGTGTGTGCTGTGGGTATTTGTACATGCATGGGTGTGTTTATGCATTCAAGTGTATGTGTGTGTACATGCACACAGGTGCTTCATACTTAATCTAGAGTAAAATTATGGCAACAAACTTTGGGGAATGATAATCACGGAAACAGAGGGCTCTCTCCGTCACACTAGAAAATAAATATCAATGCCGTATCCTGTACGACTTCTACGCACGGATCCTCAAGTACTATGAAGTTAACATGATGTTCTTTTCATAACCCTCTCACAAGGAAGCATGGTATTAAGTCTTTCATCACTTCAAACATTTACATCAGTACATGTGCAGGCTAGCGCTCTCTCACGCGTGCCTTCATCTTGTGTCATGCAAACATTTACTGTGCATGACTGCTAAAACAGACCTCTCATGTCCAACATGCACACACGCAAACACAGTCTCACTCCCAATACACACCCCTGCCCGCCCCACGTCACAACAGACGTAGACCACAGCTTGATCTAATTGCACATTATAAGATAATACAGGGCAATGAAGCACTAGCGTTATAACCTTCAAGCAGATAAAAACAACTACAATACAATACAACTACAATTTTTAACAATCTATTGTGTTTCCATATGTACTCTTACATTGTAGTCATCGTTTTGACCTTGTCCAGTCCAGTGCATTTGCTTGTTTAAGTACCACAGGTCATGGGTCATGGATCAAAATATTGGGAACACTGAGTTCAACCACCACAGAGATGGCGTCTGACGGTGATTCCAATACCTCCTGCAATTATGTGGCTAGTCGTGGATCTTAAATGAAGTCACTGTCATGTTTCTGAAATCTTTCCTGAACTATGCTAGCCTTTGAGCAGGGGCATTATACCGTGCTGAAAAGAAATCCACTTGCAGATGGAGATGCTGCGACCATAAGGCGATTCATTTAATTGTCAACAATGTTCAGATGTCCTGTGGCATTCAAGCGTGGCTCCACTTTTATCTAGGGGCCAAACACAGCCTACGCCACATATACGGAAGTCTGCAATGCTGAAACAACATGATCAATAAGATGTTTTCGCCTGCATGTCTCCTGTTAGCCGGCTATCCACTGGGTGAGTGACCATTTTTGATACACATGGGAAACTGTTGAAAAGCAGCAGCACTGCAGTTCTTGACAAAGTCAAATTGACACGACTGGTTGCTACTATACCCCATTCAAAGTCCAGTTATCCTAGTTATACCTGGATATACCTGTCTTCTCTCCATCTACACTGACTGAAGCTGATTAAATAGGAGAAATCAATAAGAGAATACAGCTTTTACTGTTTCCACCTGGTCGCCTATTTCATGGAAAAGACAGATGTTTGTTTTGTTTTGTTTCTTTATTGAAAATATCCTTCTTTGGGAGAGAGGATATTATAGAGGACATTATAATGGTCTTCAGTGAGCCTCTTTAGTTAACTACTGTACCAGTCAAAGTTTGGACACACTTACTCATAGAAAGGGTTTTTCTTTATTTTTACAATTTTCCACTATTTTAGAATAATAGTAAAGTCATCAAAACTGTGAAATAACAGGAATTATGCAGTGACCAAAAAAAAAAATCAAAACTATCTTATATTTTAGATTCTTCAAAGTAGAAACCCTTTGGCATTAACAAGCAAAGAAATTCCACAAATTAAATTTTAAAGGCCACAATCACTATGTTGTGTGTTTAAAATGATGATTTAATCATTGTGGTTCAACATTCTCCACCTCTAAAGTCTAAATGAAAACTACTTGTTGGGGGTGCATTTCAATTTAATTAAAATGTAAGTTTTGAAAATAAATTAATACACAGGCATCAACTTCTCTATTTGTCTAAGAACATTTCAAGCATTTAAGCATCAAGCCTTTATATCAAAATGTCATGAGAAGATCATGAGGAACAGAAACAGGTGTGTCCAAATGTTTGACTGGTACTGTAGATTCCATGATTTTCTAATGTGTAACATTGGCCATTGTTCATTTAAAATGGAATTCAACCCATCCAGGATTAACGTTTTGGTCTTATGAATCATTAAGGGTGAACATGGTCTTTACACTGACCTGTATGTCAAACCTACAGACTGCAATACCCATTTTGCTATCCTCTACCCTTAAAAATAGCTTCCTCTACAGTCTGTTTTGTGAGGTAAAGTGCATCTGCCAGAATGCGTCTGATTTCAAACGCCACCTCAGTGAAACCCAAAACATATTCAGGCACCATGGATGCAGTGAGAAGTGCACTGAAAAAGCAACAAAAACTGAAAAAAGAAAACAAGAATTGCTTTTTCCAGATAAAGGAGAACAACAACATAATCCCAATTCTATTTTCTACAAAATATACTAAATATTTGAAGAGGGTGAAGTAAATCATTCATAAATGCTGGTATATTGTTCAAAAAGATGAATCTCTAAAACATGATGATCAACCTAAACTAGTGTTGGTCCTGTTAAAATATGTTTTCTATTGATGAATTTCTGAATTGAAATACAGATTATATATAGATTATATATAGTTTATATATATATATGACTGATAATTCATCACCACCTGTTATCGGTCCATATAAATCTGATAAATAAATGATTCTGATTTTCAATAGTAACCTAGTTAGTTTGACTAGTTTATTTAATAATGAATATTTCATGTGAATCCAGGGCTGTAGATATGTTTTGCTTTTAATTCCAAACAGGTTTAAATGGGCTATTGGATGTAATTGGTAATAATAAACGGTGCTACTTTCTGATGTCTTCCTATACTTAGTTTGACTCCATGTTATTGTTCCCTGGGTAATGAACATTAAACTGGTCATTTTGAATTGAATTTCATCTCATGTGTGGATCCTGTGCATTCAAGGTTTGTTTTAATGAGGATTTATAAAATTATCAAAACACTTGCATAGAAGAAGGTGCTGTTGATTTGTTGTTAAATCCATCTCTATCATTTTTGATGGACTGTATCTGCTATTCTAAGGCTGTCTTGTTAAACTCTTAATACTGTCACTGTTAAACAATGACACAGAGTTTTCATATAGAGAGAGAACATTAGCAGTAAACTAAAAATCAAACCAGAGATTGAACTAGGTGGCTATAAATAGAACATGCAAAAAATAGATGCAATGGTGATGACCCAAGAACAAGAACGCTCACATACTTTGTTAGCTTCAGAAGTACATTTACTATATGTTTCTATGAAATGATGTGTGCACGTGTCGCTCACTACACACTATACACACTATACACACACACACACACACACACACACACACACACACACACACACACACACAGACGCACACACACGGTCTGGCTGTATTGAAAATCTCTCCCTGTTTCTGTCAGCTACATGCATCACTGGCTGGTTTTGTCTTAGCCAATCAGCGACCAGATAAGTGGCTCACTGGGTATTTCCTTTTACAGCAGAGACAGAGAGAGAGGGAGAGAGAGAGGGAGAGAGAGAGGGGGGGGGGGGGAGAGGGAGAGAGGAAGAGGGATGCTGAAAAAAATGGTTGAACGGGAAAAAAGAAATAGTGCAAGAGAGAGAGAGAGAGAGAGAGAGAGAGAGAGAGAAGGACAGACAGTCAGAGAGGAAATTATAGATCAAGAGCACACGTGAGGCAGACCACTTACTACAGTGATGTGTATTTGTTAACTGCACGTCAAACAGGAGCCCGCCGTCACACCGTAAGGACCAATAGGAGGTGGAGAAATGAGGCCATCTATGACATCAATGCTGGCATGGGATGAGAGATGGCTGCATGAGGGAGCTCTCCAAAAAACAGACAGACGGAGCGGGCATAGCAATACCCTTGTCTTGCATGTGCTTACACCTATTCATATGAACGAGACATTTCATACGCATTCACACAGTGTGTCTACATACAAACAAGATTTAAAGAAATGAAAAATATCAACAGATTACATAAGACACACTGAGGATATAGATGGAACATGCCTATATGTATACTACAGGCATATGTCCAGTTATAGAGCTGTGCCCATATGTCTTTATAATACTGTGACAGTGCGTATGACTCAACCGTTCTGTACTGTAAATGTGCTGATGCTAATTGAAAATGACTTTCATTCTCTTCAGCTCATGGCCAAACAGCAACTCACCATGCTTGGTAACATGGCTGCCTTAACCAGTTTTAGGGGAATTCAACTCAAAATAGTAAATAGGCTTTTACATTTCTTACAATTTAATTGACACAAAATTGAATTTGCACAGATTAAGACAATTGGTTTGTAACAAATTCTGCTTTTTGTGTATTTGGACGCCTTGGTAGCGTTCAAATCCCAAGATCGACAGCACTTGGCCCGAGCCATCCTTACACCACTGGTCAGGCTTTTTGTCCAATTCTTAACTGACCTTCACCGAGCCTGTCTTGGGGCATTGGATGGCCCAGAGGTTATTACAACTTGTAACTTGTTCCTCTTTTAGGGAAAAGGGTTTATGTTCAATTGGTTATCTGAAATACACATAGCAGCGGGGCGTATGCCATCACTCACAGGGACAATACACCCCTACCTCCCAACAGACACACTAGAGGGTCTGTTACATCCAGACTTCAGAACGTCACAAATGTATGAGGTGAAACTGAGTTAGCTGCAGAACAAAACTCCTTCACAGATATCACCTTAAACAATTCCCAGAACAGGGCCATACTGGTGGAGTTGGCATGTATATGACCAGGTAGCTCAACTGCAGTCTGTACCTTGCTTGGCTTTCAAAACACACAACAGCTAGTTCCGAGAAAGCGAAGCCTGTATTTGTGCAAAGCCAGAGCTAGAATAAGGAATAACGCAATCCTGTGCACTTTGTCTGACCCTAAGCCACCACTGGTTAGAGCATTGTTCAACTCCTGAAACGTGTCTGCTTGTTCAGCTTGCGACATCATGACTGTGCTCCATTCTCAAACTGCTAGTCACTATACACAATACACTTTATCTAGACTTTGCTTGCAGGCCAGGAGTGTGTTCAGTCCTGTTTAACTGTTTATCTTTGAAAGTCAGATGACTAGCTAGCGCCACACAAGGTTTTCCTCATCCGTTCCATCAAGTCCAGAAATTGAGTTCATTTTGTATTAATTACAAAATCATTTCTGCATCACAACATCGAAAAAGTCATAGATTCCTCATTTTTTTCTCCAATTTAAGTGCATTTAACCGCATCATGCTCTCAAATTCAAGTCTTGAATTTGGATTGATTTGACCCTAAATAAGCGAGCAGCAGGTCCAACCTTGCAAACCATAATAAATGAACTAGGTTCTCGTCAGCTTGGCCCAGTGGATCAAAGCTACACATGTTTTGCAGATCCACCTTGGAACATTCAGTTTTGTTGTTTGATGTTATTTTTGGGCAGACCTCGCCTGTAACTGCCTGTCTGAAAATATAGCCAAACACCAGACTCAATCATTGGTGAAGGCAGAAACCATCCAAACCAACCACGTGACAACCCCGCCCTGTTTACCTGTATTTGGCTTGTGTGGCTGTTGTCTTTGCAGGTACTGGAGGTGGGTGTGGCAGAGTCATCAGCAACATTGGAAACACCTGGGCGTTGTGTGCCAGTGCACATTTAAAACCCTCTTGGAGCCCAGTTGCTGGTATGCTCTCCTCAGATAGCAAACCTTTGGCTGATTGATCATTCCCAATACAAGCTACAACTTTTTATTTCCATATCCTACTAAATTCCTCTTGGAATGCACTTTTATGCATGTCTCTTCTCATCTTATTCCTCCGGCCCACAGTCAGCACAAACAGTTTTAGCATCACTCAGCTCCCATGCAGGGTCCATGATGAAGTCCCTCCTGCTCTCTGTCAAGTTGAGGATGTTGTAATGGAATAATGAAAACATCAGTGCTGGTCGCAAATGAACAATATACAATATACACATGTTTGTAAATGTACACATTTATTTATATTATTGTCATGTATTTTTACATACCTTAGTGGCGTTGTCCATTACAGTCTTCAGATGTTTTCTTCCGGTCAGTGTGTTTAAACATTAAATATTTATTTGTACTTTTTTTTTCTTTTATTGTGGCACACACAGATAGTGCCATGGAGGACATTCAAGCTTCATATTTCTCTCTCTCTCTCTCTCTCTCTCTCTCTCTCTCTCTCTCTCTCTCTCTCTCTCTCTCTCTCTCTCTCTCTCTCTCTCTCTCTCTCTCTCTCTCTCTCTCTCTCTCTGATCTATGGAGTAGCCACAACAACCTCACCTGAAGCTGAACTCTCTCTATGTAATCAACTCAAAGCAAAAATTAGTGGATTTTCTATTTTTTTTTTTTTTTTTTTTTGAGAATCTTTGTCTCTTTATCTCAATCTATCTCAAAGCACAACGCAGAATGTGACTTAACTAAACCTTTTGCTGCAATGTGATCTGCACCTCCACGATACCTCCAGGCTGTGGTGCAGCCCTACATGTCAGCCTGTGCTCTGCATTCTGTCACTACCAGCCTTAGCTCTCCCTTCCCTGCTTACCGGCCATCACTCCAAAACATCTACCACTCAACTTAGCTCTTGTTTTATTTCTTTTCCTAGCACTCCTGTGTTAAATGTTCATTGTTTTTGTTAAAGATATTTTTTTGGCAACCCGGGATTCAGACATCCCAGATTCAATGTTGCGGGTACATAGTATGCATCTCAGCCAACTGAGCAAGCAGGATGCCATACACAATTGTTCAAGAAAGAATGAAATTGATTGGGTAGCGAGGCAGTAAAGACAGTCTCCCGGGAAGCTTGTCACATACTTGAACCTCCAAAGTGGCAGGGGAGAGCTGCAGACCTTTACCTTGTTTGCATGCAACCAGCTGGTCAGTTCAGAGAGTCAGAGATGCAGAAGGGGGGAATAACTAGAACCCGCTGAATAGACACTGTGTGGTTCTGAGCGACTGACATCTACAGTGGAAGAATCCACAGACCATATGGTGAACATGAACGGACTGAAGCCACCACACACGTCTACAGAATCCAGCCCACCACAACAGCCACTGAGGCTGAGAGGGAGTGTGTGTGTGTGTGTGTGTGTGTGTGTGTAGTGACCACATGTATGAGCATAGACATGTCTGTATGCAGTGCACATTTGCAAACCTGACTGCCAAGGTGCATGCATATATCATTCATGAATATGTATGTATGTGTGTGTGTGTGTGTGTGTGTGTGTGTGTGTGTGTGTGTGTGTGTGTGTGTGTGCAAATGTACTCATTCAACTGTATGTGCCAGTTGAATCAACAGTCGTAGGAGTAGTGGTGGTAAAACTTTATTGATCCCACACTGGGGGACACAGGAGGACATGTTAGTATGCACAGACACACACTCACTCTCACACACAAACGTGCACACACACACACACACACACACACACACACACACACACACACACACACATAAACCTTTTGAGGTAATCAGTGTCCTTGTGACTGAATGGAGTTGTGAGTGATTTGAGGCCTTCTGTTTGAAGAGGGAAAGCACCACCGACCTGTAATCACTTCTAAATCCAACCTATTATGCAGGGAGCAATAAGGTGTTAATCCTTAGGATAGCAAAACTGACACACACACACACACACACACACCACACTCACACACACACACACACCACACTCACACTATACTGGGTTGAGTGATCCCCACAGGAGGGATTAACTGTTGGCCTTTAGTGAACCACCCCCATAATGTCCTCATTATGTGTGTGATGGCTAGAAGACTGGTGGCCATCCATTGTCCTTCATGAATGTCATTGGGTGTGATTTCTATATAAACGGTATAAATCACCAGTTCGTTGAGGCCCAGCTTGCCAACAATTTGTAATACATCTACATGTCGTCCTTATTTTATTCACTCAATAGTTTTTATTGAACTTCAGAATTTGTTATGTGTTATTCATTTGTTGAGCAATACACGGTTTCATAACAAGCCCATCAACTGTTGCGTGGCCATGTAGAGGAAATCTGGTCCAGCCAAAGTCCCACAGGAGGGGAACAAGATCCTGCTATAGGTTCATTGTGACTGAGGAAATGGCGCTGAGAGAAATTCACAAACTTACTATAGAACTACCTCTGGGAATTGTGGGAAATCTATGATGTCATGACAGACCGCTGTTTTTTTCCGTGGACCAGCAGTTCTTCTCAAGAGGGAGCGTGGAGCGAGAGAGAGTCAGGGATGTGGCCAATCACATGGGCTTGCCAGCTTGAGAGGATAGACCAGTTGTTTTCCCACATTGTCCTTACGATGTGAATATTCTCAGTTTATTTACACAACATGGCATTTTACTTTTCTTCGTTACATACATGTGTACAGCTGAGAGCTTATGAGATGAGTTCAAAGACTGTAAAACATACAACTGTATGAGCTATAAATGTGTATGTTTGTGAGAGAGCATGCGTGTGTGTAAAAATGTACTTGGATTAACAATCTTTAATCGTCTCTTATTTAAAATTGCCTATCTGTATACTCTCAGTGGCCACTTTATTAGGTACACCTGTACACCTGCTCATGAATGCAAATATCTAATCAGCCAATCATATGCATGCGTAAAAGCATGGAGACATGGTCAAGAGGTTCCATTGTTGTTCAGACCAAACATCAGAATAGGGAAGAAATGTGAAAAGTGACTTTGACCGTGGAATGATTGTTGGTGCCAGATGGGATGGTTTGAGTATCTTAGAAACTGATGATCGACTGGGATTTTCACTCAAAACAGTCAGAGAATGGTGCAAAAAAACTGATCCCACTGGTACAATGGTGGAATGCAGAAGAGCATCTCTGAATGCACAACATGATGAACCTTGAAGTGGATGGACAGCAGCAGAAGACCACACCAGGTTCCACTCCTGTCAGCTAAGACCAGAGGCTACAGTGGGCACAGGCTCACCAAAACTAGACTAACCAAGATTGGAAAAACGTCGCCTGGTCTGCGGAGTCTCGATTTCTGCTGCGGCATGCAGACGGTAGGGTCAGAATTTGACGTAAACAACATGAATCCATGGATCCATCCTGCCTTGTGTCAACGGTTCAGGCTGCTGGTGGTGGTGGTGTAATGGTGTGGGGAATGTTTTCTTGGCACACATTAGGCCCCTTAAAACATGGATCAGAATCTCTAAGGAATGTTTGCAGCACCTTGTTGAATCCATGGCATCTGGGGGCAAAGGGGGGTCCTACCCAGTACTAGAAAGGTGTACCTTATAAAGCGGCTCCTGAGTGTATGCTGTTTATTATGAAGACCCTAGATGAGAAATTGGCTTTGTCACAGCAATAGTGGATAAGGATAAAAATCTCTGTCCTAATACACAACATAACAGTAAAGTAAGTGTGCCTTTCTGAAGCCAGCAGTATCTCAGCACTGGCACTGGGAAAAGCTTGTGTGTCCAGTCTAAACCTGATGTAGCGTTGTGAACTTTCCCACATCGAGCTCCATGGATGTTGATGTGAATTTCAACATGCACTGATTGGTACAATTTGATCTGACAGGTCCAAAAAAAGACCATTCTGTAAATGAGACTCCTGGGCTTCACTGCACAATAATGTGCCATTCCATCTCTTCTCTTTCTTTCTCACCCCCCCCCCCGGTCTGTCTTGCTGTAAGCCCACAGCTCCTATGGGAAGGTGTTGGGACGATAAGAAACAGACAGTCTGGAAAGCAGGGAGAGGCAGGAAGGGTTGGGGGGAGTGGTGGTGGTTGGGGGGTGGGGGGGGTACAGCAGCTGTCTAGTGTTTTATTCTGTTTCTCTTTATCATTCCCAGATGTTTTGTAAAACACATCCTGGTTTAGATGAACTACACGTGCGCACACACACGTAACCAAAATGCAAACTTTTCTTATTTAAGTGTACTAAGTAAATACTTACTAACTTAATAACTTTTTTTCATTTTAGGTGTTAGGAAGGGAAGTGTTACAAATATCCCTTCCTAACACCTAAAATGCCATGGTATCCCTGTGGGTGTGTGTGTGTGTGTGTGTGTGTGTGTGTGTGTGTGTGTGTGTGTGTGTGTGTGTGTGTGTGTGTGTGTGTGTGTGTGTGTGTGTGTAGATGTGCACGGATGTACTCATTTATGTATATGTCAGCCCTTCCCGTATGTGTTGTCCAGTACATACAACATCCCAAACCTGTTGATGATATGCCCTCTGAGTGGTTGTTTCTCCTCTCTGGATGCCAAGTGCTGAGTCTGACTTTACAAATAAGGCCAATTACATGTGCTTCCCGGTTGGCCTGCTCACTGGGAGACAGTGTGCCACTGGTGGAGTGGGCCAGTAATGGCTCTCATGCTGGGCTATAAGCCCATAAGGATGATGACTAAATGGACCAGGCTTTTCCTTACCCCTCTCTCTCTCACTCTCTCTCTCTCTCGCTCTCGCTCTCTCTCTAGGCGTGTGTGTGTGTGTTTATATTCATGTGTGTACAGTATGGGTGTGTGTATGTGCTTGTATATATGTGCATGAGTACGTGTGTATGTATGTGTATGACCTTCCTCCTAATTGTCTCTCTTTTTTCTGATAGACCCTTTTTTTTAGTCTCCTTCTCTTTGGTCCTAACTCTGTTTCCTCCTTCCTTTGAGTAGAGGATGCCAGAGAATGACATGAATGAATGACATACAATACAAGCCTGTGTTGATGTTATTCAGTTCTCCTCACATATGAAATTCAGAGCACTTATATTAGGCAATGTGTAAGAGAATATGACAAATATACAGATTGTGAGGTTTCTGAACGTTGTGCATCCCGTGTTGTTGCTGTAATGCAGAGTTGCGAGTCTACACCTTTTTTTTGTTTGTTTAAATGGGAGTGACTTGTCCACATTCAAACCTCAAATGTATAATTGTATTTTATGCAGGCAGTAGGGAAAATGGGAGGAATACACAGAGAGGGGAAAAACAGGCCAGCATTCCCTGCATAATCCAAACCTATTGGCCAATAACCAGAAACTCATGAATCCACTCACTGAAAGTACATTCATTCTCTACGCCCAGAGAAACAGCTAATGTTGACCATAGTCACCTTGTCTTGGTACATTTTTTCAACTTACCTAAACCATCCATAGGACAGTAGCACAGCAGTGTGGTTGCTAGCTGTCCAAATGGTATACAGATTTATACAGCAGAGGCTTAACCACTACACTACCCCCTGAGGAATGGTTGCTGTGTCAGTGTAAGTACACTGTCTGCCAATGGATATGGAAGAGGTGAATGGTGGGGGTTTATCAAGCAGAGAGTCTGGCTTATTGTATCCCAGAACAAAACTGTCCTAGAATGGATTGAATGCTTAGAGCAAAACAAAATACTTGTTGAGGTGACAGTAAGGGAAATATGAAATATTCAACCTCCCAAGAAAAAAATGTACTTTTTCAGGACTGAAATACTGAGATGACAGTATGCTACACAACAACAACCACCATAGTTGTAGTGAATTACATATGATAACCACCCAGTCCATTCCCCACATAGGAGCTCCATACCAATATAAATAATGATCCTGGCAAATTAACTCCAACATACAGTGGCTGTAGTGTTTCTTTGAAAGCAGCAGTGACTGACGGTAAGGAAAGTCTGATTCAATTCTTGTCGTCTTAGTGCAATATGTACATTTGAGATACAGTATTGTTAGTTAGCGAGCTGGTTATCACACCACATTGAGGGAGGAATCTTTTCAGGGTTCACATCAAGCTAGCTGTGCGAGTACAATCCCTCAATGTCGTTATGTTCACTGACCCCTAAACACTTGCTTACGTGGTGGATAAATACATTCCCCCAAGAAGCTTGTCACATATTTCAACCTCCATATTTACAGAGGGAGAAGGGCAGCCTGGTGTGGACCCATGTTTGCCTTTTTGTGTTCTGCCTGTCATTCAGGATTTAAATTGCGAGCTCCCCCATGTCGCATTAGCAGTGGTAATGGGCCTTGCAGCAGAACGGGCTATGGGAGTTAGCAACTGTAGCCTCTGTGCTTTGTTTTGCTTGTGTTTCAGCATTTTTTTTTCATCTGTCTTGTATCATGAGTGTTCTTCGTGTGTGCGTGCATGTGTGTGTTTACCGTGTCAGTGAAGCAAGGGCAAGTGTGCTGTGAGAGTCATGGTGCAGCATAGGGAGGGTGGTGGTGGAGGTGGTGGGGGTCAAGACAAAGAAGATGAAGGAGGTATGGTGAGAAACAGAAGGAGCCAGGAGCCAGACTGGAAGATATTCAACAATCTGGTCAATCTTTTGTTATCCTAAGTGGATAAAATGTGCCTGTGCATGTGTTGTGTGCCTCGTCCTGAATGTTTCTAACAATAACGTCCACCTCTCGTGTTTTGTGAGGCTCGCCGGGTGAGGACGGAGTCATTTATCTCTGGAAAATAAGGTCCCACGTAAATCCAACATCACACAGGAACCAGGGTGAGGGCTTGGACTTTTGATCTGGACCGACCAGAGTTCAACCGGGGACAGCAGGAAGGGAGGGTAGGATGGTAAGATGGAGGGAGGAGGGTGGGATATGGACTGGTTCTGTCACTTACAGTAAGATCAACAAGGATGTGACACACCACACACACACACACACACACACACACACACACACACACACACACTGTGAAGTCTGGGAGAAACATGCTCCCTCTCAGTGAGGATAAATGTCACTGAAAGACAGACGTTTAGTACCAAGGCTCTAGGCTGTTTCTGACCTTAGATCAGGAGCTGTTTCTATTGATGCTGCTTCTTCATTTATTTGTTTGTGTGTGTCCGTCCGTCTGGCTTCATCTATATCTATCTATCTATGTGTGTCTGTGTGACTGTGCCAGCATGTGCACATGCACGTGTACGAGTCTTTGCCTGTCCGCCTGAATACATCTCCATTTGTACATTGAGTAGTCGTCAGGAAATGCAAAGGACTATGAGCACAGTATTATTTCACCATGTTCACGAGTGCAATAATCAGCATGGGACAGTTTGAACCTTGTTAGCATACGTTATTAAAGAAATCCTTTTTTGTTTGCCTTTCATAATTGAACGAATCCCCCATTGATATTCATAATACACTGAAATCCACATGCCCACACATTCTATGGAGAGCAGACAGCAGGACAGCAGGACAGCAGGACTGATCTGATCTAACGTATCAACCCCATGGGGCTTACATGGCTCCCTCTTAAGTATGGAACCTTATGAAAGCTGATCATCGACAAACAGCCCATGTTAACCCTGTTTGTGTGTGTGTGTGTGTGCGTGTGTGTGTGTGTATGTGTAAGTGTGTGGGGTGGTGGGTGGGTGGTCAGGGAAATGAAACTGAGCTGGCTTGATGTTTATCAAGCTTGGCACAGTTAGATTAACTTCACAGGCTCTCTCTCTCTCTCTCTCTCTCTCTCTCTCTCTCTCTCTCCTTTTCCTCTCACTGTCTCTCTGTCTGTCAGTTGCGGTATGTAGGTGCTGCTGAGTTAAAGGTTTTTAGATGATCTAATCTGAAAACCCCTCAATTTGTCATATTATCCTTTCAATTGATCAACTTCAACATCCGGCGCAAGATAATAGAAAAGTTTGTTGATGCAAGAGGTCAAAGTATGAAGGCAAGACTGCAAGCTACTAGCTGGGACAACATTGGGGTGCAGAACAACACGATCAAGAAGTAATGAACTGAATAACTGTTAACTACATACTGTATTTAAATAGCTCTTACATAAGAAAAATTGCAATTATTATCATGCTCTGAATAGCCTGTGAAACCACATCATGATGTAAATACTGACAATTACCAATCAACTGCACAGAGCCACTGATGCTGTAGCGGCACAAACAACAAACAAGATATTATTGTGACTAGCAAACAGGTATGAATACACTATTAACATAATGTTCAAAGGCAAACAACAACTCATGTTGGACAGGACCCTTGTCTGGAGGAAACAAGAGGCTCTTGGAGTCACTCGCGTGCACACACACACACACACACCACTGATTAGTCTTCACATGGCCAACCCTGTGAATAACATTGTTTTGATACACTGTAAGGGTCTCTCTCTCTCTCTCTCTCTCTCTCTCTCTGTCTCTCTCTCTCTCTCTCTCTGGCCTCAAATGAACCAAATTCAAGAGTTTGTATGCGGCCAGTTAGACTTGTCATTAACATATTAATGACAGTAGGCAGAGGATATTGTTCATGTTTCATTTGGTTTCAGTAATTCATGTGGCTACTGCATGTATGGCTGCCCGGTCCCATTCGGGTGGCTTGGTGAGAAAATAGATTGTCAGTCACTCACCATGGATTTGCCTTTGGTTAGAGAATGTGTGTGTGTGTGCGCGCGTCAGTAAGAGTACAGCATGTGTATGCATGTGTGCACGCTTACGTGCATCTGAATGCATTTGTGTCTGTGTGTTTATGTGTTTGTGCATGGGCGTGCACCCGTGGTTGTGTTTTGCTGCTTGAGACGTGCCCAGAAAAAGAGATTGGAATAACAAGTGTGTTCTCGGGCGCTGCGGCGTTCTGGCTAATCGGATGGAAGAATTGGAAACAGGCAGCCAAGTCTCCCTTCTATCGTTGTGTTCACTGTGAGGCGTGCTCACTCACAGCTGTCTGCACGTGCACATGCATGCACATGCACACACACACATCCACTGACTCTTACACCAGTGGCTCTCTACTTTTATGAAGACATACTTTGGGGTAACAAACCAACACAATTCCAAGGTACAAAAGGTGAAAATTATGAATTCCTTGAAAATGTGATGCATGAATGGTTCTCGACTTCTGTTCCATTCTGACTTTCACGTACATTCATGAGGGCCAGTAAAACTGTGAGCTGGTTGCCATTGCCCAGATTACATTGACTTCAGGAAAAATGTAAATGTAAGAATTTAGCTGAATATGGATTTTCTTAACATTGTCAGGAACACCTGAACTCACTCCATGGAATAATGGTATTAGTAGTATTTATTATGGACAAGAGATTACTGTTATTCAAACATCAACTAGATGTTTTTATCATTAGGTAGATCCTTTGTTGTACTAAGTTGGTCATCGCCTTTTCATGAATTTTCATGAATTCAGTTTATTTACTTATTAAAGTAGTGTGTTTGTAACAGTCTCCTGCTGCATTTCACTGTGGATAACTGTACAAGTCAGTAGTCTCATCTCATAGCATCAGTAGTCTCATCTTGTAGATAATTTATAGGGTCATGGCCTCTGTGATATATTCATAATATCAGGCCTTTCCATGCATTCCATTGGTATTTGGTGTCGGCAGCCACGCCATACATCTCTCCATCTCCAGCCACTAAAACAATCAAACCAGTCTGGGCCTTATTTGTTCTGTTTAAATGGGATTTTTAAATGGCAGTGGGATGGGTAGCTCTTCTTGAGTGTTTGTGTGTGTGTATGTGTGTGTTATCCCAGTAGATCGCAGTGGTAGGAGCTGGGTAGTCTATTTTACAAACACACAATGAGTGGGGGTCAATCAGAGGTGGCAGATGAGGGAAGGAAGAAATGAAAAGATGGGGGGGGGGGTTGGGGTGAAAAAATAGATTGGATGAAGGCCCGTGGTGTCGCCCAGGAATGCATTCTGTTGACCCATCTCCACTTTTCTCTGTCTCTATCTGTCTAGTCCATATGGTGGGGTCACACTGTACTGTGTGTACAAATAAAAGAAGAGATGAATACATATTGATTGATTTAATCCCACCACACCACAGCTCCATCTCTTCAATTTGTTATCTGTGAATCTATCCTATAATATTCAATCTATTATATACACACACTACATTATTTACATGTGCTCACATTCCCATGCATACTATACACACTCTCTCTCTCACACACACACACACACACACACACACACACTGCATTATTTGTATGTGTACTCACTCACACCCACCTACAGTATACACACATACATGCACACAGGCCGACTTCATGCACCCACAAACCCACTTTCCCTTTCATCTCTCCCTTTGCTGTTCCCAGGCCTCTGACTCTTACCTGAGCAGAGCAGTGACACACACACACACACGCACAGCACACACACACACACACACACACACACACACGCACACACACAAGGCCCCTATCAGAGTCCTGATAAGGAGGTCTTTATCCGTGGATTCCTGAAGGGTTAGCAGCTACGGCTTATCATGGTGCTGACGCAAGGCTACCCTGCTGCTCAGGAAAAAGTGTTTTTCTAGCTTGACCAACAGGGAATAACAGGTTCTGGTTGGACTTCCTGTCTCACAAAGCAAGATAAGTAGGTTAGTGAGCTAACTTTGGGCTTAGCTCTGGCTTTTCAGTCTCACAACAGTGGCTCCCTCTTAAGCAGGTACATCGCACGGTGACTTAGACTGCACAGCTGACCGGCTCTGGACCAGGTTATCTTCAGCCTATCAGATCCACGATGGCATAATAACCATTCCTCAAGGATCTTTATTAATAACCTTTATTGCACAAATTCTGTACAGGGTGATTCTATTGAATTAACAGTTAGTAAGAAGGGCTCTTTGCAGGATGGGAGTGTTTGGAAACCCTTTGTTCTTCATGATGCTTTATTAGATCAGAGATATAATAAATGTTTGTAGCCTTTCCAAGTCCTTTGCCCACTCTGGGTTTTAAAGGGGGCTTTTATCAAATAGCAGGTAGCTTACATTAGTCAACTAAAGTTATCAATAAGTGAATAAGTGACATTTACTGTGTGAAATTGATTGGTGCAATAGATTTTACCCATATTCCCAAAAGCGCAGCCCTGGGGGACAGACCAGGGATCGATAGCTTCATCTTATCTTAAATATGCTGCTCTGGATCTGTCCACGTTGGATTCGATTTGCTACTCCAGCCCCCTTTATGTGAACGTGCTCATAGCTGGATTGGAAAATGGTGGGGTGACAGAGTGAGTTCATAACCACCTCGGTGAGACTAGGTTACCCGAGATTGCCATTGTTAGGTTTTGTGAAGCCAGCTACCACAAAGATAAAACAGTTTGAAAGACACAGGCTGAGTTGACTATACCAGTGTTTTTCTGCTGGTGGTAGGAGATCATTTATTATCAGAAAAAGAATCAAAAACACAAGATATGCATTGTTTGTTTTTCCGTTACATTACAATACGTCCGAAGTCCATTCATTCCTATTGGAGTCAATTTTGACGGAGTGACGATGCAACACCCCCTTGTGGACAACGATTGATTTTTGCGTTGTCTCCAGTCTGTCTTGACTCTGTTAACCTAACTGGAAGTTGTGTTGTGATTCCAGAGTTATCTTCGATTTTTTTTCTTTTAATACAATAATATCTCACAGTCAAAAATATATTATTCCACTCTAGTTTGACATTGTGTTGCAGATGACACACGTAGAATGAGACAAATTCAACTGTGAATTTAGAAAAGGAATTCAGGGTAGGAGGCTGTCTATGAATGAATGTCCAGAGTTATGTCCAGTGAATAGTGAGTTCATGAGTTCAAAGTAAGGAAAGACCAGACACACATGGGCTTGTTACTTTAATACAGGCAACTAAAACTCTGTGTAGGTTAAAGGGTCTACAGTCAAATGCCTATCTCAGATCACACATACAAACACAGACTCTCTCTCTCTCTCTCTCTTTCGTGCCCTTTCGTGTCTCTAAAGTCTGAGCTTTTATTTTGTAGTGCGGAGGGTATTTTATATAGCAGGGTCTTAAAATGAAGAGTTTCAACACTGCAAAGTCTCTCTCTCTCTCTCTCTCTCTCTCAAATACACACAGACCACACACACACACACACACACACACACACACACACACACACACACACACACACACACACACACAGCCGCCGACACCTCAAAAGACAGTGCTATTTGAGCAAGATGTTCCAGGTCATTACTGGTGTGAACTGGCCACTGCTGGAGATTTATCTCTGGGGGAGACCAACAAACAGGATATGGTACATTTCCTCCTGCACCAACACATAAATAACTCCTGATGTATCATATGGTAACAATTAAGGATAGGAAGAATGAGAATGAGAGAGGTGTGTGTATGTGTGACTGTGGAGTGGGGTGGGGGGGTTGGGGTACTGCATGTGTATCACTGTAATATATAAATTTTGTTCTGCTTCATCGTTTCTGCTTCACTCCACTCCACTGATGCTCCATAGCTACCGATATTGTTTGCGATTCTTCTGTTATCTCTTAGTGATGGAAGAGGAAGCACCCATGAAGATCAGCCTTCTTTTTTCCTGGGCACACCAGTCAGCAAGCCTCCTATCAGACAAGGTAGAAAAAAAACCATGTCTAGTGCTGTGATCAACTCACCAGTGCAGTGAAAAAATGGTAAAGGATTCTGTGAGAATTCAGCTCTCCAAAATGTGTGGGAGGTCATTTCCAGACATTTTTTTTCATGTCAGCAAAATATTTTTCTGTGAGAAACAGAAAAAATGTCTCACCACCCCGGCCATAATGGTAACCAACCATCTCTCAGGCTGATTGATTCAACCATAAATTCTCTGTTAGATTAGATTTAAGCAGCAATGTAGTGAAAATATAACAAGGCAGATGATTTAAGACCATCAAAATACTGGATATTGCTTTGCTGATTAGCAGAGATAAATCCAGAGAAAGAGAGAGAGTTGAATGTGTGTGTGTGTGTGTGTGTGTGTGTGTGTGTGTGTGTGTGTGTGTGTGTGTGTGTGTGGTCCATTCATTTGTTCGTTCATTGGTTCATTCATTCAATTGTTATAATTGTGTTTTTATTGAATTTGGAGGTGAAATAATCCCTACTGTGTTTTTTTTCAACTGTGTTTTTTGAACATTTCTTTCAAGTTCATTTTTGTTCCAAGACATTGTGGCAAATAAATATACATCATAGTACATTTTAGAAATGATAAGATAATGAAATATGATAAAGATACAGAAAAGGAAGAAGAAAAATAAAAGAATAGAATAAAAAACCTCCCCACATTGACCCCTGTGTTCTACCCTCACCCCTGTGCCCCATCCCATCTTCTTCTGTTCAAGCAATTCCTAATTTGGTGCACATTATTTAGAGCAATGAATTGTGTGTACCTTAGTCTCCACCACCACTGTTGGAGTGTGGCACGGCACTAAAACCGTAGAGTGCCACGGGCTTATTTAAAGAGTGCCCCGATGGAGCAGGAATGGGTCAGAGTAGCACCTTCAAATAACATTTCTGGTGTTTAGCAAAACATGGAGAGGCAGAGGCAGGAAGGGAGAGAGAACAGTCATCTCACTTCTTCACAGCCCCTGGAGACACAGTCCCTCCACTCCCCTCACATTCGCACATGCACCCACACTAAAACACCTACAGTGGCACATACATGTATACATACACACTCAAACACACACACACACACACACACACACACACACACACACACACACACACACACACACACACACACACACACACACACACCAGCAGCAGCAGCACAGCCACTTTCTCCTTCAAGGGGCACAGGCAGTCTGTTGTCCCTGGCAGCCAAACAACTGGCCAATGACGTCTCGCCGGCCCACTGTGTAAGAGCATGACGAATAGTTGTATGTGCTATTATCCAAAAAAGGTTACGACAACAGAAACACATTCTATAATGAAGTATGTTCAGGAACACGCAGCACAAGATTGTAAATTTGACACATGGTTGTGACGTGGTTGTGCGATAAATCAAGAGCAGTGGCGAGTTCAACATTGGTTTACATTTTGACAGCCATAAAAAAACACAGTGATTTGTCAATAACCTTGGATTAATGACCGGTGAAAATGTATGTACGTGTGTGTGTGTGTGCAAAAGAGAGACCTGGAGACTTGAGACTTTGTACTTAAAGGAGAGGAGAGGAGAGGAGAGAGAAATCAAAACTCACTCCTCAAAAGTCTTCCTCTTTAATTTTAGGGTCGATCGGAGTTGGCCCACAACCCTGTAAAGCCCTATCGTGTCTCTAAAGTCTGAGCTTTAATTTTGTAGTGCGGAGGGTATTTTATATAGCAGGGTCTTAAAATGAGGAGTTTCAACACTGCAAAGTCTCTCTCTCTCTCTCTCTCTCTCATCAGGGTGAACAGGGTACATGGCTAAGTCTTCAGAGCCCAGCGGTCCAAGACAACCATGACAGTGCTAATTAGTCACCCATAATGTTATCATTATGAATCACTCCATGATTTGGAAACAAAAAACCTTGCAGTGTTTTGAAATGTATTAGTTCCATTTTTTGCTTGTGAGGCAGTGAGGCACCCGGTGTCTCTTCCAGATTTAGATTTCCAAACTCATATTTGGAGCTATTTTGGGGAGCCTTGATCTTGAATTCAAAGGTTAATACAAAGCAAATGGCTACTTTTTGGATTGTAACTCACAGCTTATTTTGGTACTCCATTAATCATAACTTATTCTGCAGAAAAATCCAAAGCAAAATATCATGCAGCATCAATCCAGATGAGTAAAGAACACATTGCTTTCTTTTCACACTTAACTGTTTAATGTGGTAATCCTCAAGGTCCTTTGTTTTTATTTTGGCAACATCATTGGTGATATGTGGACATTGTTGTGGTGTTTTTGCACTGCTCTTCCCAGAGATCTGTGACAGATCTGTCTGTGTCACAGTACTGTGACATCTTTTTCCTTTGAATTTCTGCTGATGGGTTTCTGTATGTACTGGTCTTTTCATTATCTGTTCAGCTTTGGTGGCTATTGTTGATCATGATAAATATCCAGAGGTGGGTTTTGCGAAAAGGGTTGTAGCGCTAAGAATATCTTCAAGTAATTCTTCAAGACATTGGTTTATTTCACGAGTGTTTCCTGAAACCATTCGTAAAAGTATTGCGTGAAATCTCTCGTTCGTTCACGACATCCTGGCGCTCGTTGTGAGATGTCACCAATGTCTTTGCAGGTGCTGTGAAGGCAAGATCCTACACTGCAGACAGAGACCACTGCCTTACCTAAACCATTCATTTAAATAGGCTTCACTCCACAACATCAAAAGCATTGGCAGTTCCTTTCTACTCTGGTCCTTATTGTGAAATAAATAAATAAGTAAATAATGCTCTCTCTCTTTCACCAATGTATTTATTAGGCTACACCAAATTCATGGATTCCATGTGAAAATGTCTTCTTATCCACTCTGACACAGGCCAGAAGGTTAAATGGGACTTTTACATATACATATTTACAATGTATGTGTTCAGGATGCATTAGTCTCATTTTGTGTGGACAATCATTTAAACATAACCTGATGAAAGCACTTCACATTAATAGATGACACTGTTACAACACTTCCTAAGTACAACCGGAGGTGAGTATCTGGAGAACATCTCAGTGGGCAAAGGTCAACGAATGTTATTATCATGTGATACTCTGCCAAGATGGGATTTACAAGTGTAAGTGCAGATGCATAGTACCAACAGTCAGAACTGATCCCTGGCCCAGAATGAATCCTCTCCGTATATGATTGATTTTTTGCATGTTTTTGGGAGATGTTTGCAGTTTTTGAGGGCATTGCAGGTGTCCAACTTGTAAACATGAGGCATTGGCAATGTAACTGTCTACTGGTTACAGGGAAACTGAACAGTTTCATTATGTCTAACAGTGTAGACTTTTTTATGATTACTGAAATATGGCTGCATCAGAATAACTTTATACCTACTATTGAAGCCACTCCCCCCAATCATTAATATTTTCACCAGCTCATCTCTTTTAGCTAAGATTTTAGAGAAGGGGGTGGTGACACAGAATACATCTTTTATGAACAATGATAACATATTTGGGAAATTTCAGTCAGGTTTTAGACCACTTCATAGCACAGAAATGTCCATAGTTAAAGTTACTAAAAAACAATTTTCTCTGTTGTGGTGGGTTAATTCCTCATCTTCCTCAGCTCATATTTGATGCGGTGTCCCCCAGGGAGCAGTTCTTGGCCCCTTTATTGTTGGCCCCACTGTAGATGATTCCCCTTGAGCATATTATTCACAACCACAGTATTTCTTGACATTACTCTGCAGATGATACCAAAATATATGTTTAAAACCTTGTGTCTTGCCTCTCAGATATCAAGTGCGGGATGTCCCAAAATCCTGTCCAGTTAAATGACAATAAATCTGAGATTGTTCTGTTTGGTCCACCTGATTCCCACCCCCACCCTGCTTCAGGGTTGTCGTGTGTACCTGTGTAAATCCTGCAGCTATTTGATTCCGACCTCTGCTTTGAGGAGCAAGTTAAGAGGGTGAATCAGTCCAGCTTCCTTCAACTGAAATGTTCTTTCCAAAATTAGGTGTTTTATATCCTTTGCTGACCTTGAGAAAGTTATCCATGCCTTCATCTCTTTGTCGTCTAGATTACTGTTACTCCCCCACTCCGGTCTCAGACAGATTTTCTGCAATTACTGCAAAATGTAGCTGCTAGACTTTTACCCAAAGCCAAGAATCAAGATCATATTATGCCCATTTAGCTTCCCTGCACTGATTACCTGTACGTTTTAGAATTGATTTTAAGATTTTATTTTTGGCCCTGGGGTTTTGGAACACCCTGCCTGAGGAGCTCAGGCAAAATGATTTATATCTCTTAAATCTTTTCTTAAAAAACACTTTTATTCAATTTATCTTATGAAAAAAAAAAGTATATTGCCACTTTTATATTAGTTGTTTTATCTTGCTTTTGTTTATTTCCTTTGTTTCCTTGTTTTAAATTTTCATGTACCTTGACTTCATGTATTCAATTGTATGTTGTGCTATGACATTGTGCCTTTTTCATGCTGTAAAGCACTTTGACACGCTGATAGATGCATAACAGCCTGATTTATCCTTTTTAACAACTAACCCTTCAAAAAACAATATTTCTTACCTGTCTTTCTTTTAAAATCTTTCATTAATGCAAGCTTAATACACCACTTCTAATGGTCTCTCATCCAAATAATCAATTTATATGATTTAGTTGAGTTAATAATATCACAGAAAGAGCTTTGGAATAGTTGTATGTGATCACAGAGCAAGCTTTTTAATCCTCTCATAAAATGTGGGGCAAAACAGGTGTAGGCTTCCAACCTGTCCTAGGCTAGCCTACCAGAGAGCTACAGGAGGTACAGGAGTATGATGCGATTTAGGATTATAATCCAAAAACAATCATGGATGGCAAGATTACTATTATGAGAGCTAAATTCTCATCATTGTTGTTTGTTACTTGTATGTTTCATTTTGTGGCATATTGTGTGGTTTGATCAATTTTTGACCAAGAAAATTAGTCAATGTGAAGGAAAGTGAAATCATTCCTAGGGGAAATAAGGCCTATCTAGAGCTTAAATTGTAGCAATATTGTATTGAAAATATATATTATAGAGTAGTATTGAAATATTAGGATTGGCCTTTATATAATCATCATCATGTTCTTTCATCATCAATTACTAGCAACATCACATCATTTTTTTTATAGGATTTTTCTTTTAATTTATTATCGGATTACTTTGTAAAGGGCAGCTCCATCTCAGAGAAAAAGCTCAGGAAATCTTCATGTAAACATGGCATCCATCTCTGCACTGAGTCACATCCAGAGCAGCCTGCAGTCTGCAGGATGAACAGAAACAGTGGGGAGAGCTGAAACGTGACGGAGGAATTACCGGAGCGGCACAAAAAGGGGATAGTGTCTAGTGGGAGGAGAGAGGGACGAAGAAAGAGAGAGAGACCGTGAGGGAGAGGCAGTGGCCTAGATGTGTGAAACGCTAGGAGTTGCTTTTTGGTTTACTGGTTGATTACCAGGGGCAACTGACTACTAGGATAACTGAGAGGCAATGGGAAAGTTTTGAACCATCCACAAAAGTTGTGAATCCCCCTGATTTGGTTGGGACGTTTTTGTATGTGTGTGCTTATTTGTTGAACTTTTGTTTTGGGGCAGGAATAATTGAACAAATATTTTGCCACCGCCTATCAGCAGCGCAGAAACTATAGCTATGCGTTATCATGGGAATTATAGAGCAGATATGAAACATGTAGACTGAGACACTCACACAGAAACTAAATATATTATTCTCCAGGACGGGTCACAGAAACATTCCGCTTGACTGATAGCGATGGCCTTGGAGGCAGACAGCGGCAGAGGTTCATCAAGGAGCGCTCATGAAAAATATCCCCGGGCGGCGCTGGAGCGCAACGGCTACGTGAAGACATGTGTCACCCCGCTGCACCAGGACGCAGGGAGCCAGTCGTGGCTGAGACTCGCCGTGACATGGACTTACCGAGGAGTGTCGTCTGCGGTCTGCGTGGCCTCCGTCTCCGTTATTCTCGCTCTACTGCTCAGATTGGTCGACTGGGATGTAACGTTGGGCAGCAGTAACCAGAATAGCAGCGAGTCCGGCTGTCGTCTTCATTTTGCGGCGAGCTGCGCTGCGGAGCTGCTTGTGACTGCGTGGTACCTCGTCTCTCCTGTTTTTACACTCGTATGTGCCTTCTTCTGGGTCGGACTGTATCTGATTCGCTGCGGGGTGCTCATCCGTACCGCGGTTTTCCTACTAGCGGTGTGTTCCTTGGGCGAAGCCGCGGCGCAGTCTCTCCTGCGCGGTGCCGAGGAGCAGCTGCTGTCTCTCCCCGCCACCCTGGTGGTCCTCGGCTGCCTGGCCAGCGGGGCTCTGCTGGTCGTCCGGCTGGGCCAGGGAGTGTCCATCCTCGTCTTTATCAGCATCATCAGGGCCGTCTCCCTCGTCTCTCTGAGCAGAGTCCGAGCCAGCTGGAGACCCTACCTGGCCTACCTGCTGGGGCTGCTGGGGGTTTTGCTTGCGAGGTATGCTGACCGGCTCCTGCCGGCCTCAGGGACCAGCGGGACGGGGTGCTGTGGCTCTGTGACCGGGGCGAAGGAGGAGGACATCCCGGTCTTCAAAAGGAGACGGAGGTCCAGCTCCATAGCGGCCTCGGAAATGATGGCTCATACTCAGAGCAACAGCAAGTCCCACCGCAGGACTTCGCTGCCTTGCATTCCGCGGGACCAGGTCAGACGTCCAACTTTGGACATTTGAAGTTGTGTCTAATGTTTTCTGTTTGTTCTGCTTATGACCTTTGAATTACAGTAGGCCTAAAGCTTTTTGGTGTCCGCTGTCTTAGTGATGGACATGCCATGTCTGACAGCTATATGCACGTTTCTTTATCGTCACAGGACATCAGGGCTAATAATAATAATAATCATAATCATAATAACGACAACAATAATAATAATAATAATAATAATAATAATAATAATAATATGTATAACTGCAATTTCCCAGACCTTGTTTATCTTGTATTCCCATGCCTACAGCAGTGTTTTGCAGGGCAACATCCTCTACACACTGCAAACAATGCTGTTTACCGTAGCTCTGATACTACTGTTAATTTGGTCATCCTGCATGAGTGTGTTTGTGTTGCTGATAAGCAAATGGACGGTGCACTTAGCAAGCCAGTGCCACGGTTGAGTGGCCAGTGGATTTGGTGTAAGATTGTAGTTTAGGCCTGTCTCTGATGTCTCTATTGTGTGTGTGTGTGTGTGTGTGTGTGTGTGTGTGTGTGTGTGTGTGTGTGTGTGTGTGTGTGTGTGTGTACATGCATGTTCATGCAAGGTCACATCAAAACATGTTGGATCACTTGGTGTGTGTTTCTGCTTTCCTGGCTGTTGGCTATTGGTGAAGTGCAGGGGTTCACAAACCTTTTCATGTCAGTGACTCTCCAGTAGTTACACACCACAGACCCCCATGTGATACGATCGTGTCCCAAGGAACCCCATATATGAAGATTTTTGTTGTTAGTGTGGAAGTACTGTTGGTGGGACCAGTGGGAAGAGTGCAACCTATGATTTGTTATTGCTATTGTATGTTCTCTCACTGTGGTAATGTCTAGAGGATGAAATAATAATAGAACTATTCCCCATGTTGCTGGGCTCCTGGAAGTCCCTGAACCTGAACTTTGGGAACTCCCGGTGCAGTGAGTGGCTAGATGAAGTGTAAGGTATAGTGCTGAGGGGAGATGTGTATGATGTGACCCTAACATCCATATTTATATGGCAATTAGCCTGATGCGGGTGAATATCCTGGAAGCACCCAGGGAACGAGGATGTCTGTAGCTCATTCATATTCTACTGGGTGCTGGTCTGGTTCAGTGAGCCAACTAGAGCTCAGCTTGCTGGTAGCAGCACATGTCAGTTCATTACCTCTGTCACACAGGTAGATTGACCTGACAGCACTGAACTTTTAAATATGTTATTCTTGCCTTAGGACAGTTTTGTTTGTATGGACATTTATTTATGTCTCACAAAACCAGAGACCAAACAGGAAGTGTTTAAATCCCCACTGATGTATTGTACATCTCCATAGTGACTGCACTGAAAAAAAGGTGACGGTGACAGTATCCGGGATCATTTTCTATGGGTTGAAATGTGGTTTCCTGCTCTGATGTCAGTTAATACAAAGGTGTATAAATGGACATTGAGTCCACAGAGCCCATCTCTGATTGGATGGTTCTGATTGCAGACGAAGGCACTCCTGTTCTAGTTTAGGGAGATAATTGTGTGATTTCATAAATACTGATTAGTCTGTCATTGTTCTTTAGAAAAAGATAATTAATTTTTAAATTGAATGGGATTTCTATTTAACTTAGGAACAGATCACCAGAGCTTCAGGTCCTGGACAGAGTCATCTGTTTGCCCCCCTTCTCACACAACACTCCTCGACTTACCCCATTTACTAGAACATAACAGAACATACAGTGGCATCGCATCATGCACTCACTCACTCACTCACTCACTCACTCACTCACTCACTCACTCACTCACTCACTCACTCACTCACTCACTCACTCACAGCTGGTGCTCTGGGCAGGACTCTTATCGTGAACAGATTGGACAGGTTATTTAAGTTATTTTGTCTTCAGTTGGTTCTCTCTCAGTTCCCTCTTAGTCTCTGCCTCCATTGTGCTCATGCCCTCTAGTGACAGACTGAGATAAAGCCAAGGGATGAAAGAGGAGCTGACAAAGTTGCTAGCATGAGACAGAAATGGGTATCCATACATATGCATAGTGGGGATTCACAACAACCTTTGTCATTCTAGGTGGGTAAAGCGTGTTACTGAGCATGTGTCATACACTATTCTCTGGCTGACAGTCCATCACTATTCTCCTTTCCACATGTAGTGTGATAGCAGTTGATCAGGTTAGTGTATTTCTGAAAGGTATCTTGTGACGCTTGTGTCTCCATCCCCATACATTTTGCCTTTTCTGAAGAAGCCTCAAATTGATGTTTCCACGGAAAATGCATTTTAGCCAACATTGTACTCAGTAAGTGTGTGTAAATGATGGTGAGCCATCCTTGGACTTATTAGAGCAGAGCACAGAGAAGAGTACCTGAGCTGGAATCACACGTTCAGTCCCATTTTACAATCTCATTCATTCACCTGGAAGCTCTAACTGATCCTAAATCAGCTGTCCTACTCCCCGAGATGCTTGATTGTACGTTGCTAATCGGTATCTAGGGAACCTTGCGTTAGTGGACTATCTGTACTATTAGAACAGCACCATTACCCATTCCACCCAGTGGTCTCTGGAACAAGGTGACAGGAGTGTTGACAAATTGGACTGCCCCCTCTCTCGCAGCACTTAGAATTGCGGCTTTGAAACTCAAAAGGCCTCACAATCGACCAGATGCTGTGGACAGTGTGTCCTCCTGTGGCCTGTCCTTGCTGTGCGTTATGTACGACCCTTGAGAGAGACCTAGAGATCTAGGTAGGGCACAGAAGGAGAGGAACAAATGGGCTGCAAATAAAAGCATCACTTTAATATGATATGTTAATAAGATGTTAACATAACATAAACATAACAAGTACCTTGTTGTGTTACCAAATGCTAGCATGGGGTTATTTTCCAAAAGCCAAAAGCTCCCCTCAGAAAAAATAAAAACAAATACAAAACTAAAAAACAAAAAAAAACAGAGCAATGTCTACTTGTGACCTTCTGTTGTAGGCATAAATATGCAGAATGGTGAACTGAATGATGATATGATGATTTATATTTTTAATTTTCAGTTTATTCTACTAATTTTTGGATGTCTTGAGAAAATATTCACAAGAAATAGGCATTTAAGAAGAAATACTGGAAACCTCCTAATCTATATATTGGAAATACATTTCACACACACACACACACACACACACACACACACACACACACACACACACACACACACACACACACACACACACACACACACCGACACCACATCTCCTGCTTCTTTCTATCTCACTGACTTGATCTTTCTCTCTTTCCTTCTCTCACACCCACACAATTTATAGATACAGTTTTATCCATACTGTAGATAATGAAGCCCTCCAGAGTGCAGCTGTACCTGAGAGAGGTGGGGGTGGTTAGGGGGTCAGGGGGTGGTTTCATCAAGAGTTAGTTGTGCAGTATTTATGAAGTAGGCTGGTGCAGCCTGCCAAGCCAGAGGCAAGACAGGCACTCACTGCTGAACTGGAAGGTGGAAAATGCGCCTTGCTTTTAAAAGTTGAATAGGGTCATTTTCTTTTTATATTTTGGCTTTATAGT
This sequence comes from Hoplostethus mediterraneus, assembly GCA_034670385.1. Taxonomy (NCBI): domain Eukaryota; kingdom Metazoa; phylum Chordata; class Actinopteri; order Trachichthyiformes; family Trachichthyidae; genus Hoplostethus; species Hoplostethus mediterraneus. The sequence continues at coordinate 330,804 of JAXDDW010000115.1, read as the reverse complement.
ATGAATGTGCTGAGAGGTTCATAACATTAGTATGTGGAATATTTGAAATTATTTTTTAATATCAGGGGGTTTTGAAATGAAGTGTAATTCACTGTGGCCTCTCTGGACTTGTTATTCAGCAGGGACAGAAGTTGTTTGTGTTTTAGCCGGGGTCTCAGTGGAATGGGGATTTTGGGGGAAAGGGCCTTTACTCGTGGTTTTTGGGTCACATTCAATCTAAACCCACTTGCTCTGAACAGGATAACAACAGCCATAAATAGGATGTTTGAAAAAAGCAATCATATTTCCAAGTGTTTTTATTTTTTGTTGTCAAGATTTAGTCTGCATTTTTTGCTCTCTGTATTAATGGCAGTGGCTCATCACACTAGCATGCAGTCACTTGTTTCATCCATATGGCAAAATAGTACCAAGCAAAATATGGGTCAGCTGGCATCATGCTAAGCTACGGGACATTATAACCTTGGCACAGTTCACATAGAATTAGCAGGGTAGAACAAATGTAGTTGAAAACCTGGAAGAAAAGTTCTTGGTCCTTTTAAAAATGGAGGTCAGACATTAAATAAGGCTATATTGCATTGCGTAACATATTCATTGTCTATTATATATCTGGATCAGAGAGGAGAGGAGAAGCTTTTGAAGTAGAAGTAGATTTTGAAGTAGAAAGGTGTGCTATTTGAGGAAAGGCCAAGTTCTCTCATTTGATGCACACACACTTCCACAGCTCGGGGTGCCAGAGCTGTTTGACTTTGTGTGGCATCGAGGCTGATCAAGGTCATTTTCTTCGGGTATGTGGCAAGGGTTCAATAGCTCAATATATCCAGGGGTTACATTACATTTTTCATTATTATTTCAACTAGCAATAGCTAAAACAATGTCATCGTCTCATCAGTAAGTGAATCTGTGGTTAACTGAAATTTATATTGTTGTTCAATGGACAAACCTCTAATTCACTGATGTTGGTTCACATAATTGGATTTATATATATTTTTTTTTTTCTGGTGTGTATTTGATTTTCCTTCACTTCGCGTAAGAAATGATCTGTAATTCCTCGTAAAGCATGCCCTAGATACGAAGAAGGGTCAATCTGTGACTGTAGCGATGTGAGAACTGGTCAAACATCCTGTCTGCACAAGGAAACATGAAGAAACCAATCTTGTCCCTGTTTTATTTGGTCAGAAATCCAAAATAAATATACACAGCACTTTCAGCTTGTATGATAGTTGGGCCAAACCTGCTCGCCATGACTTGCACGGTTCCCATTACGACCAGTGCATTGACAGCAACATCTGGTGTGAACTGCAGCGTTATATCTCATACATCTCATAATAACTGTTGGGAGACAATAACATTTCACCCCTGTACGTTGAGTATTAAGTTTACAAGGATACGTTCACAGAGGTGACTCATATCTGATGAAATGTTTCACCTATTGTTACTTTCCTCGTGCACTCAAGCTTGTGATAAAAAAACAACAAAGCAAACTGAACACAGCTGGAAGTCACATGGGACCCAGAACACACAAAAGCAGTTTGGTGACATGCTCATGCACCTCCAGATTTTCACTTTTCAATAAAAATGTCACTTTAACTGTTAAAAAATAATCCTCCCCAAACATAAGACTCATTAAGGAAAGCCATGAAGGCCATATATCTTTCTTTGCTAACAAACAAGCCATGCTCCTGCTCGTATTTTGCATCTGTGTGTGTGCGTGTTTGACAGAGAGCTACAATACAATACAATTCTGTTTCACAAGTGATGAAAACCACTGAATAGAAAATCATTAACCTGCTCCAGTGATAAACTCCTCCATTCTGATGGTATCTTAAACTAACAAAGGTCCTCACAGCAAGGGCGATCACATACTCATGTCAAGTAAGTTCATGTGAAACCGTAAGCATGTAGAGGATGAGAGAGGAAGAGTGAGAGGTGGTGAAACTGAAGAGTGAGAGAGAGAGAGAGAGTGAGAGAGAGGCAGAAAGTAAGAGAGTTGGAAGTCAGCAGCCAGGTCGGTGTCGCCAGAGGTGCAGCTGTGGCTCTCCTGAATGGATCACTTCATTCAGAACAGAAACACTGAGGAAAACTGGAGAGAGAGAGAGCGAGAGAGAGAGAGAGAGAGAAAAGAGCTGAATGAAAGAAAGGTGAATGAAAGAAATGAGCACCCTGACATTAGTACAAGCTGTATCAAGCCCCAAGCAGCCAAATAGATGTAGTGTAGTGATGATAGTGTGTGTGTCTCTCTCTCTGTGTGTGTGTGTGTGTGTGTGTGTCCGAGAGAGAGAGAGAGAGAGAGAGAGATGGAAGGGTGAGGGAACAAACTAGTGTGAGGGGACCCAGTGCAGGAGCTGCTGAGAGAGAGAGAGAGAGAGAGAGACTGTGTGAGAGAGAGAGAGAGAGAGAGAGAGAGAGAGAGAGAGAGAGAGAGAGAGAGAGAGAGAGAGAGAGAGAGAGAGAGAGAGGCAGAGAAGAGGGAGAGGAGGGGAAAGAGAGTGTTGAAAGATTTGCTGGGGATGGTGAGGAAAAGAGGGGGAGTGAGAAGAGCTTTGCTGCCAAGCACAGCAGAAGTGTTGACGGTAAAAGGACAACTATCTGGTCCCTCTGTTCAGCCTCACTGCTGTCATTCTAAACACACACACACACACACACACACACACACACACATTGCTGAGTTTATGTTGATCACATATGATTTCCACGCCAGAGATTGTGTGCATGTGGCTCCATGCCATGTGAGCTTCCACAGACAGAGGGGAGAGATAGAGCGAGAGCAAGAGTGTGTGAGAGAGAGAGAGAGGGAGGAGGAGGAGCCTCGGCAGCCTGCTGCTGAAAGGCTGCAGCAAATTATTTTAACCTGGCCTGGCCACTACTGTGTACATGCACTCACACACAGTGGCTTTCCTGCTGGCTGTCCAGATGAGGTTTGGTGGCCTTGGACAAGGATTGCCTTGTTACTCCACTCAATGGTGTGTTTTAGCTCCAAAATATGCCGGGGCAGATGGAGGTGGGGGCGCGGGATTGGCCTGGGCAGGGGGCAGCATCTAGAAGCAGGTCTGTCCACACGTCTGTCTGTCTGCCGTTCTCACTCCCCCTCGCGCTACAGTAAATACTCCCATCCATGTAACGCACGGCCAAGCAGGAGAGAATTATAAAGAGTTCTGCTGCGGCTGTGTTGTGTGTTTGTGTGTCTGCTTTATTTTTACGGTCACTTTAAAAGGTGAGAGGTTCCGGCTAGGAAGTAATGTAACGGTTAATGGTTATCAAGAAAATCAAAAGAGCGCGATATCCAATTCACACAGCGTACTTCAGAGACACACAGTGGACGGGCTGCACAGTCAGCCAGCTTTGCCCTAGAAGCAGGTCGGGTTTAGGGGAGCAACACAAAGTTTCATAGGATTTTTTCATTTCTATTCATGCAGGGAAGGTTGACAGGTTGTCTTCCACTTTGTTGTCTTTTACAGTCGTGCCCTTGATTCGCAGACACGTAGTCACCACTTGCAATGTAAATAAACTTTCTGTTACAATTTTGTTTCCCAGCATTCATAGTTTATGTGAGTGCTATCAAAGTAAACAGATCCATGGTTTTACTGTGCATTCCCTGGCTCGCATTGTATTTGTTTACATGGTCAGATGTCATGGCAGAACACAGTAAATCTAGTGATTTTATGGTGTTTATCATTTTGAACTGGAATAGTTGGAGTAGATTGAGAGGGTGTCTATCATTGATAAAACCGGGTCAGATGTACTTAAACTATGATTGCTGGAATAACTCAGAAAGGTATGGCATTGTTTTCCTGTGTTATAAGCATTTATTGTTGACATAAGATAAAGTCCGATACTGTGGTGACTCGGACACCTAGTGGTTTTGCTGTGTGTTCTTGAGCTGGCGACAGTCTCTTGTATCACGTCCTAGTATCTTCTGAAATATATTAAGGTCTGGCCTATAGGCTACCAGTGAGTGGAAACTGCGATGTTCTCAGTACAGCACAGTCCCTTTTATCACCAGGCCATGCTGCTACATGGTTGTTACCATCGCTCCGCACTACAGAATGGGAAGTCCCTTGTGAGACACACACACACACACACACACACACACACACACACACAGGCAGCTTGGCTTTGATGAAGCTTCTGGCTGTCCTCGTGAAGCAGGAGCTCTGTTCAGATTGAGGTGTCATTGAAGTGTCATTGTGGGTTAGATCACTGACGAGCACATTCACACTCTCTCTCTCACACACACACACACACACACACACACACACACACACACACACACACACACACACACACACACACACACATGTATTCCATTTTGTTTTTGCCGTTTTATACACTATGCATAATACAGTTGAAGGAGTGCTGCCAGCTGCCAGCTTACCTTTGTCACAACCATCTCATTACAGTGAGCACCTCAGCTGCCTTCTCCAGACTGCACAGCTCCCAGGGAAAGCTCTCTCTCTCTGGGTTAGATCACTGACAAGCAATGTGTTTCACATTCACACACACTCTCGCTCTCTCTCACACACACACGCACACACACACACACACACATCTCATCTGCAGTATACACACACACAAACTCATTTGTGTGCCCCTTTATAAATACCAATACTTTTACTGCAGTGCTTTCTGCTTGGCATTTACTATATATATATATCTATGCATGTGTGAGTACATGCTCGCATATAAGTGTGTGTATATGTGTGTGTGTGTTTCCGAGTGGTTTGCACTCGGTCAACAGTCTGCCGACAGTGTGTTTGTCTTGGACGCCTCCAGCCTGCCTGTGGATTAGCCAATCAGATAATAGAGGGCATAATCGCATCACATGCATCTGGGAGTGTTTTTCCCTTCCATTATCCTTCATAATGCGCACATACACACTCTCTCACACACACGCACATACACACACTGCAGACACACGATGATGACGTCCATGCAGCAGCCTAATTGCCAGAGGTTGTCTGTGTCGAGAGCCAATAAGTCCACTTGTGGTCTCAACTAGACACTGATAAAGCTGCACCTTTAAATACGCTGGTCCTGTATTTGGACAGGAGAACATCACTGAGAGCTGAACCTCTTTTTCAAGAGAGAGACTGTCCTACCTAGTCCTTTGAAATTGAGTCTGAAGTTATTGTAATGGTAGAGAAGTGGACCGTGAAATGTTAGATAAGAGGGTAATGTTACTTAGCTTCTGATGTTTAAAATAACAGGGTCTGGGAGATGAAATGGGTCCTCTTTTCCAAAGGGGAATCCAATGCACTTAAGAAGCATTTCATCCATTGAACCAGGAGTCCCACTTCCATTTCTACCATGCACCTTTCATAGTTTTCACATTTCAAACGGAAATCCAAATAATCATTGCCCAACAGTGTATTTTTGTCCCACGGCCAACCATCATTTTTCACTTCTGCCCTTTGCCCTCCATGCAACAAAACCTAAACTACCCTCTTTGTTATTTTCTGCTATCATGGCCATACTATCTTCTTCCAGGTGTCTACATGTACATCTACACACACACACACACACACACACACACACACGCACGCACGCACGCACGCACGCACACACGCACACACGCACACACGCACACACACACACACACACACACTTTTTTGTTCCTATGCATGTCATACATAGGGAGATCTTTGGCCTTGTATTGACAATCAGCACAGCCCCTGCAAGGTACTAAACATCCCCAGTCAAACGTCACAGCGAACCGCTCCGATACATATCAGAGATCACAGTCCGATAAGGCCAAAATGATGATCTTCAAACTGCAGAGATGCCACCCTCAGGTCAAAGAGCTGGATGCTCTCCAGACCGCAGCTGCACTTTGATATCCTGTCCATGAACATCCTTGTTGGAATACGACACCCCATCCACCCTAAAGGAGCTATTTACAGGAATGTGAACATAACTCTCACTCCGTGTTTAACGATTGAATAGCTTGGAACACCAGGAACCACATACTCCTGCAGCTCCTCCCACTGGATACCACCGGGAGCACAGTCACAAAACACATGTAGACAGGATTACAAAACTCCCATGACCCCTAGGTTTTTTGCGAGTGGATTAAAGCTGGTCCACACGAGGCTTCTTTATCCTGTTTCTGATTTTTTCATTCATTTTAACAGAGTCATTACCTAGTTACCTACCAGACCACCCTAACCAATGAAATCCTCCAAGATCCCTTCTGTTTCTGTGTGTCGATTCAGGTAAAATGTCTTCCGATCAGCTCTCTGAACATGGAGGACGCTCTATTGAATGTGCCAACTGACATGTCTACATCCAGCTCTCATCCTACTTTCAAATCACTGCAATAAGAATTTGCTCCAATTAATTCTAAGCCAGGAACATAGCACATTAGGACATGGGGACCATGAATGGGGACCTAAATGGAGGGGTTGTCGATTACATTGAGGCAATCCAAGGGTTATTCCGGGTCAAATCACCCAAAGAGTTACACCCGACCACCTCAGATTTTGATGAAACTTGGTATTCTTGTTGTTTCTTTCCAACGCTACCATTGTTTTGAAGACTGGCCCAGTAGGTCCTGAGATATGAGGGTTCAAAGGTTGGCGACCATGCCCCTTTTTACACAAAATCTCAAACTTTGGGGGTCCGTATCTCCCAAACCACTGGTCCGACTGACCTGAAATTTGAGATTTAGTGTTGTAGGATCCCAACCAACAAGTACATCAAATTCTGAGATGGTCGGGTTTAAAATGTCTGTTATTTTGGGTGATTTGACACAGAATGACCGCCAACTGTTACTCTCACAGTGTATGTGTATGTGCGTGCGTGCGTGTGTGTTGGCTGACTGGGGTTATTTAGTACCTTGCAGGTGTTTAGTAGGTTTGCTACTCAGCTTTGCTCAATACATCCAACCACTACACTGTCTACTGACTAGGATTTTGGGGAGATGGCAGCACATCATAAGTAGCCCCTATAATAAACCTAATTCTGTTTGCCTCCACGCTCCACAACTCTCTCCACTTCAAACGTCTCTTTTCTACACTTTCCCAATTCACCCACTGCACCTGTTTTGCCCGTGACACTACCTTAGTCCATCTTACTGCCTCCTGATGAAGTATTTCCTCAACTACCATCTTCCTTCTTAGTAATGTTGTCGCCTTACTCCACACAGGTTCGTGCCCATGCTGCACCTGGCCTACAACGTCCCTATGTCTAAGACAAGATAATAGATGAGCTAATTTGGCTATATTAATTAAAATATGTAATTGAGAATTCAATATTTTTTTCACCTAGATTACTAATAATATTAATCTATCAAACAGCACAAAATATTTTGCTCAACCACCAAAATCTAATCAATTGATCCTTGGTCCATTGCCTATCTGTCCACCAAATTCTATGGAAACAGATAAACAGAAACAGATAAAAATACCAAACTATGCCGCCTTGGCTGTGGTAATAAATAAAATATATTTACAATATTGATTTACAAATCTATAGATGTGCTTATATTGATGTTTTTAGTATTTGTCTGTCTGCATGGACTGACATTATCGGCGATGTTCCTCTCATATGAAGTTCTTATTAGGTGATAACCACTTAACACAACAGAAACAGGTCGATTCAGTCCATTGGTTGTAGTAGAAAGATACAAGCCAAGTGGTCTATTACATAATCCTACATCATTCATCAAAAGCCCCTATAGCCTAAACTGTGATGTTGAATTTTCCTTGGCAGGCTAGAAGCAATGTAGAAAACATATCTAACCCGATTAATATTAAATGCAATGCAACTTTTTTAAGGGATGTAGAACAGAAGACACATTAAACCAGTTTTTTAAAGATAAAATTCTTTAAAATAACAACTTAATTTCACTTTATCTCTGGCTATGTAGTGTTGGCCATGTTTGATTCAATTTAGGATTCTTAGAGCTTATAAAAAAAACCATTTTAGACAAAACTAAGAAGGCATGAAAATGACTGGACTCAATGACTGGAATATTCCCCCTAGGGGATTTTACCTCCGGCCACCAGCATCTTTCCCATCAGCTGGGGCAAGATGGGGCAAAAATCTCTCTCTCTCTCTCTCTCCTCCTCCCTCTCTTGCTTTCTCTTGCTTTCTTGTCTGCCTCTCTCTCCTCTCTGTTTTCTCTCCAACTCGCCCAATTTCCTCTCAGTCCAACTTTCACAGGACAATTGCCAAAGGCAGGAAATCGCGTCCTCAGCTGCCATCACTCACTGTGTTATGTAAGACTGTTGTTGTGCTGTTGTATGTGTGTGTGTGTGTGTGTGTGTGTGTGTGTGTGTGTGTTTGCCTGATATGCCCTGTCAGAATCCACAAACACATCACCGTCTATCCCAGTTGGATGTACTGTAGCCCCTATTCTGCTCTATGCCTGTGGTCTGTTTTATGAATGATGGGCCCCAGGGTGCCGTAGGGAGACCCTCCTTCCACTGGAGGACCGGGTTTCAAGCCATCACATTGGCAAGCATCCGCCCCTGCTGAAGTGTCTCTAAGTACGACACTGAATCCCTACCAGCTGGGGATGCTGTTTGTAGCCGACCCCGCACTTTGACCTCCCTGTGGAAGGGAGCAAGTGAAAAGAGAATTTCCTCCTACTTCAGGGATCAATAAATTATCTCATGACTGTATTAATAACTGAAGGAATGAGTGCATCGATACAGTTGCTAGAAGGGAAATAAACCCTTAATATTTCTCATGTCATGCTTCACGAGTCAAGGCTGCTGAGGGGAATGTCATTACGTTGACATTGTTTAGACATGTACTCAACACAGCTCATACCCTGTGTCTGACGCTACTGACCCGGTGATGTAACGATGTCATGACAGATGTTTCAGTAAACAAAACTGTACTTTGGGTGCAGCTAAAGTTTAAGTATTCAAAGTCAAGTAGCAGCAGTGGCATTACTCCAGCCCTACAAAACATGATATGTGTGTGAGTGTGCGTCTTCATTTGTATTCCTGCCTGCTGTGTGTGTATGTGTGTATGTGTGTGTGTGTGTGTGTGTCTGTATGTCAAAGCTAACTGCAGTTTTCTTCTCTTATTCTATTTCTCTCACCTCTCTCCCTCCCACCCCATTACTTCTCCATATTTCCTCTCTCTCTCTCTCTCTCTCTCTCTCTCTCTCTCACTCACTCACTCACTCACTCACTCAAAACCAGTCGATCAACCAGTAGATAGATCAAGTCTTCCTTTTTTGCACTACCTTGTACTTTATGGAACATATTATAGGCTTTTTATTAAAATACATCCACGATCAGGGCATGCTTAGTCAGGAAATGTTTTTTCAGGTCAGTGTTCAGTGTTTAATGATATTGACGTGGATTTTTACCTACAGACATTTCAAACATCAAATTTGATGCTCTATAAATAGTGTCCCTGTTTTCTCTGGGCTGTGGTAAAGCATTGTGAGCGCCTGGTCCTCATCTGTGGAGCAGACGAAGGAGCTGGCCTAGGGCTGTGATGTCTATATGGGGCATTATACACACACACACACACACACACACACACACACACACACACACACACACACACACACACACACTCTCTCTCTACATACTGTCTCTCTCTCATTCCCTCTCTCCTTCTTCCTGCCTGTCTCTCACTGTATCCTCTCCCTCTTCTTCTCTCTCTCTTTTCTCTACATCTCTGCCCCCCCCCTCCTCCAATCTCATTCAATGAGGAAGTCCTTATTGGATGAAGTTGTTCTGGTGTGAAAGGCGTTGAGTGTCTATGGTCTTGCCTGAAGGGTTACTCAGAAGAGCTGCTTTCTTTCTGTGGATTTGTTTTGCTTCAAGGCTCCTACTCTTTTCCTTTTTTTTGCTGGTGGTCTCTCAGACCAATGTTTACAACATGTTTTATTGTGTGTGTGTGTGTGTGTGTGTGTGTGAGAGAGAGAGATAGAGATATGTTAAACTACACCAGGGCTGTATGACCTATAGAATATAGTGACTGTCGCTTTGTGTGGACCACTGGATGAGAACATGACAGAGTGAAATCGATATAAATAATGATGTAATCATCTTCACCTAAAGGGTCATGATGTTTCACAGACATAATGAATCTGCGGTACACAGAACAAGCTATAACAGTTGTTTATATATATTTTTATATAATACACTGTAAGGAATTGCTCTTGGAGGTTTGTGGCATCATTCTGTTTGTATTGTGTTTTGGCTTCTTCTTAGTGCTGTTATAAAGCTCTGTAGGTTTGAGTGACTAAACCAGCCATCTATCCCGACCCCTCCTTCCATCACACCTGCTTTGTTTCTTTACACATCTTTATATACATATACACATCTTTTTTAGACATATTTGCCTCTAGATTAGATATCTATTTAAACTGATTCATCTTTAAATGTATCAGACTCAGTTGTCACACCTTAGAGGACCTGTGACACACCTAAAATGCATATATGTTTAGCTAAAAGCGAAGGAGATCTGTATGCCAATTTTATTTTTGTCACAATTTCACCACAGATTTGAAAATCTAAATCTTAGTATGACAGATAATGTCATTTGTGCAAAAAAATATATTTTTCTCATAATGTACCATCACAAGGACTTTGGATTGGAAAGTAAGCTAGCGAGAAGCACAGACACCAAACGGGATGTACGTCATGGTACATGCAGCATGGAAGACCAGCGTCTGGACACTTGCGACGTTCCCATGAGACTCGGCCTGGAATGCTTACGCCCCAGCGACGTCAGCGTCAGTCAGCAAGAGCGTAAAGCCGACAGAAGGAATTGGGTTGTAGGAGTTGTGACGCACGTGATGCGGCCCGTCTGCAGCAGTAATAGCAGTAGAGAGTGACGAGCCGATGTCAGGGAGCCTAACATGGGTACGACAATATGTGGGAAAAGCACTCCACTTAGCCGCCGAGCCTCGGAGGGAGGGAGCGACAGAGTGAGGAGGAAGACGAAGAAGAAATGTTGTGTCTGTGTGAGACTGCTACTTGGCCAGCGAAGTAAAGAGACAGATGGTGCAGGGAAGTGAAGTTTGGGTGTTGTATTACTATTAGTATTGTGTCATCTCTGGTTGTCCGTGAATTGACAGATTTCATCCATTCGCTTATATAGTCATTTAGTGTAAACAGTTGGTTTTCAATGAGGGACACCAAGCAACAGATCCAGATTATTCTTTCATATATTTAATTATCTGGCGGTGTCAGTAAGCTTTCATTTCACTCATTCATTTAATTTCGTTAAGCATTAGTAATTCTAGAGGCTGATATATATCATTGAATGGCATCACGTTCCTCTGCATGAGACATGAAAAGCACGCAAAGTGTTGCATGCAAGTACGCAAGGATGAGAGGCGCACGCATAAATTGGCTGAGAGACACATACACGCGTTCACTTGACAGTACATGCAAAGGCTTAGTCATGCAACCCTGCTGTGAAACACACACACATACGCACACATACGCACACACACACAAACAAACTTGCCCGAGGTGATGTTGGTGGCTGCCATCAGCACCATCCATCCACAGGGAATCCAGGACGGGGTAGAGAGAAAACTGTAACTATGAAAAAAAATGTAACTGTGTCATTCTATTTCTAAATTTCAAACCCTAAAAGGATATCAATATAAATATACACCTCCCATTTTTCATTTGAACCCACACATATACATGCATACTGAGAGAGAAGCTTTTGAACGCTGTCTTTCCTCCAGGTCCCTAGCCTATTTTTACTTATTCATACCTACTGTAAACAAGTCTTTCTCAGCTTACTGTGACTTCTGGGAATATGGGGAACTTGGAGGCTTTTCACTGGTTAATTATCACGTACTGCTAAACATAAGCTGAACATTATTATCCAGATTTTTATTCTTTTTAATCATTTTTATTCTGTCCCTCTGTCATCCAATTGCGTCATCCAAACCGTAACTACTTCCACCAGATGCTAAGAATTACCCATTTGACCTCAGTGTAGGACAGAACTGTTACTATATTTATTTTCCAAGTGCACAGTCATTCTGTGCTTTTTGTCGTTGTATAAATATGTCAATGGATCATCTCTACCCTGTCATAAATAGTCTGAATCACCACCACTAAGGAGCTGGAGAGAGAGACAGAGAGAGAGATGGAGAGAGGGGCCTGAGAGAGCGACAGAGTTAGGGTGATTCTCTGAATCTTGTAAAGAGAAAAAAACTTGGTATTTATTTATTATTGATTTATTAGATCCGAAGACAATGTTTTTGAGTAGTTGTAGCGTTGGGCTTTAATGTTCCGATGGACGTCAGCTAGCTCGCCCCTCACACACACATGCAGACACAGACACGCAGACAAACACACAGATGCTTGAAAGAGTGACGTGAGTGGGTAATAAGATCAATAAGTAATCCCTGGTCTGGTCTGGTTTCACAGTGCATCGACGGGCCCCCTGATACACTGATTGGGAACAATTAGCATCAATGAGTACCGCTAACAGGGTTTTGAGTGATGACGATGATGAGTGCGTGTCTGTGTACACGTGTGTGAGTGTGGGTGGGTGAGTCATCGTCCAACCCAGGAGTCCCATCTCTCTCTCTCTCTCTCCCTCTCTCTCTGACACACACACACACACACACACACACACACACACAGGCACCTCATGCATACACAGGCAGCTTTGCCAAATCCATTAGCAAGCTAGGTGTGTTGTGTGAGGGAAGAAGGGTGATTCTTGGGGTCTCTATGAGCACATTTATAGAGAGGGAGACTTGTGCAGTGAGGTACTGTACACAGAGATAAGATAACATAAGATGAAACTTAAACGGGGAAATTGTTCCGTTGCAGTAGGAAATAGTAATAGGATACATCAACAAATAAAAAAGATCCCAAAAAAAATCAATAAATATACTGTATAGATGAGAACAGGGGAAATGGAGCTTACATAAACATATTCAACTGACACCAGAAGAAGTAGAATTAAGTATGAATGAATGATTAATGAATGAAAATATGAAAAAAGTATGGATGGATTAAGAGGGCGTGCAAAAAACAGGCAGCAGTAGCAGTAGTACTCACTGACACAAAAATAATGTGACATATGTGCAGTGTGAAATATTTGAAAAAATAGCACAACGTCAATATGCAATATGTAACTAAGAGGAATGTGGAAATATGTAGAAAGATAATATGTGAAAATTAAAAAGTACGTACAGGGTGTGCAAAAAGGTTCTTTTAGGAGGACCATATATATGTGCAGAAAGTGTCTAGACGTGTGTGCTAAACATTTTTACACCTTCCAAATATATTCACATTAATTAACATTAAATATGTACAGGATGGGCAAATGTGGATATGTGCTTCACTTCTAGCTGTCCAGCTTATCAAAAACTCCAGATTGAGGCACCATGTGTACAGACAGACTCGTTATCACTGTCATAGTCACAACATATTTGTGGATGGAGGTAGCATATGTACAGAAAACAATCATATGTACAGACTCATATGCAGAAAACGTACCGACACATACAGTACAGTAGATCGTATCATATGCTGTCATATGCATATACACTGAAACTCAAACTGCGCAAGCAAATGTCATATAGTAGAAAGTAGGAATGCCAAGTAGTCCGAGATAGTTTGTATAGACAGAGGAGGCGTCCTGGTTCAGCAGCCTCCTCATTGGCTGAGGCTTGGGCCGTTTAGACAGGAAGCATTGCACAGTCTGGTGGCACAAAAGACCACCTAAAGCTGGAGGCTGAAGATGCTCTGTAGCTGCATCAGCTTACCATAGAAGGGTGGGAGGTGTTGTCTAGCATGGAGTTCAGTTTAGTCCCCCCACAGCATCACAAAAAACAGAGAGCTTGGCACCACTGGTTGACTTTTTTGTTGCCTTTGGTTAATCGTCAGCTACAACCAACCATGCATAGATCACATTTCATGCATCTTGTTTCAAACTGTGTAATTCAGTGATTAATGACAATCTGCTCAGATACATCATATACTCTCATTGCTTGTCTCACTTTGGCTAAATCTTTCAGTTCAATTCATTTTTAAAAGATTTACTGATATAATATAAATACGTCTTTCTATTCTCTCCATTTTGATTTGTGTCTTTCACTCTGAGGCTATGACACTCTCACTCTCTCACTCTCTCACCCACTGTGTGTGTGTGTGTATGTCCTTCCCTCTCTTTCTCTCCCTCAGCTGGGGACTAGTAAGAACAGTTGCTGGCCAGTAGGGGTTTTGATCTGGCTTGCTGGGTTCTTCAGGACCGGAGTGTCTGAGTCGTGACAAACAGAGTGTGTGTGTGCCTGCGTGTGCCTGGTGTGCTGTGTGTGTGTGTGTGTGTGTGTGTGTGTGTATCAGACCCTATATCTGTAAGACCTTCAGGTCCATTCCACACACTTGAGCCCTTCTGTCCCTTAGCCCTTACATGGCTTTGTGCCATAACACAGACGCACACACACACACGCACACACGCGCACACACACACACACACGCACACGCACACGCACACGCACACGCACACGCACAGCTATTTGTTAGAATAATGAAACCGTGTTCAGTCAGAAATAATTTAATTAATAGAAATTGTTTAAATTAATAAGAATGGTTCTGGTATTTGTCTTGTTATGACACTATATTTTATGTAGGAAATGCAGCAATAGACTGACCAATTTCAGTGCAGTGAAGTTCCAATTCAAAGTTTTAATAGATAATAAACATGTGCAGTAGGAAGCATGAGGGCGGCTCAGTGTGATTCAAGATACACAAGCCCTACATACAGTACATGTACCACAGAAACACCCCTGAGGCCACCAGTGCCCACAACAAGAAAAGGGCTCCACCTGCAGGTTGAAACGTGTTCTGCAAGTGGAGGCCTTCCCGGCAATATTTGTACTCAATATTAGCAATGGAGATAAAGCTTAATAAGCAATGAGGGAATCATCTAGCAGAAAGGCATCCAATGCTCTAGGTTGGACCTGCTCCCTATCGAGAGAGAGGCAAGAGAGAAAGAGAGTCAGAGAAGGTGAATCATCCCTATTGGCACTCTGCTGTGACATTTCAAATGGAAATGTCTAACGCAATTTTTTTGGCAGCACAAAGACCTAAATTGATATGAAGCTATGATTATATTAGCATGGCTGAGGGCATCGTAAAATTAGCATTAGGCTACTTAAGAGTGAATGATGGAGCTGTCAAAGATTATCTGGCTCAGAAGTGCATTAGGCCCCAGTGATTTCTCAGCCTCTCATAGGCTTGACATGAGAAGTGTATTTGAGCCATAATGGAGGTCGTCAAGGGACGGCAGAGCAGAGTGAAGGATCTAAGGGCTTGGGTGAATGATGGGAGCTGAAAGGTGTGTGTGTGTGTGTGTGTGTGTGTGTGTGTGTGTGAGAGGAAAGGCACCACAGACACATAGAATCTCATGTTTTATATTTTGACGTTCAATGTATTTCAGCATTCCAAACCTTTTTATTCATCCGAACAACCTTCCTCCCATCCTGAGGGGCTCAGATAGAATGTGGATCCACTGTATTAGGCAGATTTTCTCATGTGCCATTCAAGATGCCAAGTCATCTCCAGCAGATGCGATGACATCAGCCTACTGAACTATGACAGAGCTAAGGTAGTCCACAGACTCGACACACTCACTCATTCACACACACACACACACACACACACACACACACACACGTTTCCTCTCTTGCAGTTGTCCTCCCTTGCTTGCTGCTTAACCTCTGTCACTGGTTCACTAGTGGTTCATTCTTGTCCTGTCCTCTGACTGGCCAAGAAACTACAACAACACTTTCATTGGCTTTCATGTTCAATTGCACCATTTAATCCAATTCCTTAATGTCAGAAAGTCAAAGAAGTCACATGTCAGTGATTACTGCATCAAACGTGGTTATTTGTGGCTGTGGCAGGCTTTGCAAGGCAAGGAACAAAAAAAGTGCATGCATCACAGGACTAGGCAAGGTTTTATGTAAAAATACACCTGTCTTATCAGCCTGAATCCCAAAGTGGAGCTACAACAGAGAACAACATCCCATATGTCTTAATTGAGACGCTGTAGATTCACTCAGTTTACCCAAATTCAATTCTAATGTCGGGTATCTTCTCCACACACAGGGTGACAAATCAAAACTTCAAAGTGAAATACAAAACTTGTTCCCAAACAACAGCGAGCAAGTGCTCCATCCAGAGAAATCTGAAGTTCCCAACAATGGCTGAACTTCTTCACCACCACCTCGTCCACTAGCCACGAAAAAGAAGAAATTTAGGTCCAGTGTCTTTGGTCTTAGGAATGCACTTTACTGACATTACGTTACAAAATACAGCCTGTGTATGTGAGTGTGTTTGTCTGTCCGTGTGTTCACCCTGTGATTGACTGGTGACCTGATGTAATCCACAGTAGTGGTGTCCAGCCCGCTCACTCCACACTAACGACTGTTACAGAGACCGACTCCAACCTTCCCATTAGTGTATCATCTCCATTCAACCATTCATATATCATGGAGTGAGAGAGGATGAATGAAGAATCTCATGAGCCCTTCCAGTGATGACCTCCTTCCCCCTGCCCCCCATTGAAAGGCTGAAGCGCTGAAATAATTCCATCCCACTTTGCAGCTCAATCAGAAACATTTGGGGAGCCAGCCAAGAGTTTTATGTAATGTTGCGTAATGTGTCAGAGACAGTGGTTGGTCTCATTCAAGTAGTTTGGATAAATAGCTCATATCATGATTATAGTTTTATGGAAGGTAAGATGTTAATGTGCATCTTCATATCCCAAGCACAGATATTTTTCTGTATTAATAAAAGTATAAGAATATTCCAAGTATCACAATCAAAACTAAGCCAACAGATTGCCCAACAGTAAACAGGATCAGGTGTAACAACCCAGTTACTACTGGTAGATCCCAGCTATCGTATTGAGGTTTCTCATAATTGGCATTAGAGCTTGTAATGTGTATTTTAAAGGAGCAAAAAGTATTTTTTTTCCATACCATAGCATAACATTGTTGATCAAACCAGTGACTCAATGATTACTTCACCTGGTGCTGAGATTTCTGGCTTACAAAACTCACTTTTCTGGCCTATACTTGGAACAAAACTCCCACCCCCATTGGGAATTCAAGACACTCCCAATTGGTGCTCAGTGTTGCCTCCTTCCTTTTTTCCCCTGCTCCTTTTCATCCTCCCTCTCACCGTCATCACCCTCTCCAAGCCTCGTCTTGCACAGTTACAAAGTAAACTAGGCTCCAGTGGTGCCTAGGGGGCCTCTCTCTCCGCTGTCTCCTAATTAGAACCCGTGAAGTTGGAGCAGGGGGAAAGCCATTAGGCAGTGCAGGGGGTGGGAGCGCTCGCAAACCCACGGCCCGCCTGTGAAATTGAATTACAGCTTTCCCTTGTTGAACAAAAATGGAAAATCATTGCAGCAAGGGCAGATATAGATGGGGATGGTGGTGGCGGTGGTGGTGGTGGTGGGGGAGGGTTATGCATATCAGCCCTCCAGCGTTGAGGGTTATGTGCTCTTTTCTTTTTCTTCATCAGCAGCGCCTGCTTTTCTTTTCTTTTTAGATGGGTTGGAGGACAGAGTGAGAGGGACAGAGGGAAGAAGTAATGGAGGCACAGCAGAAGAGAAGAGTGCTGCTGTGCTTCTGTGGTAGTTGAGTGGTTACTGTAGGGTGTCAGGGAGTGGACCAGTCTCTGACAGTGGCTTCTGTTTGTATGCGTTTATCTCCTGATAATGTGCCAGCCAGAATGGGACTACAAGAGAGCTGCCAGCAGATCCCAGGTCAGTGCAATTCAGTGGGGGACATAATGAAGGATGTGAGTGTGTGTTTAGCCTCATTTTTGCTGCAGCTTAAAAACCTCTTTGACTGCAATGGCTGTGGAACATTTATGCTTGAGTTGTTGCTCTGTAACATTTGTAAGCAACAACTGAGTAGTTTGTGAGTTTGTGAGTAGTTTGTGAGTTCCCAACAGTGTTCAGATTTGAAGATTGTATTTCCTCAAAGACTTACTACTTAGTTAGTACTAAAGCTAAAGTAATATTGAAACCAGGCCACAGGAATTGGCTACCAGAGATGTGCAAATCACCTCATTAGTGAAAATACAGTTATTAACAGGTAGTTATTTAGACATTAGTAGCAGTTTCAGATTTGGGTTTACAACAAGCTATTTAGGATTGGAATTTTTCAGGCCCAATAGCAGTCACTGCTATACCAATAGCAGTGACCACTTATTGGAGAAGCATTAAGAAGTGTGCCATCTCTTCACTAGAAGGAGGTGTATTGGGAAAGCAGATGTATTGACAGAATTTTTGTCTTGTCACGACTGAGATCAGAGGTTGTGCTGTTTGGGGAACAGAGTCTTCAATAAGACGCCTCCCCACCCACTGGAGGGGGGTCAGAGAGGTAGTGTAGTCTGCATACCCTTTGTTGGCTCAAGGACCACTTTGCCTCCATTGTGGTCCGCTAATAGTTAACCTAACCCTAACACTAATAGTTAATATCTTTACCTGTTTCGGTCACGACTCATCTTTCTCAAGCGAGATAGCCTACCCCCAAACAGGATGCCAGTCCCTTTCCTCAGGGACTTGACTGAGTCAAAGATGAGCCCCACATTTTTGGATGCTGAATTAATGTTGGGGAACAGAGGACAGAGGCACTCTGATTATGACAGTTTTATGATTGGCCCCAATAACAAGAACCTCAGTTTTATCAAAGTTAAAGTTGGAGAAAGTTTAGTTCCTTTCAATCTTCAATTGCAGCCTAAGATTCATGCAGGGTCGCAACTTCAATGAGATGACTGTGTTTTACAGAAATATAAAATTGTGTATCATCTGCATAACAATGATTAAAAAATACAACCATAGCTGTATATAATGTACCCCAGGGGAAGCATAGGCAATGAACATAAAATTGTCCCAAGAACTGACCCTTGGACTACCCCATATGTCAGGAGAACACAACATGAAAAATGAAACATAACACAAATTTTCACTGTTGTGCCGACTACACACAAGTATGCCTGTCTATAAAACTCAAACACACTATTAGTCTAGTTTCATGAATTGCCTCACAGTAATTGCACTTTGCCCCCACAATGGGTAATATATTTATAGCAAAATAAATTCTAGAAATGTACTCTGGTCACGGAGTATATACCAACATCTGCTTAGTAATTACAGTGCGTACGTATATATATATCTGCTTATGTGCTCATAAAACTTAACTGCAAATTAGAAATGTAGCAAAAATATACATCAGAACACGGACATAACTATGTAGATAATTGTAAAGTCAAGAATAACGCCTTCTGAAAAAAATCCTTTTGCACTGTGGCTCCAGAAACCATGAAAAACAGCCATGCACTCCCCAAATCAAACCGTATTTGGAGCAGACACATCAAGTCCGTTTGACACCTTGAGTGCTATATAAACAAAGATTATTATTATTATTATTAGTAGTAGTAGTAGTAGTAGTGGTACTAGTAGTATTACTATTATTAAATATTAGTTGTTGAACAGCTGTTAACATTTGTAAGATGTAATGCACTGGAGCTATTGGTGCTTTAGCCAACAACAAAACCTGCATCTAAGTTAATCAATAAGTACATCCGTTT
Source organism: Hoplostethus mediterraneus (assembly GCA_034670385.1). Classification (NCBI taxonomy): domain Eukaryota; kingdom Metazoa; phylum Chordata; class Actinopteri; order Trachichthyiformes; family Trachichthyidae; genus Hoplostethus; species Hoplostethus mediterraneus. Next base: position 311,242 of record JAXDDW010000115.1, on the reverse strand, counting down.
GCTGATGTGGATAACACTGTTCTGTTAATGCTAGGTTGTCATGCATCAGCAGCTATCACAGGAAACACTTGACAAGTAGTGGGCGTAGTATCCCTGTGCCCAACTCAGCCCGAAACAACAGACAAGTCACTTTGATCTTTGCCCTGATGTATCTTAGCAACCTGGCATTTTCAATACAACTGATTCCTGCGTACTGTAGGTCTTCCCATCCCTGAAGCACCTGCGATCATTCACAATTGGCAGATGCAGATATAGGGGCGGGCTGAGAAGGCAGAGGGATGTTCGTGGTTATGAGTGTGCGTTTGTTGCCCGTGAGGCAGAGGAGAAGAGGAGAGCAGAGCGGAGAAGACGAGCATTTGTGTGCAACACTACTGAAATGTCAGCCTGCTTTGGAGTGGGACTCAAGTCTTACAACAACGACAGTGCCGTTTGAACTAGGGTTAAAAGAAGGGAAGAGAGCAGAAGGCTGTTGTTGGCATATCCATAGGAATTTAGAGAGCACGTTTTGGACTGATTGGTTCAGGTTTGGACAAGAATAATGCAGAGGAGACACTCAGCAAGCATCATGGGACGGCATCAGGACCCTACACATCTTCTTAAACAGGTTCAGTATTGACCCATGTGTATATCTCTTTGTGTGTGTGTGTGTGGTGTGTGGTGTGTGTGTGTGTGTGTGTGTGTGTGTGTGGTAGAAGAGATACAGCCATTTAATCAGTGAGGCCGTGATAATTAAAATGGGACAACTTGAAGCAATGTCTAAATTAAGCCTCTTTGATACAGGATGGTTTTTAGGGCACTTATGTGAGAGACTGCTGTTTATATGTGAAGCCAGTGTTGAGAGTTCTGATGTCAGTGTTGTTCTTAAGTGTTATCTCTAATCCAATGGTTTGCATAGTTTCCTTATCTTCTCACACTGAGAGAACAATAGCATCGATATATTGATTTGGTGTTGCTGTCACTTTTACATACAAAGGTAGAAATAAAACAGGGTTACAAATAAACGATGGTCAAAGGAGTTCACAGACCTCCATTAATAACTTACAGACTCTTTGTTCAACTAGCCTACACTCCTTCCAGAAAACAGCAGCTATTGTGAATCTGAAGTGTGAATCTTGAAACTGTGAGGAGCTCCAATAATGCAATCTATTTTAGCATCCAAAAATGTCACTGATCTATAAGCTGTTCACCAGGAGCAGAACTGAAGGTCTGCATGAGAACAGGCCATCCGTATTGACAAATTGCAAGATGGTTGAAAAAAAGTTCAGAAATACCTCAATGCTTCTTGATGCTCTTAGTTCACAATTTGAATGGTCAACGAGTCTGTAACCTTATTCCAATTGCCCAATAGGTGTTATCTTGACATCATATAAAGGCTCTTCTGTTTCAGAAAGAGTCATCAGTCTGTGGAGAATCCTCACTGAGTTCAGCATTAATTGTATTCTTCAACCAGGGAAGGGTGTAGACGTACAGGTTTGCTTCCCCTTTCTGTACTATTGATGTAGTAGTACGGAAACAAGGGGTAGGTCTTAACTGTAGTGCTGCATGCAATATTTACAGTTGTTCCAGATTAGACTGTGGAGTAGCTCAGCTGGTCTGCTAGAGTGAGCTGTTCTCTTTTTCACTTGACTGGTCACGGCTTGCCTGTGGACTCAGCTCAACTTCTCTCTCTCTCTCTCTCTCTCTCTCTCTCTCTCTTTGGTCTCACCATCTGCCCAGTGATGCCTTTATGCCTGACCTGCCTCCATATCTCCTCACTGTCTCTTAGGAGAGTGGACTGGGGGGGTGGGGGTAGAGAGAGAAACATGGAGGGGAATAGCAGATATGAGATGAATATGGGATTGGAGGAAAAAATAATGAAGAGAGAGAGAGAGCAATTATCCATTATTCTTCAGTCAGTATCAGTGGTGGTGATGGTGTACATCCTCCTGTTAGTTAGAAACACAGAGTGCAGGGGAGGTGACTTCAATTGAAATGTAGATTGTAAAGGCACAAGGAAGGGGCTACCTTCTGTCCTGGATTGAACTAGATTTGAAAGCAACGTGAACATATTTATTTTGTGCGCTTCCCCAACAGTTTCTTGGAAAAGATGAAAATATGAGCGCAGGAATTTCCACTGGTGATGGATTCAGTCCATTGCCAATCCCCTATTCATCAAACTTACTCTGAACTGACATCAGTTTACCTCTTATTGTTGATGATGTTATGTGACCTGACCAGTGATCCTAGATCAGTACTCCTATTCTTAGAAGCTTGATGTGTACCAGCCCAGATCTTATTTTGCTTATCTTTGTGCATGGTCAGAGGCCAGGGTTTAATCTTGTGTTCCGTTACAATGCACTGCATTTGGTGAGGGATTATGGCCCAGCTTTATTGTGTGCAGCATGTATTACCCTGAAACTGTTCAATCAATCGCACATTACTGTATTGACAGCCTGATCCCAAGGGGTTGTTCTGGTGCATGCACGCCTGTGTGTGTATACAAATGTGCCTGTGTGTGTGCATGTGTGTGTGTGTCCAGTGTCGATGTAGTCATTGACTGTCTCTTCTCCCTGCTGTTTCCTATGGGCCTTTATGCTGGAAGGGATCGATAACCTTCTCCCTTGCCTTGCCTTTCCTCCTCTCGCTATTAGAGCAGCTCTCAGTAGGACTTCATCAGCTCAAATGCTTATGCATTATCACATGGGGTCACATGGGATGCGCTTGCAAATACACGCAACATAGGTTGTGTTTTTATCTATTTTAACACTTGAGGTAGCATGTTAAAATACATAGGAAGTTCGCCATGTGAATTCTGCCAATTCTGACCATAAAAACAGTTCAAAACAGTTGCAACATGCAGGCACACACAGGTAATGTATGTGCGTTCACACACACAGACCCACACACACCCACACACACACGTTTTCTCTCTGACATTAGCTGAACAGAGTCCATTACTGCCAGGTAATGGGTGAATGTCACAATAGCAGGATGTCATAAAACTCTGGAGTGGCCTAATGGGTTTTGTTCAGGCTGAGGTGACACACATACACATCAGATCTGAGCGCTTTTCCAGGAAGCTATCTTCCTATGTGGTTGATGCGTTTGCTCATCTCATCACAGCCCTGACATGTTTGAGGAGCTAATGAATTGTGTTTAAAGAAGCAAATCATGAGAATCATCTGTCACTTTGTTTACATACAGTAGGGTCATGTGCTGTTTTTGCTTTTTCTATTTCCCCCCTTAACCCCGCCCCTCCTCTCTCTTCCTCACTTCATATCTTACATTCAGCTCTTCCCCAGATAATGGATATGAGACAGATATGAAATGAAATAATGAAGTGATAGCATGGGAGAATGACTATCCAAACAAGTACTTTCTGTTGGTATGGAGTTGAGTTGAATCACAGATGGAAGTAAGAGAGAGTGAGGGTTTGGCTGGTGACTCTCCCAGGCTATTGCTTCATTATTTAATTCATTCCATCTCTTTTATCCATTATCTAGACATAGCAACAATTTCCACGTCACCGCCTTTATGTTGAACAGACAATACTTGGAATTTGATGAAAGAAAAATCAGACATACAACAGAAAACAATGATTAGCTCAGTGTGTTTTAAGCATAATGACCTAAAATACTGTGGAAGGATCAGATGATATTCATGCTAGGTGATATTCTTCATGGTCATTTGCTGTGTGGAGAAAAACTCTATTCCTCAGTGGGAGTTATTTTCTTTGCAAGCCATACAACTTTCAGGAGATGAAAACACATGCAATGGAATGACAACTGAGTGAAAAAAAAGTTAGGAAAAAATAGAAACAGTATGGCGAAAGGTTGTTGTCAGCCGTCAAGCATAGGAGCCGCAGGGGGCAGGCAGATGGGAGAGCAAGGGCTGTGGGTGGAGTGATCATGTGAGCTGATTTGTTTAGTGAGTTGGCACAGTTGGAGAGAGATGGATTGAGGAACAGAGCAGGAGCAAAAGAGCAGAAAACATCGGGGGAGTTTGCATGTCTGGCTGCACTTACACTAGTGAGTGGCTAATGTTCACTCAGCTCTGTTAGTATTTAGATCTCATAACCCCAGCCAAAGTCAAACACACGCACACACGCGCACACACACACACACACACACACACAAAACTGATGGGTTTGCTTTTTTAGATGTTCTAAAATGGTCTAAAACCATCTTTCTAGATCATCTTTCATCTGCTTTTATGTACACGTATGAACAATTACTCACGATTATGAGTCGACCTTTTTGCATTGCTGCTGCAGGATTAGTGAATGATGCCCAGATTCTACTGTATCTCTCTCTGATTCACTCACTTCCTTTCTAGCTTTCTAGCGATTCTATTATATGGATTGACTTCACTGCGTAAGACACACACATATGCATGCACATACATAGTGCACGTACATATTTGTGTGTGTGTGGAGTGTGAGGAAATGGATTATCGGCTGAGGAGGAACTGATTAGCACATGATGGCAGTGACAGGTGGCAGCCATTACAAATATTCTGACACCACATGGTTGACCTTTGACATGAATGAGCCTTGGGCTTATCAGTCAATACACTGCTTTGCTGAACAGACGGGGCTCTCAGAGACAGACACATACACAAAGAAACAATGAAAACATGCTTATTGCTACTTTTAAGATCGCCGCCTTTTTTGTCTGTGAAGCTGACAAACATAACAGCTTAAAGTATGAAATTCAAGCAACTGTACATTGACAATTTCCAATAATTTCCAACATGTTCAATATGCTGAGCTGATGACAACATCAACAAACAACAAAAATCAAAAAGCCCGATGGCAGCCTGCATAGGCCCCCAAAAGCATAGCAGAAAAATCCACTGATGTCAGCAGTCCAAGGTAATGAAAACCAAAATGATCAGTTATATTATCAGTTATATTCACACTAATCAACCCTACTTACAAAAATCAAGCGACATCTGCTTCAGTTCGTTCAGGTTGATTTTAAATTCATAAAATTGGATGTGGGGCATTCCCGTGACTTAAACACGACGCTTTGAAGATGTAGCAACAAAATGTCACCCCCTTCCTCCGCTTCTTCCGATTTGTCATGAATGCGGCATTAGGCTTGCTGTTGTCAGGAACTCACAGCCTATTAATCATTGGTGCCATCTACTGTCCATTTCCAGTATTCAAATATTAGCTAATTGCACCTTTGATGGGCAATTTAAACTGTTCCTGAGGGTCTTTACAAGACGTTTGTGAAGTCTATATCAAAAAAGAATCCTAAAACCAGCTTCTGTGGTGTGTGTTTCAGTCTCTCATTTTCTCCATTGTAACGAACAGGCTGTTTTGAGGGCGTGGAGGTTGTATGTAATGAGCACTGCTCTGATTGGCCTCACGCCTCACTCACAGCGTGAGGCGGCCAATCAGGGCAGTGCTCATTACATACAACCTACACACAATGTGGATGTGTGAGCAACACTCTCTGCTGTAGCCAGTCTGTTTATGACTCATGTCCATAAGCTTATTGAATACAACTTGCAGACAAGCTAGGATTGACAATTTTGTTGAGCTAGTTAACCAATATATTATTGGATGCAATCTATTTGCATCCAAACAGCGCAGCCAAACAACCAAACACGATTGTACTAATGGTGGCTAAAGTTTACCAAGCCTGACACGTTCGACAGACTTATAAAACAGACACTGGTCCCAACAAATAACTTTAAGATGAGTCCTGACTCCAACCAATAACTTTACTTTTACTTTACTTTACTTAATGACTCCAGCTTTAGTTTTCTTACTTCTCCCACAAGCCCGTGGCTAGCCCTGCTAGCTCGTTAGCTAACCAGCAGTGAATATACTAACCAGACTAATTTGGTAAATTAAATCAAAACATGGTGACACTTACAGATTCCAATTTTGCAGATGGGTCACATACCTTATGAATTGCTCCATCTTTAAGCTTCAATTTAGATGCTAATCCTGCCATTGCTCAAGCAGTCTGAGGACTGATCATCACACACAGAAAAAACTGTAGCCGTTGCCGTTAAAAATAAAATGAATCCACTCTGTCCTGCATTTTCACGTGTTGGGAGACTGTGCAGGGATCTATGTTGCTGCCTGCATCCTACAAAATAATAACTGGAGCGTTGATATATCTCTAGATATGTTGTTTTAGCTTCACTCGTCGGAAAGTAATGGTGCATTCCAGTGTACTCGGAAAAAACGGCGCCCGAATGTGATATGCGCCGATTCTCTTCACTAATGGCGCTGTAGTAGTTGATGAGTTGAGATGCTTGTAACATTCTGAGACTTACCATACAAACAGGAGTTTGCTGCGGGCGATTATGTTTTCCCGAGGAGATGCACTGGAACACATTTAGATTGGAAGTTAGGAATACCGACTCGGAATAACTGATTTCCGAGTACATTGGAATGCACCATAAGCAACGGCTTGTGGCACTGCCGTGAGCTGCTTTTTGCAACAACGTAAATGGGATTGGTTGTTCACCTGGGCGTGGGCATGCTCTGAGAGGGGCTGGACTTGCACCTTATGACGTCCAAAATAACCATTTTCTGAAACGGGCTGTTTCTCCTATCTTTGGCACCGTTTTGGAAAAAAGGAAAATACAGAAAAACGGGTTGACTTCCAGATTTCAAATTTTCTCAGCTGCTTAGGGAAGCAATTTCCTGTGGAACATGTATAACCGCCAGGAATAAACCGTTTTCCATAATATGGGACCTTTAAGTTTAATCATCATTTATATATTTGACCAAAGCTTGAATCCAGTCTTAATGTACTCAAAAAAGTGTCCTTTATTACTTATGCCATACATTTCATATATACACACCATATATCTAGTCACGTATCTAATCACACTGAATAACGTACTAACAGGGTGTGAATGGAGTGAAATTCAGAGAGAGAGAGAGATTAGCTCAGATATTCAGTTCTTCATCAAGACCATATTGTTTCATAAAGGAAGATTGCATAATGACTGTGAAACTAACTAAAATATTAAATGGATAACTTACCCACACTTAACTCTAGTTACAAACAGTTAGCGACACATGGTTAGCTAGCTCCTACGACAATGACAACTTACTTGTGACAGTCAAGAAATTACTTACAAATAAAATGTTCACTACTTACAATGAAGATATCAAACAAATACTATCAAAACCTAAATTCAGCTATCATTTTTTATGAAGAAATCCAACAGACAATGAATAAAATGCAACTAACCATGAGCTGTTCCTGCTAACTTATACTTGCTAGCAAAGCCAGGCCAATAATGCCGTAAACAACATAATAACGGGACTTTTGAAGACTTCAAAAGATAAAAGAAACTTAAAGAATGTAAAGTGAACCAAGAACCAAGAACAGCATACAACTATGTTACAACTTTGGGTCCAACTAACCTCAACAATGCAGCTAAGGCTAAGGCCATTTGTAGCTAGTGATGTCTTCAACAGGATTTAGCCCACATACAACGAAAGACTTTGAAAACAATGTCTAAACCAGATTACAGCAGTGATTTCTTTTTTTAATTAAAACTTTTCAAGAAAGCTGAGTGAAAAAGTTGAAACGCATCTTCAGTCTAGCTTTAGAAAGAGAAACGTTAATCACAGAGAAATGAGAAATAACAGTTTCCCAATGGAAATGCACTGGAAAATAGTCACACAAGGAGCAATTAGTTTCCAAGAATACACCCTAGAAAGTACCATCTACTAAACAGTAGAGGTAACAGTCACATCTGAAATTCATCTGAAAATAGAACTTTAATCCATGAAGCTTCCTGGTCTCTGCAACTTTTAGACACATTAAACGCTGTCTTTAAACACACCTTGCTAACTTTTTAGAGCAAATTTGATATTCATCCATGTAACTGCCAATATTCAGTGGAATTTGTCACGTGGCATAAGGATGCAAAAACCTGACTTTGGATCTGAAGTCGTGACATCAATCTAGTTAATGGGCAACAAATGTTCAGCCTCCTTTCTTTAACCTTCTGATCCATAATTGAAATACTGCACACTCTATTGAACCATTGTCATCCCACTATTGGATTCGTTTATATTTCAGTTAGTTAGTCAGATCACATTTTAAGACTTTCAAATCGACTGACTGAACTATTGATAGAGTACAACAATTGACAGAATGGAACCGCTAATCATTTTTGGGACTGTGAAAGGCTTGTTTATACTTTGTTAATGTTTATTAAAAGACACTTACACACCACACACACTGTGTGCGTCAGTATGGTTTGACGTCTTTTCAATGCTTCATCACTGCTTTACACGAGCAAAGAATGACAATCTATTTATTTCTCTTCCTCCTCTCTCCACTACTCTCTCTCTCTCTCCTCCTTCTCTGTCTCATCCCCTTTCTGTCTCTACCTCTACCCCTCTCTCTCTCTCTCTCTCTCTCCTCCTTCTCTGTTTCCGTCTCTGTCTCATCCCCTTGCTCTCTCTCTCTCTCTCTCTCTCTCTCTCTCTCTCTCTCTTTCTCTCTGTCCATAGTCTTCGGGCACCAGTGTGACAGTGGACATTGCGGTGATGGGTGAAGCCCATGGGCTGATCTCAGACCTGCTGGCGGACCCCTCACTGCCCCCTAACACCTGCAGCTCTCTGAAGGCCGTCAGCAACCTCCTCAGTACCCAGATCAGCCTCCAGCCACTCCACCGGCCCCGCATCCCTACAGACACACACACCTGCTCTGACTCTGAAGAGGGGCCCGACAAAACAGAGAAGCTGGCCATTCCAAAGGTAGGTGTCTTTTTCAGAAGTATTTCTCATTTGGGCGTCCTGGTGGCTCCGTCTGCTGCTGGCCCCATTCGCTACATATCCTCCCCCCTGTCACTTCCCCCTGGAGCTGCAGCCCAGAGGCACTCGTCATGTCGGGAGAGGGCATTGATGTTGGTGTGGAACCCGCCCGGGCGATGCTCCACCTTGAAGTGAAAATTCTGTAACTCAAGAAACCACTGGGTGCGCCACAGCGGTGCAGGTGTGGACGAGGTTTCGGAGTCGTGCTCAGGATTTCCGTCTCCTGGCGGTGCCTCAGTCAGTGGTTTGGGACCTCGGTGAGAACAGTGGGCAGTCTCTTCTGGCCAGGACAGGGACTGATAGGCCGGGGATAACTCCGGCTTGGACGGAACACCTGTCTTTGGGGGGGCCGTTAGTGTCTCGTGTATTCGGGTAGGTCTAGGCGGTCCATGACCACTCTGTCGATCAGCGGGGGGGCCATCAGCCATCGGCTTGTTAGTCGAGCTAGGGCGGCTACCTGGGGCCGGACAGGCTGCTGAGGATTATAACCCCAATCGTGGAAGCGCTGGACTCGGAGCGGCAGGCTAAACCCCTGTCGAGCTAAGATGGGAGCCCAGAGAGCTCGGTAGTTGGCGGCGTCCTCGGGCAAAAGATCCAGGTCCACTGGGCCTCTCCCGCCAGTCGCCTAGTTGGTGCCGTTTAGCTACTGGGTGCTGGTGTCTCTGCTGCTGGCCCGCACACACACACACACACACACACACACACACACACACACACACACACACACACACACACACACACACACACACACACACACACACACACAGGTGTACCTCACCCTGCATACATCATCCCCATTTCACCCCTCAATGCTGGCTTGGCATGGGGCCCTAATGTGGATGTTAACGACACACAGGCTTCCAGAGGGCTTTTTAATGTTTTACAAGGCCAGCGCTTGAAAATATATCCAGGCACTTAAGACGGCGGGGAAACTAAATAAAGCGTGTGATGCTATGCAGGATAGCCTACCAGGAGAGTGACTAGCAGCTTAAACACTGCCTGAGCGCACTCAACTGCTCGACCCATTTAGTGGAACTGGATGCGATGCCACCTCATTCTAGCTCATTGGGGATTTGTGGGCCTGCGTGTGGCAGTGGGTCATTCAGCTCACTTGTGCTGGGCCATTGTATGGCGTTTGTGCTGCTCTGAACTAAGGACAGAAATAGCAGTTACATAATGGTAATCATAAATGGGTATGAGTGAAGGGAAGTTGTTTACAAGAGAGACAAAATACTTTGGCTCGTCTCCAGTTACACTTTTTACAATTCGTTTTTAGTAAAATTTTTGCTGGTTTAGTTTTACTTCTGGTCATGATTTTAGTAAATTGTTTTTGATCCAACAAATACCTTGGGAGAGCTTTTATTCTGCTACAGATATGTCCTCTTTAAGGGGCTGGGGGTTTAGTTTGATAGAAGCTGTCTTGCCCCAGCCTATTGTATCTCTGGATCTGTCTGATGCCACATGCAGGCCTACGCTGCTCACACCACGTCACTGGGATATCAGACTCTGTCAGTCCCTAGTAATCAATGAATTTCTCTCTGTCTGACTCACACTCTATAGGAGACATTTTGATTAGATTTTCCCCCTCAACTAAATGAGAGAAGTATTGTAGTATGTAGTATGTTAAAATGTGTGTGTGTGTGTGTGTGTGTGTGTGGTTGTGGTTGTCTGCAGGTAGAGGGATTGACATGTTTTTCCTCAATATCATGCTGCCCTCTATATCCCACTCTATGAGCTTAGCATAGCTCACTCAACAGGCCCCATCTTATCAGCTGTTTGTGTGCTTGTGTATATCAGAATCTGTGTGTGTATGCGTGCATGCATGTGTGTGAATCTGTTCCATTGGAGGTTGCAGGTCTTCTCAACAAGGTTTAAAAGTATTAAATACGTAAGAATTAGTGCAACAAGTTTGCAGACTTGCAATTTAGACCTAACATGAGATTAGTTAGATTAGAGACTAATTGTAGCAGCAAGTAGTAGTAGGACTCATCGAAGGGATAAAATGATAACAATAGGAATATAGCAAATGGGGTTACATAAACTCAAATGATTTCCAACACTTGGACATATCAAGTAGATATTAGAGAAGCACATATTAAGCAGAACATGTATGATTGAAAACTGCAAAAAAGATCATGTGAGAGTTGTCAGTCTATACAGGGTGTGCAGAAATGTCATTGTATTCATCTTAACGGGCAGATAGATAATCCCATGAAAAAAGTGACGTGTGTGTGCGTGTGTGTGTGTGTGTGTATCTGCATTGCAGCGTCTCAGGCGGAGCTTGCCCCCAGGATTGCTGAGGAGGATCTCGTCAACTTGGACCACCACCACCTCGGCCACAGGGCTGCCCACCATTGAGCCAGGCCCGGTACGCCGAGATCGTTCAGCCAGCATCAAACACACCCCAGACAGGTAACGTCACTCACATGCTGGTCGGCACCTTAAGTTGCATCTGGAGTCTTCAGTTTGTGTTTGCCTTCCTTGGGAGTACCAGCTGTTAAGGCTGACTTGAAATCAGCTTCCACACATTCTACATTCTACGTCTGTCTGAATAGTCAGTTGATTCAGTTTTAGATTCACTGTGGTGTTGGGAGCAACATTTGAGGTCTGTGATACATTTTGTTTATCTCATTGTCTGTGTTTTACTATGTCGGACCAGTGAGTCTTGGAACAACTCAGTGATGCTGACCATCTCTAAGAGCCGCTCCATGTCTGCCTCTTGCACTGCCTCTGTCACCTCCAACCACCTCTACACTAAACCACTGGGAAGACCAGGTCTGTGTTTTTGTGTGTGTGTGTGTGTGTGTGTGTGTGTGTGTGGGAACTGAATGTATGTATGTATACGCCCATCTGTCATCCCGACCTCCATCCCTACTGCGCTCTTTCAATGTTAAACTAGTTGTGTTTCCTTCATTTAATCCTTTTGTGGTGAGGAAAAGTATTTCTCACTTCTTTTTTTTTTTTGCATTTTAAGGCATTGTGCTCATTTCACAAAATTCTGTGGTGTGTGTGTTTGACAGACACACACACACACACCACACGCACACACATACACACCACAGAAAATATAATCCAGTTTTATTTGGGGAACCCATACAACCAGAGCCAGTCATGTCCTGTAGAACAACAGTTGCCCTCTCTTTTTCCAGGTTTCCCCCCCTCCAACATATCACCTCTGGGTTCTCCGTGCCCGTCTCCTCCCATCCAGGGCACCCCCCTGTCCAGCCCTACCATCAAGACGTGTTCAGTAGACCTGCCTGAGCCCGCTGGGCCCGTGACAGACCGGCCCCGTGGCTCTGTGGCCCCCAGGAGCCACCACAGAGCCTTAACTCACAGCCAGAGTGCCCCGAGCTCCACCACCCCTGACTGGCGGCCTCCGGTGCTCTGCAGCAGGTAACGTATGTGCCTTCACACAAACACACACACACACACACACACTAGGGTGGTGACAAACAGATATTGGCCGGGTAGTGGCCCCATATTAAAAATGTAATATCGACCAGTCAATGTCCGCCACCTCCAATATGATGGATATGATGCAATTTGTTTACATATTTATTGTTTATTACACTGATGTGTTGAATGCTCAATGCTGATTGGCCACTGAAGCTATCTGTTATTTCTGTTTCACATAACATAAGTTAAGTCATATAATATAAATCATATTACTCTGCAGTCAAGAAGTCCATTTTTGCTGATTTCTAGTAATTTCTAACACCTTGTGCCAAAAACATTGTAGTGCTTTTGGTTAATGCTTTTGGTTAGGCTAACCTGAATTTGAAACATGGAATTTTATTTAATTTAATTTTATATTCTTGAAAGGCGCAGTGTTCCATGGTCTAAATGTCATCTCACAAACTTTTCAGGGAGGTTTTTGTGCCTGTTTGTGTCTGTTTGTTTGTGTGTTAACATAAGGGAGTCACTTCATCTGTCTTTGCCGAGAGACCAGGAAAAACGTGCAGTTGTCAATAGAGAGAGAGAGAGGGGGGTGAGAGAGAAGGAGAGACAAAGACTCCTCTCCTCTGATAGGACGTATCTTCTGAATGTGTTGGTGTTCCTCTGCTCTTACTCCGTTAGCTGTGGCAGGCCATTCAACAACCGGCTAAACCACGGGGTCGAATCCGTCGACAAAGGAGACAGAATACTCCACCCAGGTAAGCAGCGCAGTGCAGCCTGTAGCCATCTTCCTTTTCTAGCCATGCAAGCAACCTAAGCTGTCCCACCATGACCAAGTGCTATTAGTGATTCAGTCATGTGTTTCTCTGTATAGCACATTGGTACTCAAGAAACTTGTTGATAAACAAAACAAAGCAATATAGCAACTTTTGGCATGATAGAAAAATCAATGAACCTTAATGGAGGAATTGACATCAGAAGACTTACTGCTTCCAATCTATTCATTTATCTTCCAGTATTGAAGCTGATCAGTTAGCATGGTCTTGTTGTCTCTTTACAGTAGCTTGTTCTTTTCTAGGCTTATTGTGATTATTTCATTCACAGATACTGACCTTCTCCACTATTGCACTTACTGTAACTTTAGATAAGAGCACAAGCTAAATGGCCACAATAAATTGCACATTTGTAACTGTCATCGATATTGTTTCCCCAGCTGAGCGTGCAGTAGCCTCATCAGACTACGACAGCACCTATGACAGCACCTATGAGACCAACCACAGTGACAGCAGTGACTTTGCACAGAATGAGGAGGAGGGAGAAGGAGGCAAGAAGCCCCCTGAAGCTCAGGAAGGGTGCAGGCAGTATCATGCGGAAGGCATGGTTCTTCGACCCCTCCTACCATCCCCAGAGGTAGGCAGACAGAGGTGCCATGAAAGGCTCCATGAAATATAGCTGCCATTTTAAGGTGGTGGGTAGTGGGTTAACAGTTAACTTTCTGTTGTGGTCTCTCTTCTGTTTATATGCTGTCTATGTACATATATGCACATTTGTGGTTTTACAAGCTACAGTTTGTAAAAGTGCGTTGCAACACATTGAATTGTGACATGAGACTGGGCAAAAGTATAAATGGGAAAAAGTATAAATGATAAAAATGATCTAACCAATTTAAGAATAACTGTACAACTGGCCTTTAACCCCCAGGACAAGCCAATCTTGGCCCAGGAGCCTCTAGTGATGTCAGAGCTGGAGCCTCTGATGAGTCAACTCAACAGCTGGAATTTCCCCATTTTCAGTCTAATGGAGAAGACCCATGGCAAGACAGGCTGCATCCTCAGCCAGGTAAAACACTCATTTATGAAAGCTTATCTATCGATACTGATCCAATTAAAAGGAGTGACAAGTTACAACACTAGCTAGCCTCTGGCCAGACATGCTGCTCCTAAGCATATCCCGACTACACTAGTAATATTGAAGAGTAATCAGTGTTAAAAACACATATACTGTATATAATTTCTAGGATCTGGAACAGCTCAGTCAAAATATGAACATGAGTAAGTATTTTGCAAAGCTATAAAAAGAAAGATTTTGTCTTTAGCAAGGACTGGGAGTCGAACTTTGAGGGTATCGTAACAGTACTGAGGGGGGTTATGAGTACATTATCTGGTCCAGAACTTTTGGCACTATTTATACACAAAAATTCTGTTGAGTCCACAAAATCTATCTCCATTCATTCTCAGTGGAGCCACTCCAGAAAGTGTGGTTACTTTTGAAGGCAGTTGTTGAGCTGTATAAGATCATAGGATTATCATACATGAATTCTGTTTTTGGGTGGATTTCTCCTAACAGGTTTACATGACCGGTCAGTCAGATCCCGAACAGGCAGACTGCAGGTAGAGTTGTGGGAAGGAAGTCACTTCAACTGAACAAATAGGTTTAAGAGATCTGCTCTGAGATACAGTATTGCTGGGCTTAGTTTGCCATCTACTGGTAGAAATGAAGCAGTGAGACTGACAATTCATATTTTTGCATTCTGAGAAATTAGCGTGAGAACCAGTACAATCATAAACACTGACATTTGCAGATCACGAGGGCTATTTGGTGATATAACTGAGCAGTGTAAATCAGGGATGCCATTTTTTTTGACACGAAGAGTCAAGCGGCAAAACGTAACATAGATGGTGGAACTCGGGACAAACAAATTAGACTGAACTGAACGTAGTTAGGGTTGATGTCATCATGTCTTGAATGACAAAGTTGACCCTATTTTGACCTTGCTTTGACAGCCCTGGTGTATCAAATATGACTATACATCTCAACTTCTTCAGAGATGATTAATAGGCCTGATGATATTTTTCTCATATTATGTTCTAGGTTTCCTACAGGCTATTTGAGGACACATGTCTATTTGAGACCTTCAAGATTCCTGTCCAAGAGTTCATGAACTACTTCCATGCTTTAGAGAATGGATACAGGGACATCCCTTGTGAGTAGGAGGTCCTCATACATCATTTTCTTCCTGGAGTATTCCACAAACATTTATGAAACTGTGCACGTGAAAAATAACATCTCTCATTACCTTTGTTTGCCACAAGGTGGATGTATTGCTCTGTCAGTGTGATGCCCCCCAATAAGGCCCATGGCGTTGCATTTTTGGGGTATCTGGTTGAATACTCATACTGCCTACCATTTAGTTAGAGCAGTTAGTAGTCTAGTTTGGAACAGTTTGATGTTTAATTTCAGCAATAGATAAGAATATAATATCTGATAACACAGGTGTTTGTATTGATTTATGTATTGAGATTTATGATTTAACTATAAACTGCTCAGTAGGTAGCATGAGCTTTCAGTGACAAAACTGTCTGGGCAGATTTGGGCTACTCAGATGTGCCGAGTGTTGCGCAGTGCAGGGGATGGTTTTTGCACTTGAGGCCAGATGATTGCAACATGGCAGCATCAGTACTGAATAATGTAACATAATGAGAAACTAACGTAGATCAAAAAGACTCAAAGGTTACTTTCAATAACTATCATCCCTATGCTGCACCCTGTATGGATGCATTCTGGTGGAAAGCCTGCCCAGGGAGAAGATCTTTGCACTGGGAACACAGATGTTTTAAATCATACAGAATTCTACAAAGCATGTTTCTCTGCTACATAGAAATTATGGCAGCTTGGTTAAAATGTGTCTTTTCCTTGTGCAGTGCCCCTGGTGGCTAACTGAAATGTGTGCACAGACTTGTCCACTCGAAACCTCAACAACTATGATGGATTAGCTAATGACATCTCAGTGACCCTGTAGTCAGACCTGGTGGTTTGAGTTGATATTTTGTCTTACTCTCCCCAGACCACAACCGGATCCATGCCACTGACGTGCTGCATGCTGTTTGGTACCTCACCACTCAGCCTGTGCCAGGCCTGCCCACCCTGCTGACTGAGAATGGTACACACACTGGTGAGGACCTATGACACATGTAGCAAGGCAGTAACCTGAGCACGTGCACACTCACCTCACACACGCGTGGCAGAGGCAGGCTTTTAAAACAAACACAGAAAAAGACAAACTGTGTTATTGAGGGGATTTTCAAAGTGAGAGGTGAAATATTTTCAGCACTCCTAGAGATTTTTATAACCATATTAACTGGCTCAGGACTACCACGTGGTGCAGTGTGTTCACCACTTGTAGTTGGCGCATTGTAGAAAGAGCCTAGTAGGCAGCTGCTGCCTGAGAGGCCTTACTGGTGGCCTGAAGGAGGTCAGGGAGCGTACAGTACACTGTTGCACTGTGATTCATGCAGTTCTATTGGCCATCATTATGGGACATGCTCAACATCAACTGCAATTAGCATCAACTGAAAATAAAATTTCCGAGCCTCAAGGTCATAGTGATTAGTAGTGATAGTGAGCATGTTTAACCACTGACTAACAAGGACGCAAACAAGGTAAGCAAGTGAGTACGTTTTCCTGCAGTTTGGTTTGGAAGGCATTCACTTTGGCATGCATATTTGTGGCTGCCTGTTTGCATTCCCGCAGTTTCACATTCGGGGTGTTGAGATGCACCATTATATCACAAAGATTTGCAAAACCCCCTTTCATCCTCAAACTCAGCACTGGATTTCTCTTTGACGGCCATGAAACTGGCAATTTCCACCTTGTATAAAATGTAGCTTTTCCTTGTGTAAAATGAGACACATTGGCTTTTCATGAGGCTCTCTCGCTGGCTGCCAGCAAGTGAAAGGGAATTAGGCTGTGTTTGACATTTTGTTGGAGGGCCTTGTCTGTGGAGGTTGCAGGTGCACAGTAGTGCCTTCTGTGGGGCAAATGGGATTTGTATTCCCATTAACTGTGCCTGTAATTTAGAAGGCTAGATTAAATTGACAACCCAGAATGGTATGTGGACCAAAATTTGTTGCAGGCCTGATCCATGTGATCCATTTGATCTGTTAGTTTGGGACTGGCCTCAGTGCAAGCTAGTGACCACCATTCATAACCTACACAATGCTTTAACTCATAGGAGCTCAGAGTTCCAAGGTAATTAGTAGGAACCTTACAAGTTCTGACTTGCCATGAACGCACCTACTCATGAACCTTCACTTGCTGATCAAAATAGCCAACATAGCACATGTAGAAGGAAAATGATCTTAGTGACAAGAAAAACAAAGCCAAAATGGTTGCACCTTTCATTTTGGTTCCCGATCTCTTTTGTCTTTTGGTCACTTTCTCTTTGTAGAATCACAGGCGTAGCATTTTAGGATTTGCAGCCTTCTTATTCAATAACCTTCCCATAAATATAGACATAGTGGCCTTTTGGGTTGCTATTGTATTCAGGATGAAAAAGCAATCTATTTTCTTTGAGCTCCTTATTCTACAGACAGGCAAGAGTAAACACAGCTGTCTTAACAAATCTTTACACAGACTATAAGGGCCATGCCGTGTGTCTCCGCACACTCACCTCTTCTCTCATATAATCTCCTTTACAGTTTGTCTGTCTGCATACCTGTTTTACAACCTATGTTGGCAGCCACAGGATACACAGTTTTTAGGTACACAGACATGTGGTCTCTGTCTCCTACCTCTTTCTTTCCTGTCTCCTCGCTCTGTTGAGTTCCGAGTCCAGCTTTTTGATCCTTTAAACTGTAAAGCTGTGAAGTCATCTGAGCAACAAAACGTATGAAACGTCTCGTATTCTTTATTCTTTTCCCCAGGGGGTTATGCAACATCTTTCAGCACGCACTTCTACAATATACGCCATTTAACCCACACACTGAGAATGCTTTGTGTTTCACTTAGACTACCACCTTGATGCGTCTACTCGTAAATTGCTTCGGTTTTGGAGCGTCAAAACAAAAGCTAGCTAATATGGATGAAGAAGAGCTCATCAACAAGATCCAAAAACACACTGACTGAAAATTTGAAATATATAACCATAAAGATAAGAGTAGAAGGCATAGTGTGAAGTTACAGAGGTAGTCGAAGTAACAGAGTAAGGTACAGGTAAGAACAGCTAGTAGTTCGGATATAGAGTTCATACAAAATATGAACACTAGCTGGTCTCCAACTGGTTATAATGAACAGACTGTGGAGCAGGGTATAAAACAATTTGATATGATACAGTACCCAATATTTTCAATAACCATAATTCAAAAATATTTAAACATCAAAATATCTTTACTGTTTCAACATTACCAATGCAAACAAGCTATAAAATGCATGTAAAACTCAGCAACCAGTTATGTTAACAAGCAACATTTTATTAGTCCCTGTGTGAAAAGTTAATCCGTTTGGGAGTGAAAACATGTCTTCAGATCAATTTATCAATTTCTGAAGTCAGTGAGGCAACATTATTTCAACAGAGAGTGCCATCATCGGTTGGTCTTGAGATGTGTTCTCTTTTTGCCTATAGACTCTGAGAACGGCATTACCCATGGTGCCACAGGCTTCCTGGTGTCCAAGATGAGCTCTGTGCTGGAGGCAGGCTACGGCTGCCTCGCTAACCTTATCCCTGCCCTGGAGCTCATGGCCCTGTATGTAGCTGCTGCCATGCACGACTATGACCACCCTGGAAGAACCAACGCCTTTCTGGTAGCTACCAGTGCACCACAGGTAAATGGACATAATCACTCTGTGATTGACAGACAGATGGAGAGATGTATGGACTGATGCATAATGAAGATAATCTAGGTTTTGTGAGAAACAAGGGCTGCTCCAATCTGGGGGTTGTCATGAAGAAAAGGATAAATCAAGTCAGTATACTTGCCAATATAACCAACACTAATTCATTGTTAACAGTTAGGAAAGAGAAGCCTACACTACACTTCTTTTGTGTCTCTGGTAGATGTCGCTGTCCTGTGCACATGCTAAAGGCATACAGGACATTAACTGGCCACCGGCAACTAGCATTATCTAACATAAACAAACCTCAACAGCTCGTAACATAAAACGACCAACAGCCCAATTTCTCAGGTTGGTGTAGTCCTTTAAATTGGCTTTGTGCATGAGATGAAGTATTATTTCATAAACACAAGTCGATGCAAGCCGGGGGAAGGTTTGGATTGGGAAATTGGACATACGGCATCAACTTACAACTTACAACAGAAATAGTTCAATTTACTTTGTAGAGCTTAATGTGCTATAGAAAGATGCAGTAGAAGAGGCTTATGAAAGAACGTTCAGATACATTAAACACATTGAAAGGCAAGGCTAGAAAAACAGCACATGCCCTGTAGAATCCACTACCAGAATAGTGGATGTGACTAGTAACAGCAGAGTAACAAGGTAATATTTATAAAAATATCTGTGTCCCAAATGATACATTTCAATATGTTGTTTTGCCTTTTTGCAGTTGTAATGTGCCTGTAATGTGGGTTAGGGTTAGGGTTAGGGCTAGGGCTAGGGTTAGGGCTAATGATGGAGATTTACTGCTCCTGAACCTCTATGGAGGAATGCGTGCTGAGAAATGAAATGTTTCCTATTCTCCTCTCTGTCTCCCGCTGCAGGCCGTTCTATATAATGACCGTTCGGTCCTGGAAAACCACCATGCAGCTTCAGCCTGGAACCTCTTCATGTCTCGACCTGAATATAACTTCCTGGCTAACCTTGAACATGTGGAATTCAAACGCTTCCGTTTCCTAGTCATTGAAGCCATCCTGGCCACCGACCTAAAGAAACACTTTGACTTCCTTGCAGAGTTCAATGCCAAGGTAAACATAGCAAACTGTGATCCCATTATGGATTGTTCAAGATTTTAGCAAACAAGAACAAAATAGTGATATCTGCATCATCTATAATTCTTGGCATCCTAAGGTATCCCAGCAGTGTATTATGTTCTCTTCTCATGAGTCAGTTTTAGTCCTGTTTAATGTGTCCTGCAATAAAAAAAGGTAGAAATCGTTCCCTCAAAATCATCTCACCAGATTGTCCCAAGTGATTAGCTAACCAATCAGTAGTGAATCCTTTACAAACCATAACTGCAGCTGTCCTTTCTTTACGGAGCTTCCTGTACACCTCTCCTCAGGTGGGTGATGAGGGAGTGTCAGGTATTGACTGGACCAACGAGAACGACCGACTGCTGGTGTGCCAGATGTGCATTAAGCTGGCAGATATCAACGGGCCGCTGAAGTGTAAGGAGCTGCACCTGCAGTGGACGGAGGGGATCGTCAATGAGTTCTACGAACAAGTATGGAGAGAACCTCCGCAGTCTGACTGGATGCAATGGGTTTGGGGTGGGCTTCAGTTCAGTTTTGGCTCAGGGTAAAAAAAAAACTGTTGAAAAATAGTGGTGCTGTTATAAGCAATGTTGAGCTGTATCCAGGTCTGGACTCACAAAAGCTATATCCCTCTGGCTTGAGTTTGGACACAGACATTTCGTGCTCACATCGTACTGGGCCAAATGTTTCCCCTGTACAAAAATATAACTTTTCCTTCATGAATCTCTACTAGTGAGAAGTTAGATGCCTGGCAACAGATCCCACTCTTAACTAATGATGCCCCTGATTGGTCAGTTCAACTGGCTGCCAAGCAACTCAGGAAGATAAAATCTGATCAGCCAGAGCGATATGACATGGTTACATCCCTAGCAACGGCATGTTTAAGGTACAGCAGAACTACTGTATTTAAGAGATCTAAGCCATAATAGAGGAGAGACAGAAATGCTATGAGAAAGAAGAATTTCAGGGTGACATTCGCTCTATGCATTTTCTCAAAATAAAAGTATTTTATTGTTGCTTACAGATAGAAAGCTTACCCAAGTTTGTTACACAAAGTTCAATGAACAATATCGTGTCCATTGTGATGAAGACAACATATGAACCCAGGATGAGTAAAGAATCTGTAATCAGGGCTGTGCTGATTGTCAGGGGAAAGGTCCTGCCTCTGGTCTGTTTCTGTTACTTAGTATTCTGCAGTTTCAATCAAACCCTCTGTTCAGATTTAATTATAGGTTTGGGCATTATGTCTGTCCTTTTGAGCGAGAGATAGAGAGGGAGAGAGACAGAGAGTGTGTATGTTTTTCTATTCAGAGGGGAGACAGATGACCTAAATGTGTCATCCCTGACAGCTCTCATTCACAGCCGCACAGAAGCAGATCACAGGGCTGGAATTGAGGCACTCAGTCACAACAAAGCCAACACACACATGGACACGTGCACGAGCGCATGCACAGAATAGTCCGCATTGCACCACTCTAGTACATGAGACATTAGTCATGGTATGGCTGAAAATGTACTCACCTCTCCAGAGCAGGTCCCTCAAATAGTAGAACTTTGTCTGCCAGTCTTTGCTGTTCCATTCAAATCAACATATTTTCAGTTACCAATTTACTTTGACCAATTTAATTTAATTTAGTACCACATGTCTGGACCTCTTGGGAACAGAAGTTGTTTGGGAAACTGATACGTTCTGATATGCTTTTTTAATTTTCTTTCTTTCTTTTTATTCTTATATTTTATTATTTTCAGTTGTGTACAGTTTATAATAAATATATAGGGACATGTCAACATAATCAATATACAATATTCCATTGCAACATTTTTAAAACATTTTGTTATCTCCTTTTACTTGTAGATTGAGTAGAAAAGTCACTTCAGAAGTGTGAGGTTATGATAAACAAATCTCTCTCTCTCTCTCTCTCTCTCGCTCTTGCTCTCGCTCTCGCTCTCTCTCTCGCTCTCACATACACAGTCTTTCTGCCTTTCACACAAACCACTAGTGCAGTCCACTGACGCCACCCAGGTTTCTGGTTGCCATAACAACGGTAGTCCTTGCCCCTCGGTCCTCTGACTGTATCGTTTTTATAAGCCTGACATCAGAAAACACAAACAGTTACAGTGTATGTTATAAAGCATTTAAATCTCTAGTAACAACAATTGTGAGTGATCAGCTTGATCCCATGATTTATTTGTTTTCCGTTAGGAGAAATATCTAGAATAGAAAAGACTGAACCCCAAAAAAGTATATATATTTCTTAAAACAAGATGTAGTGAAGATGATGTTCTCAATGATGAGGGGGTAAATATGGCAAATGTGGCTTCAATATATAAGCAATGCATGAGCAGTGCCACTGGAAATGTGACCAGCAGAATGAACCATGAGACACTCCAGTCATCCTGGTCATCTCATACTCGACTTTGTGGATGTACAGGAGAAAAATATAAATTGGCATGAATGGCAAAGAACCCTGACCCCTTGACCCAAAGAAGAGGAAGGAGTAAATTGATGTTGATGTTTGATGACATTGATATTTTATCTATGTTTGTGCATTTGACATATTTTACCCATAATGCACCTTTCTAGGGTGACGAAGAGGCAAGCCTGGGCCTTGCCATCAGCCCATTCATGGACCGCTCAGCACCGCAGCTGGCTAAACTACAGGAGTCCTTCATCACTCACATTGTGGGACCTCTCTGCTCCTCTTACGACTCTGCTGCACTTATGCCTGGTTGCTGGGTTCACCCCTCCGAAGGAGAGGCAGAGGGAGAGGAATTGGAGGGGGGACAAGATACAGAAGAGCAGGAAGAGGAAGATATGACCGACGAAGATGCATCGACAAGTTCTGAGACCTCCCGTATGTCAAGCTTATTCATAAGCCAGAAAAGCTCTCATTTCTTGATGTGTGTTGTCTCTAATTATATCTACCTCAGTGGGTATGCTTTCATTTCACAAAACATTTACTAAACTTTGATGAGATCAGATTAGCGGGGAATGAGTAGCATGTCTTTGAATAGGTTGTCATTTATGCCGTATCTGACCTGATTGGACCTGACTGGATTTGAAGGGTTGGGTCTGAAGAATTTTTCACTTCATTGCTTGGGTTAAGGTCAAGTTAAGATTCAAAAAATAGCATTATTTGTGAAATGTTGATGGGTTGGGGCTCACAAAAAGCAATTTATTTTTGGCTTTAGTTTGGACAAAGTGTTGGGTGACGACTTGAATTTTCCAACTCATGCCAAACTCTATCTGCCAATCTACGACCTGGGTTATACTATCTATACTATATGGATACTGTAGTTATACTACTGTACCACTTCCCCTGTGTTCACTCTGTACCTACAAATGAAATACTGAAGGTGGAGGAACAGGGTGGTATTGTTTTTCAATATGAAGTAGTGGTTCAGAAGTATTGTTGATGAAGGTTGCTTATAGCCACCTGTTTGAAGGTTTCATAAAACATAAGCTGGACATAGTATCTCCCATGTCCAGATGATGTTCTATGATAGGGCACCAATATACATACATACATATTTGAAACTAATCCGAAATACTACTGTGTAAAATACCTTCAATGTTCAGATGTGGAATGGCCCTTTGGAGGCCATGTTAAAGCTTTACGATAAATATCTAGGCCATTGTCTGCATAAAACGGAGATGGACATTGTCTTAACTGTTTTCCGTCTTTGTCCTTTCCCGGCTTGGTATCTCACAGAGCAGCAAGAAACAAAGGAGAGAAGGAGGAAAGTGTTTTGCCAGATATCACAGCACCTTCTGGAGAACCATGAAATGTGGAAAAGAGTCATTGCCACAGAAACCCAGGAACAGGTCCAGAGAGAGGACCCTAACTGCATCAGCAGCCCCATTGATCCAATCACAGCCATTCATGAAGAAGAGGAGGAGCCAACAAGCAAAGAGGAGGAGCCAATTGATGGCCAAGATGAAAGGGAAGAGATGCAGCCTATAGAGGAAGAGGAAGTCTTTCCCCAGTCAGAGACTTCAGGGGAAAATGAGGAGGAGCCAGAGTGATATTATGAACCTTCTCTTGATCCAGGAATCCGAACATTGTCTAAAAAAAAAATGTTTTTATTTCTTTCCAGACTTAACGGTAGCCAGCACATCACTTCGACACAACACTGTAGAAGATGTTTTGGGTAAAATGTGCCTAACGAAAACAGGGTTTGGAGGACAGGGATGATGTGTGCAGAGTGCGTTACAGAAGGGGAGGTGGGATGAACAAGAGATGGAGTGAAAGACGAGAGGAAGATGAGGAAGAGTATGAACGTGGCCTGTATGTCTAGTGTTTGTTTTATTCTGGATCAGGTGCCCTGCCTATTGCCCTGCCCTCACCCAGGCTGCCTATCCTGCAGTATGGGCCAACTGAACAGGCTCACTTAACCTGTGAATAATAAACCGTCACAAGCCCCCAACCGTCTTGCCGCTCCCATGCTATCAGCACACTGTGGAGTCGCCTGGCCGGTCATGGATTTGCAACAAGCCCCTTCTCCTTGAAGACAATGGGATGAAAGCCAGGGGGATAAAAAAAACTGTGTCCACTGTGGCTCAGCCTTGTGATTTCAAGCAGAGACTGAAAAAGGGCCAGTTTTAGCACATTTTGTACACACACGCACACACAGATACACACACACACACCCAAAGCTACAGTAGAAACACATTCCATGCTCTGAACAGAATAGGAAGTTTAACAAAGAACCCTGTTGCTCTAAAAAGCTTTATTCTTGCTCAAGGAAAAACATACAAAAACAATGATTTGTTCCATGTCACACAATGTTTGTTTTTAGTCCCATGTTTTCTCCCTCTCTGCTCCTGTTGTGTCTAAAAGTCAGTCCAGCACACCTACACAGTTCCAGACCACACAACTCAGGAAGACAGAATCCCACAGAGCAAGAGACAGACCAGACTTGTAGAACTGGTAGTGTCCTTGTCCTTCTATTTGGCATTACTTCAAGATTTGTTCTCTGTACCGTTTGTTCAGATGCTGTTTATTTCTTTCTTTCTGTAGGACAGTGCTTTTTTATTGGTTCTTGATGCACAAAGGGAAAAAAACAATGTTATTTTAATCACAATGGTCATTATATGTCAGAATCACATTGTAGTGCCAATGTGCCACTAACTCCTAAAACTGAATCCTCTCATCATGTATTACATTAAAACAAAGTTACAGGACACACAACCAGATAATAAGGTAATGTGTTTTGTTAAAGTAAATGTTATTTGTGTCTACATTTTATGTTATTTGCAATATATTTCATAGTCTGGTATGTAGGCCGAAAGTTTCAGACAGGAAAGCAATCCAGGAAGCCAGTGACCCAGGCCAGAGCTGTCCCCAAGTTCCAAACAGCCCAAGAGGGTTTACTTAGGGGCCTCAATGGGACATTATAGCTATCCTATGGAGTCCAATGCTCAATATACTGTGTAGTCCTTTCCTACAGGGCTTCATGCCCCATTGCAGAGTGTTGTCCTGTGAGCCCAGGAGGCAGTGTGGACCAACCAGGAATTATGTCCAAAGGTCCAGATCAGATAACAAAGCTTGCTCTGTCAGATAACCACAGAGGCAACTAAAGTAATGTAGTGATGTGAATATTAGCCAGTTCAGGAAGACAATTTGCAAACAATGAAGAGTACATCAAAAGATAGAATCCTAATGCAAATATAGAATATTGGAAATTAAGGGTGAGATGGGCCTCAGATCTTTTTTTTTTAATTTCAGCAGATTCCTTTAGATGTAACTCTTTGATGAGCCAATTATGTTGGATTCAAAGGCATGTGATCGACATTTCCAGGTTTGCAAACTATATTACAGAGATGTGTATTATTATTATTATTATTATATATACAGAGATTTGAGGATACTTTCACTGGTTTGTGTCTCAAAAAAAGACTTTGCTCAGTGGTTTGTATCAAATGTGTCAAAATTTCAAATGGAAAAGAAACAAAAAGTCCTCCCCTAAATTTCAATCAAAATGTTTAGAATTTCCCCTTCTCTCTTACACTCACTTTCTCTGTATGTCACTTGGCGTTTTTCCGACCGCCAGAACTAGCCCCGTAAAGGTTCCTCTGGGATAGTTCCTGCCCCCACAATAAGTTGCTGCTAGCGACATAGTACTTTTCGGGGGACCAGGAACCATCCGGGTGGAGCTGCAGTACTGAACAACGCTAATTGGTCGATACACGGTACGCAAAAATCGTCAAGTCTGCCAACCTCCATTTTTAAATACCGGTTTAAATACCGTCTTGTTCAATCTCTGCTTCAACTTCGGTGTGTCCAAAAAGCAATTCTAATATGTTCATACCACAGCAGGGTTGGAGCAAACTAGTTTCACTTTCATTTTCCCAATGGGAGGCTCTGTTGGATTGAGTGCCGTGCTACTGGTCTACTGGCCTATCTCAGACAAGGGACATGCCTGCATTGTGTTTACAAGCAACAGCGGAGCAAATGCCGGCGAGATTAGTCTCCGGCACGGCAGAGAACATAACATGATGCCCCAGGAATCAATTTCTGTACATTGACCAACTTTTTATTTTGTGCCAGATTAACACCATAGCTGCTTGAACTTCCTCAATGTCATTGGCGCTGTTGTTGTGGGGGGTGTTGTGTACCTAAATGACTGCTGAGAAGGTTCCTGATCAAAAAAGTACCCAACAGGTTCTAGTTTTTGCGGTCGGAAAACGCCTACTCACTCACTCCATTGTGTTGTCAGCACTATTCCACAAAACATGTATTAAGCCCTATGATGTAAAGACATTCTTGTAGGTGCTTGAAGCAATTGCAATTTTAATACCATGTCTAAATCCTCAACTGTATCCATTGCCCATTGTGAAAAGGAGGGCTTAAGCTAAACTGCAACATAATAGCCTTCACTGCTTATTTCCTGTACTTAGGAGTACAATAGGGAGCAGTGGTTGTGTTTGGTTTTAATGCAATGAAAAATTGCATTTAGACCTCTGAAAGCCTGTGCTAACCAAAGCATGAGCCGAATATTCATGTTTCAGTTCAAGTTGCCTCATCCATGTAAGTGATGAAAGTCTGAAGTGGAAGTTTTTACACAGTCATAGAAAAGTAGGATCTTTTTTAAAACCCCATTAAACCAAATGGATTCCACTTTACAAAGTGAATTGCAACACAATGTATGAACTGAAAAATTACCTCCAACCTTCATTTGAATCAAAAAGAGGAAGCCGTGGGACAAAGATAATTCCAAGTCCAAAAGGCTAATGTTGCTTGGCAACAAAAAATAGGACAAGGAAACCTGAGCCAAGTGTCTGACCCCAAAAACAATATGTTCCTTACCTGCCTTTAGGTAAACCCTGTTCCAGCCAGAATGACACAAATGGTAGTAGCCTATCTCCAGTTTCTGTAGCATGAGGCAGTTGGATTTACAAGACCACTCCCTGGATATAATGTCTCCCAAGTAGCCCCACCTACGTCAGCTTGTATGAACATTCTAAGTTTACCTCTGGCAGTACAACCCATCTATACAGGCAGTGCTTGGGTTTCTGAGGTGGAAGAAGAGGGGAGGTGGCTTGACAGAGGGATAGCTGAAGAAGGGTAAAGGGAAAGAGTGTCAATAGGTTTATTACGGCTGAGGGGTAAAAAAAAACAACAACAAACAAACACATTCTTAGTGATGATACAGAAATCTCACTCTTTTTCTGCAATGCAAGTGGTGTCTCATCTTGAGTGGACAACGAGGGCCCAATTTGTCTCTAATTTTGTCTTCAACTTGATCATTTTTCAAGTTCTGCAAACATCTGTGCACATCATAAAAATAACCAAGACAGAATAAAACTGTGCAGGCACCTCCTCTAAACAACACATGCTTCAGGGATTTGAGTGCACATGAATGAGCTTGAGTTCCTTGCTCTCTAAATATCCTAATCTCCATCTATCAATGCCTCATTTGCAATGTAGTGTGCTATACTCAAATTACAGTAGACTTGTTCTCATATTACATCTATGCCTGTGCCATTCCATACTCCATCTCCATGTTTGGGATTCCCTGTACACTTTCTCATATCAATGAGAAACTAGCTTCTCAAGTTAAGACCCTTCCTCTCCTACTCTAACCTCTCCCTCTCAGCCCTGTCTTACCAACTGCGTACATTACAGTAGAGCAATCAGAGACTTAATCAAAGCTGTGACAGAAGTTGGATGTGTGTGTGCGTGTGTGTGTGTGTGTGTGTGTGTGTGTGTGTAGCCAGTGGTGTTGGTGTTATCATTATGAGTAAGCCATACTGTGTGTAGGACTGGACTGCTGCATTCATGAGTTCATTAAACTCTCCCATTTTAGGTCCCAGATTAGTGAGCTCATCCATCTGCTAGAATGCAACTGCTGAAGTTGTAAAAAATGTTTTTAATTTGATTAATTAGACACAATTTAACTAATATATTAGTTCATATCAGTTATATATTAGATACATTTTTTGGACTGCCACTGCATAAAATATCATGTGATATTTCCATTTTTGGTCTTGCTGGCCAATTGTATGCACCAGCTAATCGCATGATGTGCACAGCAACTTAAGTACCCCAACTTTCTCTTGGCTTTACAACAATTTTGTATACAAGCTGGGCCACAAAACAACAAATGAGCAGGGGCTCCACATACTTCCCCTTGCTTTGGCATAAACAGAACCAAAGCCAGTTTCAATGGCTTCTTTTAAAGAATGACAAGTAGGGGATTGCTGCACACTGGATTAACTTGTGCAAACCAAAGAAACTTTTTGAACTCAGTGTTTTTGTGATTTGCACAAAACAAACCCTAAAAGGACCATTTTTCTTGTGTGTATCTTTTTGTCAGTGTTATCCAGCACCTGGCAAAGATGTCTGGATACTCATATCTTTGTAACAATTCTCATATGAAGACAAGACAGATAAAGAGAAAATAAAAAGAAGCATCCTGACATTAATCTAACAGACCTAATGTCATGTTCGTGTCCACATGTTTTTACTGTCCATATTTTTTATTTAATGCCAAGTCAATGGGCAGCAATAGCACTATAATGGACCTACCAGGGCACCAATCTTAGACCTGAGCCCTTGTTCCTTTTGACGGTCTGAACCAAAAACGTTCTTTTTTGTATTGTTTGTTGTATGTATGTGTACATTGTCTGAATGCTATAATTGTCAGCTTTCATTGTTTGTCACAAAGGGAACCAAAACAAACTTTATACACCACCTTTAAGCAAAACAAACAAGACTTGTATGTTTTTATCTATTATAGTGGGCGCTTCACAGACTTAATTATTTTCTTCTCTCTAGTATCTTGCACTTAACACATGTAGCAATACCTATAGGATGGGGAAATTGTGTGATTCACCAGTATTTGTTAAGTGGAATATTACATTTTATTTCTGGTTATTGTTTGATTTTGTATAAAAAAAAAAATATGCTGTACAGATTCAAAAGTCTATTACAACAAAAAACTTTTAGAAAAAAATATTTATTTTTACTGTTTTGTAATTTAGACACAATACTGTAGCTCCTCTATTGCCAGACTTACTGGAAGTGCCTCTTGATAATGTATTAAAAAGTAACTATACAATATATTGGGATTATTAGAAACTGTCACTAGCAGAGCAGTGTTGATGTTGTAATGTGAATATGGTTGAATAATAACATTTATAAATGCTGTACATGTGTCTGTCTTATTTTTAATCTTAATTTCTAATTCCGCTTGACTAGGAGTCCTTACAACACCAAATCTTGGCCCAGTGAACTAGTGGCATGACAGTAAACAAAGAGATTTTATACTACAATTTCCGAAAACTACAATATTCTAATCTGCAGCTTCTTTCCCTGTTAATAAAGTGTTAATCATATTTGTCTCCTCAAATAGTAGATGTTGTGACTTAGTATAGCTGCAGATGAGTTTATTAGCATGCTTGCTATTGTTACTCTGGACATAGTTTGTCACCACATCTCCTGCTACAGTTTTTACACTACATAGACATATTATACATCAAAATGTGCAGCTCATTGTGGAGAAGTGTGCTATTACTCTTCTATGCGATACGTTTTATCGTTTTTGAGATTATATCTTTTATATTATATTTTATATTATATATTTATATTATATTTTTTCCCAATATACATGAATGATGGAATGTTGAGAGTGCCAGAGTGATATCCACAGAAGGATGGAAGGAAGAAGAGAAAGAGGTCATTTTTAAATCTTATCATTCATAATGTTAAACATGTTATTCTCACTTTTGTCACTCAAGTATGGAAATATGGAACAAATCATATTGAGTCGTATTCATTCAGAGGGTCCTGACAATGGAACCACTGCTGCACACCCAGACTTCACCCAGCTGTTCATCCTGCAGACTGATTGGTTGCTTTTTTTCTCTTTGTTTTTCACCTTATCTAGTTCTTATCTAGTTATCTCTCTTCTATTGTTAAGTGCCTTGGGTACCTTGAAAGGGACTGATCAGTGGCTATAGGAGACATTTATTCCAAGTGAAGAAAGACACTTTATTCTCTCAGATGTTATTGCTCACTCTGTGCTCTCTGTCTTGCTCTCTCTCCCTCCCTTAGATCTTCACCTCACCCTTCATCCAGTCCTCCCTCTCTTTAATCCGCCCCCTTCTGAGATATAACCTTGGGGTCTCAGGGGATAATGAACATGCATGGAATAAAAGCCTTGTGGAAGAAGCGGAGGGATCACCACTCCTCATCAGTCACATCTGCTCTGGGATCAACATGGCTGGGGCAGACCTTTCAAATTCCCTCCCAAATCCTCAAACTATCTCAGTAATTAACCCAGTCCTGTAATCCCTCTAAGACTCTCGCTAAAGAATAAAATAAAATGTAAGCTGTATAAAAGGAGCTCTCTGTCCCCACAGAGTATTCCTATCATCCCACATATTTAATAAAGAGTATTTCAGACTGTTGGCCCAGTAGGTGACGAGGTACAACTAAAATTGAAACTCTTTAATTTTTTTCTCATCCATTGTAGCAATAGGGAAGGATGAGACGCTAAGTGTAGAAGAAACTGGAGATATCCTAGCTTCTATATTAGTTGCAGTGTTAAATGTATGAATAAAAACAGAATGCTTGGTAATGTGAATAGAAACTGAATTGATGAAAAACAAAGCTAGTAATTTCAGTGTCACAAAGTTTTATGTCTTTCCAGTCCATTTTGCAACTGTTTTAAAACTACATTTGGGGTTAAAGTTGTAAAATCCGTGACTTCATATTGGATTTTTTTATGGAGATCTTTGGTGAAGATGAGGTGAATCAGGTAGTTTAATCCTATAGTTTTTAAGCATAAGTGAAAAAGCACATTCACATAGCCTCAAAAATGACAGGACAAGGACAAGAACACACAAGAAAATACACAAACACATGCAAAGCGTGCATCAGGTCTCCAGCCAAAGATTCTTTGGCAAGGAGCAGCTGGAGGATAACCAGCTGAAGCATTGCTGGAACCAGGTCCTGGACATCGAGAGGAACCAATTAATAGAAGGTCGCCTCCCTTCTTGATTTGAAAATCAAGAATGGCTTCTTTTACTGTGTGGCACAATGAAGGGGCAAGGACACAACCTGCTGGTGGCCTTCTGATCCAGGGAGGTGTCTTCTCCCAAGTTTGGGATTCCCAAGGACCTCCTGACATCAGCGCACCCATTTCATCTTCCAGCTCATGGCTGATTTCTGCAGGCTCCTTCAGGTAAAGCGGCTCCACCCACAGACGGATGGCCTGGTGGAGTACATCAACCAGACACTGAAGAGGATGCTGAAGTTGGTGACTGCCGAGGATAGGTGTGACTGGGACCTCATGCTCCCTTACATGCTCTTCGACATGTGAACCAGGCGTCCACCGGCTTCACTCACTTCGAGCTGCTGTATGGCCTCCTTAGCCTCCCTCCTCTCATACCTGACCAGGAAGGGTCAGCCAGACTGGGTGGAGGGGATCCCGGAGGCAGATGACACAATCCAGAGGCTGAAGAGGGTCCTGACAATGGAACCACTGCTGCACACCCAGACTTCGCCCAGCTGTTCATCCTGCAGACTGACTGGTTGCTTTTTTTCTCTTTGTTTTTCACCTTGTCTAGTTCTTATCTAGTTATCTCTCTTCTATTGTTAAGTGCCTTGGGTACCTTGAAAGGCGCTCTAAAAATCTAAGTTATTATTGTTATTATTATTATGCCCCGGAAGCAGGCTTGGGGGTGGTCTTATCGCAGGAGCATCACAGAGAGGAACACCCAGTGATCTTCATGTCCAAAAAACTATCTGTTGGGTTGAAAATTGTTAAAGACCATGTCCCCCTCCAGTGGATGGCCATGGCAAAGGACAGAAAAACAAGGGTGACAAGATAGTCACTGGCCATTCAAAGCATGTCACATTCAATGTCAATGTCAAGCACTGGCCGGGGTCCCTTAACAGAAACACAGATGGCCTCTCTGACATGCATGCCCTCTGGTGACTGTGTGGGCAAAGCCTCCCTGGAATCGTCAGCATCACTCCAGCACCCCCAGTCCACTCCACTACAACTCTGCAGACAACTGTTCATACATTTGTTAAAACAATACTATACTTACATTTATATTCAGCCATGCTGCTGTATAGGTAGTAGTATTATACACTATATCTTAGACACTATATCTTAGAACCAAAAAAGGAAACATTAGGGGGCAGTTAATTTCTTTTATAATTTCTTAGTTGTGCAAACTAATTGTAATTATTTACTATGTTGTTCATTATTATTTATGTTCCCAACATTAATTATAATTATTCATAAATCTTAAGTCTTAAATCTCACTGTTTCATTGAATGTCAAAATGTTTTGTTTTAACTCACATTGTTTATAACTCACTTTTGTCTGTAATATTTATCTTGAATCAGAAGGAGAAATGAAGAAAACTGAAAAAAGGAGGGAGGTTTTAAAGAACTGTTGAAGCATTAATTTAATTAAAGTGTTAATTTCAGAAAATAATACATAGACATAGAAATGTTGTATGTATGTTCTTACATGCAAAAGATTTGGTAGACCAGGACACCAATTTTAACAGATGGAGATGTGCTGCGTAGTTCTCCTAATACATCGATCCTACTAAAGTATTGGTCACAACCCAGGTAGGGGCGGGGTTTCTATGTTGATTGACGTGTATACCCCAGGAGCGCTTGAGTAAGAGGAGCTGAACTTGAATTTGACTGTCGCTGTTGGGCCACGCGACCTTATAATTTCTATCATAATGAAATAAACTGTACTTCATTCTGTTGGGGACCATCTGGAAACCCATCAAGCACCCCTGGGAGTCCCCTGGAGCCCTCTTTGGGAACCTCTGCTGTGAGCCACTGGTGTGAACTACCCCTTGTTCCAGAGAGTAAAGATGTAACCCTATCGATCCGTCTGGCCTAAATTTAGTTGTCTCTTTAGTTGCCGTCATATTTGTTTGCAAGTTTGCAAGAGTTTTATTAGATTGAGCTGTCAGAGAGAAAAGGTGTATTTTGCGTGGAGATAGAAAGATGGATGGGTGGGGTGGCAAAGAGAGAGAGAGACAGTGAGAGAGAGGGAGACACAGAGGGGGGCGGGAGAGAGAGGGAGAAAAAGAGATAGAGAAAGAGGGAACGGGAGAGAGAAGTCAACAACTACAGATGAAAACAGCCATTTTCCTATGAACGCCTGCTCTACTGAGGCTATGTGGCGAAATCAGTCCCTGGAAAGGAGGTAGAGGGGCCACTTGACGAGCGCACACCTACCGAGCAGATCTCCAAGCGGCGTTTCCACATCAGGACAGACCCAGTGTCACCCACGAAGACATGTTTCTGGAGATATATTCACTGATTGACTGGGGTTCGTCACTCTGTGAAGTCGGCTGGAAATGAACTCTGAAGATATACTCCGGCGGTCAAATAATATTAATCAACATAAGCAGCGCATTTCCTCTTTTCCCATCCATATGAGACGAGCTGGCTGAAGGGAGGTAACCTGTGTTTTCCAATTGGCTGTTTAATGTCATTACGGCACAAACTACTGGACGATTGATTTACAAGACATTTGGTAAGTGATTCATATTTTAAAAGCGGATAATGCCCTTTGCTGTTTACTCCTCTCCCAGCTGGAAACAGTTAGGGGGCCTGTCATTCAGGTTATCATTGTCTTTCACTACAATATTTATAATGTTCCTTATGGTGTGTCTGTGGTACTTGTAGTGGCATTATATTGACCTTACCTCACTTTATATATTTTTAATCTCTTATGTTGTTACTATCTATTTTTTTTAGTTCAATATTTATTTTATTATTATAGTTAGAGAGTTTTTCCCTCAAAACAAGCGTGACTATAAGTTTTGCTGGCTACGGTTCCTCTTAGAAAGTAGGGAACTGAGCCAAGCGGGATGGAGGGGACCTCGGTTCGCCGTCAGTGGCGGCTGAGCGCTGCAGCAGCTCACACAGGAGAGCCCGAGCTTCAGCCTGGGCATGTGTCATTTCCTGCAGTGCCCGGCTCTGTTGTTGTTGAGAGCTGGCTTGGCTTTCCTGCAGCAGGGTGAGGCGATTCAACCATGGATGTAACCCCCACTGCTGGGGACGGGGGGGACATGACTGTTAAAAATTGCTCTTTCAGCCCCCCGCCACCCCCCGTCTCTTATTTCGATTTTTTACGGCAATAGAACAAAATAATGTACCTTTTCTATAGGATTTCTATAAATAGGATTTCTGTATTTCTACAAGTCAACAGTGACCATGAAATGACCTGTTGGGCCAATCACCTTTGTTTTGTAAATTTTAGATCATACTGTAAACTTTAAAACATGTCATACTCAATAAGTGAAAAATGTCCTCTTCCAAAGTGTACAGGATCTATCTGTCTGTCAACCTGCAGTTCTAGGTAAAGGAATGTAGGTTGTCTCAGCGTGGTGATGTTGTGGAGGGCATCATTAGTCAACGCATTGAAGTCCTAGAGAAAGAACAGCAAAACGGCGACCATAGTAAAACCTGATGGGAATGGCTTCAGAGATTGATCTGTTTGGTCCCAGTGCTTGAAGTAGACTAAAAAAGGTGCAGGCACTCTACATATCAGCCTTTCAGTGCACGTGTGTGTACTCATGGGTATTAAGCTTGGCATTTCCATATAGATTAAAATATATTACTAGTAGGCCTTGTTGATGTTTACCAATGAAGAGCAATAGAGGTCGAAACATTGCTGCCACAACTTTTGAATAAACACTGAGGAGGCATCATTCCAGTGTGCAGGTGTTTCCATCTTTTCTATTGATTCGTGCTGCAAAGCACCTGGCCTACATCTTTTTGGATGTGCATACATTACCTTCTTACTACATATCACTTTCTCTAATAAAAAGCAAATGTTAACAATCGCAAACATTCAGATGACAATGCTTCCAGGATTTCATCTTAGGTATGATATTAAAGGAAATTTTTGTGGCACTGCATCAAACAAGCAGCCAGATTGGTCCAGGTATTCTGGGATTAAAACCTGATACATTTTAACCCTCATGTCACACGCCCTATACATTGTACAACTTTGGTTTAAGATTCAATAAGAGTTTTTGAGCATGAGGACACTGAATCATTGCTGCGTGGATGGAGTTTTATAGAGGTTTAAAACAAAAAATCTTCCAAGTATTCCATCTAAATCTAACCAACTGAAAACCATAGTGGCAATTCTTCTGGGGAAATGAATTCCATCCGTTGCAGCCCAAAATAGTAGTGAGGAGTGCTTTGGGTGGGATCCTCCTTTAAAGTATCAGAGTAATGACACCAATATTCCAGTGGTATAGTGAGTGTGTGATCAAAGGGCACACAATGCTGCATTGTCAGACTCAGACCTTTATTCTTTTTTTAATATGTTGGTCCCATATACAAACTTAGAAGTGTGCTCTGTTCTGGTCCACTTAAAGCACTGGTTGGGTCTAATTCCTAGGATTAGGTCAAGGCCTGTTGTGATTAGCCAGCCCCTTCAGCCTGTTCCTACGCTGAGTCCTCGCGGGAAACATTCAGTAACAAATTGTCGTAATTGTTGGACGCAGCAGTCTTGGTGGCAGTAATGATGATGGTGATGATTATGTTTGTCAGTACAGAAGCATTGCAATCAATACTGGAACTGCCCGTCTGCTGAGATCCCCTGGAGCAACTGTATCCACTGTTTAACATGACCACTGGAAAGGATGGATGGAGGGAGAGAGGAAGGGAGGGATACATGAAATAAGCAAGAAGGAGGTGGGGTACAAAGAACGAGAATGAATAAGGAAGCAGAGAAGGGAAGAGGTCAATGTAGGTGTAAAGAAGCAGGGGAAAGTAATGACTTCCTTTTTCATCTATTCCATTCCATTCTATTGATGTACATAGGGAAACATATATATATACATACAATAAGCCAAACAAAACACCCTCTAGTTTATATTTTTGGTACCATGTCATGATATTAGCTATTTCAATTTGTACATGTCTGACTGTCTCCTCTGTCAACATACTGAAAATGATAAGGGTTAATCGTCAAGTCAACTATATTTATAATACCCACGTGTGTGTGACTGGATATGAGCGCAGTGGGCAATAGCAGGGTACTCTGTAGGAGAAGTGATTGAATGGTAGACTGTGGTGAAATGAAAAGGGGAGAATAAGGTGGGAGTTAAGGAAGGCTGTAGGCTGTGGTGAATAAATAAGTCTTGAGACTGGACTTGTGAGACTGTCTGATTCCCTGACAGTGACAGGAAGCTAACCCTAAGCCCTTCCAAAGACCTAGGAGACACTTTGCTATTGATTTGCTATTGCTATTGATTCCAAAGTCATGTAGGCTCGTCAGACATGGGAGTGAGTATCCTATTAATTGGTGATGCCATTTAAGCCCTTCCCCCCTTTCCTGATAGGAAAGTCTATTCTATTCTATTCTATTCTATTCTATTCTATTCTATTCTATTATATCCTGTTCATATTGACTGGTACATAACATTTGAAGATGAAAATCAAATTTCAGAATTTGGATCAATCTGAAGGATTTGCAGCCTGATAGAGTACAAGTAAAACTTGAGTGAAGTCCACCTTATCAATCTCAAAGCAAGTCCATTTTCATTTAAAGTGGTTTTAAATCATTTGAGTGCGCTGAGACATAAGATCTTTTGAATGGATTGTGGGACTACTGTGTGTGTGTGTGTCTCCTCTGCCGTCTGCTGTAGACACGTTTCCATTTTTGTGCTGAGGATAAGAAGTGGGTCACATGCTTGAATTATCCATTTGCAGGGTTGCATGCATCAATGCCAAGAAATTGCATTACTAGGGAGACTTCTGCCAAAGCGACACAGAGCTATCTCTGGAGGATGGAGGTGGGAGCTGAGCAAGGCCGCACTGAGGAGAATGGATGCACTCACGCCATGACCAGAGAACCACGCTCACCCCCTCCTGGCTCTAGCCTAAAGGTACGGGATAAATATTTATTTTTCTCTTGTAGATGTTGGGTGGATTTGTGTGTGTTGGGCTGAGTGGGCGGGTGAATGCATGTATGTTGCAAGTGTGTGCAGAAACAGTTCAAAATGAACTTGTGTTATTGCTATCCACAAGGTCAATGTCCATGGTTATGAGGGATACCGGTGGCGTTTTGTCTGACAAAATGTTATGTAAAAGAGGATAATAAAGAATGTCAGAGAAAAAGGATCACACTTCCATACTGGTGTTTTTATGTGTGTGTGGCAGACTGGGGGGAGGAGCCGTGAGGCTTAGGCTGGATCCAGGAGAGAGTTGAGTCAGTGCACTATTCGACTCCACAGCCTCCTGTCAGACTCAGTCACACAATCACCCGCTCACACGTTCACACACAGGTTAAAAAGGACCTGGCTGCAATCCGCCTCAACTGGTCGCAGCTGTGCTGGATCCAGGCAGAGTCCGTCCACTGACTCAACTGACTCAAGGAAACTGTCTCTCAAGTCCAATGAGCCATCACACATCTCAATGTTAATTTGGGATGAATAAAAATAAACAATCAGGCAATCAGGAAAGGGGGGGGGGGACTTAAATGGCATCAATCAGGATGCTGTCCTGAGTCCGACAAAACTGTGCGACTTAGAAATAGATAGAATAAATAGATAATCCAAAAGCAATCCATCAGGAAAGGGGGAGGGGCTTAAATTGCATCAAATCAATAGGTGACTCTCTGGAGTCCGACGAGCCATCACACATCTCAATCCAGCTTCCAGATTGCTCTCCTGAGTCTGACGAGCTGTCACTCATGTAACTCCAACTTTGGAATCACTAGAGATGATTACACATTTCAGTGCAACTTCAGGATCAATACAGCCAGTCATCAGATGGGGAGTGGTTTAAATGACATAATCAATCAATAGGAAACTCTCTCCTGAGTCTGACAACCCATCAGTCATGTTAATGCATGTGATTAATAGATATAGATGATGAAAACAGCACAGTTTTTTGTCAGACAAGACTATATTAGCTGCTGGTTGCAGCTGAAAATGAAAGTCACTGTTATAGTTATATAAATGATAGTTTTCTTTGCCTATGGGACTTAGACATGTTGACACACATCATGCACCTATCTCTCTTAGGAAGAAGTCAGCGATTAAGAAAATAAAGTAGAATGTACTGTAAATGTTATGTTGTTAATATTATTTAGACCACCTCAGTCTCTCCTACCTTCTTTTCTTCCTTCCAACTCGAAGAACCTTTTCAAACAAAAACCTAAAGAGCATTCAATTGGCTGAAAGCCTGTCTGCTTGCCAACAACATGAAAGTTAGTGAACCTTAGATGAGCTCAGACTCTGTTGTTGCTTTTTTCCACATGAAAGTGAAGTGAGACAATGGTGTTCAAGCAGCTTATAATAATATGGTCTACGGTGGCAGGAGAAACTTGAAAGACTTTCATTTCTTCTCAGAATTGTTTGGTTCCCTGACCTGCTGGGCAGGACATGGCACAGCTAGGGCCCTGGCCTGCTGATCGTTTCAACTCTAATCCTGTGCTAAATTTCACAATGTGATTTTCTGCTTCTTTTTTTTTTTTTTTACACCAATAAGGCTAGAGCTAGAAAATCTACACTAGAAAATCCCAGTTTTTGTTCATTTATTGTTCATTTCTAGCTTCACCTTCTCAGAACCACCTAGAACATTGTTGTGTGTGTGTGTGTGTGTGTGTGTGTGTGTGTGTGTGTGTGTGTGTGTGTCTGCGTATGTGTGTGTGGTGTACACTACTGTCTTTGTCTAAGCATACTGGATGGGGGACATTAGTTCTCTAAGAACTGAGAACTAAAGTAGATCACAGGTTACAAGGATACTAAGTACTTGGCTTCATTTTTCACACAGTCTGAATGTGAATCTCACTAATCACTCTAAGCCCTCTAATGATTCTGCACTTGCTAGTCACCCCTCTAAAAGTGCACAGTGTAAAAATGAATGCTATTGTTGCACATCCCAAAACAAGCCTGTCTCTGTCCATTTCTAAAATATGATTCCCAACAGATTAATAATAGAATGAAATGAGTGCGGCTGTCATTACAAGATCTTTCTACCTCATTTCAAAATAATCTTTGCCATTCTAGGATTTTTTTTCTAGATTCAAGATTCAAGATTCAAGAGTTTTATTTGTCACATACACACAAGGGGTGTGTAGTGAAATGAAAAGTGGCAATGCTCACAGGAATGTGCAAAAGGGCAATATACACAGTATTTACAGTAAAAAAAAACAACACAATATTTACAATTACGGTAATTACAATAATTACAGTAAGAGCTCTTATATAAAACAACACAATATATACAGTAAGAGCTCTTTGGAAATGAAAATATAAAATAAGAGGTAGGTAGGGGAAATCGTATGAATGTAATGTACTATAAATTATGTGTAGTCATTACCTAAGTGTGTGTGTGTGTGTGTGAGTGTGCATGTGTATAAGGGGCAGTGTGTGGGTCTTGGTGGGGGCCCTGGTGAGGTCAGAGTTCACAGTCCTGATGGCCTGAGGAAAGAAACTCTGTCTCAGTCATTGTGTTCTTCTTAAAAAGTCAGAATGATTGGGGATTTATGTAGTCTAAATGTAAACAAAACATAATAATTACATGTTCAGCCCTTTGGGTCCAGTATAGCTCAATGGGCAGAAGTAATGCTGCAAAAGTTAGTGGTTTAAAAATATATCCATGGCCCTGTAAGATGCTTTAGATAAACACTGGATTTTCTAGTATGTCTCCATTCCCTCCTTATCCTTTTACTTATCAGTAACCATACCATTACCATTACCTGGTTGACCATAACCAGAAGCTATGGCCTCATGAATGGTTTTGGACAGGAAATAATCAAGAAATGCTTTTTCCTTTCTTTGGAGGGATGACATAAGTGTATGCATTCTTGTTCATTCTTGGAAATTAACCCTTGACGCAATGCACATGTGATAAGCTACTTGAATGGCCCAGTTACAGCATCTTTACCAGCAGTGAATATGAATATGCTGATGTTAACAGCCAACATTGGGTTTCAGCATGACCGTAACATATGTCTGTTTGTCTTGCTGGGGGCTCCTCCACTTGTCATCTACTTGACCACTCTGTATAGGAAGACATGCA
This sequence comes from Hoplostethus mediterraneus, assembly GCA_034670385.1. Lineage (NCBI taxonomy): Eukaryota > Metazoa > Chordata > Actinopteri > Trachichthyiformes > Trachichthyidae > Hoplostethus > Hoplostethus mediterraneus. The sequence goes on along the minus strand of JAXDDW010000115.1, from coordinate 270,818 downwards.
GGGATACTGCCAGGAATGATACTGCTACTCCTCTCTCTGCTCCCTGGCTGACTTGGAGGAAGATCGGCGGGGATGGGATAAGAGAAGAAAATGCATTCAACTTGGACACTCTAACCTGCATGTGTGTGTGTGCTGTGCGGCCACTTCCCCCCTGCATGTGTTGTTGTGAACAATGTTGCGAATAAAGTTGTTCTTCTTGTTGTTCTTCTACCCTCTGAGTATAATCTCATTTGCTATATGTTTGGACTTCTACTCAGACCAGAAGTATTCTGGTCTGAGTAGAAGTAGAAGTTTGTCTTGCTCGCTCTTATCTTTTTGCTAATGTGGTTACATGGTAGCAGTCAGCTGCTTCCAATTCTATAAATTACCATTGAATGGTTGAATGGTCGGCTAATCCTGAATGCAGCCTGTCAGCACCTCCTGAGAGATGTTTTCAGAGAAAGGTCTGTGCTCTGCGCCAATAATTTGATACCAACTATTGTTCTGGCTATTGCCGTGGACAGTGTTGGCCAAACTGTTTGTAGAGTGTGACTCCCTCGTGCACTCTCGGGGTCCCGAGTCAGGGGGTGAGATGTAGTGCAAGCACCATGATCAAGGCTCCAAACCATGACTTATTACGAAGCCGTCAGAGACAGAGAGATTACAGACACTGAGACCATAGACAAAACAAAGACGCTATTCTTTTTCTGTCCATACTCTGCACTGAGGAATCACTTTTCGTGCCATTTGGCATGAAAGGGGCAAGGGGAAAGAGAGCGAAGAAAAAAGCAGAGAGGTATAGAATAGGTAGCAGAGGATCAAGTAGAAGGAGATAGAAAAGTACATTGTACTGTACATTCACATACCAGGAACTAGCATTTTTCAACTGTAGTAAGACAATGCATGAATTATAATGCATTATATGAAATAGAATTTGGTTGCTGGGTTTGTACTTTTATCATGCATAGTTTTATTCTCGGTTATAGTTTCAATAATAGTAATATTGATGCATATGAAGCTATTTCCCTGCCACTGATTTGCAAAAGTGTAAAAGAACCTGAGCAAGAAAACTGGATTTGCACAAAACTCTTTTCAGTTACACTTTTACACTTACACGGCAATTTTGCATGCGTCAACTTTTGTCACTGTTTCAGTGTGCAAAGCCTGACAAAAAGATTTGCAAGTGTCAGGGCAAAGATTTGCAAGCAAGATCCAAGATTTGCAAGCAAAGGGAAGATGGGGGCTAGAACAGAGATTGATCACTATGATCTGCACTGATTGGATACAGAACGTGTCACTCTGACTGACACTGTAACTGCTCCACTGTGTTAGCTATAGTGGATATAGTATTGTGTGTTAGCTATAGTGGATTTTTTTTTACCAAATGTAAATAGCCAGCTAGCTTGCTAGTTACAAGAAACTATACCCGATTGGTAGATTTGTATTACTCAGACAAATGTATTTTTTTACTTACTAATTGTTTTCTCGCTTTTGCAAATCATGAGTTACCCTTCTGAACATAATTCTTTGCAAATACAAATAATTTTCATACATCATACATTTTTTGTGCTCAAACATTATGGCAGGGAAATACGTTCATAGATGCAGTAATAATAGTGAATTACATGGGTCACATTTCAGCACTTTCAATGAGCCCTATGCTATCTATCCTATCACCTTTCCTTTATCTCCATCCCTCTCTTCCCTCCCTCCACCCCCACACACATCTCCACCACATTATTCGTTCCTGTGATGCTGGCAAATATGAAGCAGTGAATGTGGGACCAGTGAAAACAGATTAATGAGGGGAGTGCAAGCAGTATCAGTAGCAGAAGCAGGAGCAAAACAAAGAGTTCATCACTCAATCAAAGAGACGACTCTTATTCATGATTCGATTAGAAATCATGTCATTTGTTTCGTTATTTTCAATACTCTTCCGCCTCTTGATATAAAAGCACAATATAAAAGCTAATTATTTTCTTTCTTTCTTTCTTTCTTTTTTTTCTTTCTTCCTTTTCATGTCTTTTCTTTCTTTCTTTTCACATCTTTCTTTCTTTCTTTCCAGATGTTTCTGGTGGCTTTGTCCTTTGCCTATTTTGCAAAGGCTCTATCAGGGAGCTACATGAAGAGCACAATAACTCAGCTGGAGAGGCGCTTTGACATCCCCAGTTACCTAATAGGTGTCATTGACGGGAGCTTCGAGATAGGTGAGTAAGCCTACTGTTATTCTGTTGTTCTGTTAGTGTCATGGGCTCCCCTTCCCTTCTCTCTTTCTGTCTTTGGGAGAGAAATGTGAATGGGTCAGAGAGGTATTCAAGTGCAGATAAAGGATTCATCAGCAGAGGTGTGTGTGTGTGTATGTGTGTATGTGTGTGTGTCTGTGTGTGTGCACGCTTCATGGTGAGCCATGGTGTCAAGCAGGGACATAGCCAGCTGTGAGCTTTTTTTCTGTTGTCGATGGGGGTGGGTCTAGAACATGAGAGGTGGTGTTATGCAATATCCGTTCCATATTGTTCTTTTCATCCCAATGCTTTTCCTACAATAGACATGGGAATCAGCTTCCACATTACATATGAATCAGCTACAAGCAGACTGGACCTTTAGGCACTACTCCACAAACTGTAATCCTCAAACGCACAAAAATATATCTGTACTATTATTTTTGCACCTTTGTGTCAATGCATATTCAGATCAATTATATAAAGGCAAGAAGTACTGGTCTGGCCGTTATTCAGAATAAGTGAGCATCTATTGGAAATAGTTTGAAACGGCCACGATATCACAAGATATTACAAGCATTTAGTTTTTTCCTGTGTCGGGTTTAAAGGCACCATAGAGCCCTGTAAGTCAGACTGTAGGCTAAGCTGAGGAATGCCTGGGTCACGGTGGTGCCAGTGGAATATCACCTACATAACAGTGGAATTAGTCTGACAGGATATTATTTAGGAAAATGTGCAGCTAAGTGGACTTAAACTAAAAGTGAGGAATCCACAGTGACGCTCGGTGCTGTGATCTGAGGTAGTCCCTAAGCAGGTTTTACGCAGTACATTATCTAGGACAGTTATGTAAGGAGGGCGGGCCATTCAAATGAAGCGACTCTTGGTGAATATAAATCATATGGCTTGCAGCATGCGTTGAGGCCACTCATAGAGAGAGGATCCTCAAAAGCCATCATCCAGTATCAAACATTCTGTTATTTTGCAGGCAGTTTGGGATCCTGATGACCTGATAGTAATGATGTACTGTGAATAATATTATTATATATTATATATATTAATTAATATAATAATATTATAGTGCTTTGTGCAATTTGCTGATACTGATGATGGAGGCAGGGAGGAAAAGGTAATGATGGGAGACCTCCAGTTCAGAGATGAACAGTCTGGGGTCTCTCTCTCTCTCTCTCTCTCTCTCTCTCTCTCTCTCTCTCTCTCTCTCTCTCTCTCTCTCTCTCTCTCTCTCTCTCTCTCTCTCTCTCTCTCTCTTCTCTCTCTCTCTCTCTCTCTCTCTCTCTCTCTCTCTCTCTCTCTCTCTCTCTCTCTCTCTCTCTCTCTCCTTCTGCACCTCTTGCGTGGCCTAGGCAACAGACTGTTTCCATAGGACCGTTGCCAGGGTAACACAGAAGCAGAGCAGGCAGTGCAAAGAGGAGAAGAGAGGAAAATAGAGGAGAGGAGAGAAGGGGAGAAGAAAGGAAAAGAGCAGAGTGATGTTTGCTAATCTCTACAGAGATCATGTGTCGGCCAGATGAGCTCAGTCGATCGGCCAAAATGCATATATACTGTATGCATCACCTTTACATATGCCTACATATACATTCATACTCTCTTTCTTTCCTTTTACCTTACTCTTTCTCTATCTGCTGTGTTGCTGTCTGTCTCACTGGCACACAGACACGCTACTGATTGTCTTTTTAGCGGCAATTTGTCTTTATTGTCACTGTAACTATCTTTACAGACACTTCTATGCACCTCTATGAAACCCCTACAAACAGTAAATGTACAGTTTTTACACGGTGAGAGCTGAAGAAATTACTAACCTTAAAATGTAAAACTTATTTGTACTGTTGACGCTTGAATCTAGACCTCAGTCCTTCTGTTTAAGAGTGAAATCCAATCCAGTCCTATCCGATGACATAAACATAAGCAGAAACTAAGGCCAAGCAGGTGGCAAGCATGCGGTGCTACAGATGGATTCCAGACTGTGTCTTTAAAAAATGAAGCATAATACAAATGTACATAGGCAATATTCTGCTCCTAAATCCAACATTGGCTTTTTCTCCATCCTCCCTGTCAGGTAACCTGCTGGTGATAGCCTTCGTCAGTTACTTTGGGGCAAAACTCCATCGGCCAAAGATCATTGCAGTGGGCTGTGTATTGATGTCCATCGGCACCTTCATTATTGCTCTGCCTCACTTCATTATTGGACGGTGAGTGGCAAGGGCCTCTGCGTTCTTTGACTTTATCCTAGACTCAATTTCAGGAATTTACATTATACACTGTTATTTTTAGATGGACAAAGTTGTACTGTGCTTTGAATAGATTCCATGGGCACTAAGGTCATGAAACGTACACAACATATAAAGACCACAGCATCTTTGATAACGCTCAGGTTTCTAACATTCATAACTAATAGCACATTTGTTAATACGATCCTTCAGTCCAATGTTTTCATTAGTTAAGCACGTAATATTTATTAGCATTTCAGTTAATTTAGGCAATGGCTGCCTGGCAAAAGAAAAGCATACCACGGCCTTAGACATGGACATTGAATTGCGAAGTATTGTGAACATTTCATGTTTCACGGTCACACTATAGAGGTAGGAGACAACTGGAAAACTGAGGCGAAACAACTTTCAATGACAATGCAAAGCAATATGTCAGCACTTATTTCATAAATACATGCAAATTTCATAAACAAAGCAAAATATATATACACACACACACACATATATTGTGAGGCAGACATGCTAGTAAAAGTTCAAAACCAATTTATTAGTGTGAGACCCAAAACGTAATCAACACCAAATAGGCAACAGGGCTAAGGTACCAGAAACAGCAGGTAAAAACGTAGTCAGGAGAAAGCAGGCCAGAGTCGAGAGCAGGCAGACAGGGAGCAGGAGAAAGGCTGGTCAGAAAACAGGCACGGGTTCGAAAACAGGTTAGCAAATAACAGGTCTGCTACTTAGGCTATTTACATCTAGGTGAGCTAAAACATTCCGGCAGGGAACTGCAGGAACAGGTCTCTATTAATACTAAATGCTGATTACAAATTGCATTCAGGTGTGGAGGCTGGAATTGAGTGACTCCTTTGATAGGCTGGGCAGGAACAGGTGACAAGCAGGAGGGGGAAACTAGGTTGGTGGGCGGAGACAGGGGGACTATGAGGAAGAGCTGCTGCCAGGATCCATGACATATTTAAACAAATATTGGTAAATAAAAAGTATCAGTCAAGAATTTATTTAAGCTCAAAGTGTTGTACTTCACTTTATCTTTTTCCATGTTATTTATCGTGGATACATTAAAATATATATATTGGCCCTGTGATGGACTGGCGACCTGTCCAGGGTGTACCCCGCCTTTCGCCCAATGTCGGCTGGGATAGACTCCAGCCCCCCCGCAACCCTGAACAGGATAAGCGGTGATAGATAATGGAATGGAATGGAACATTAAAATAAGTGAAGCAAGATACATAAATGTGATGTTTCATGGAACATTATCTAATGTAGCATTGTAATGGAGCTAGCCTATACCAGTTCAAGCACCCTACTGTTTGCATATTGCTGTTCCTATGACCTTGTTTTGACTGCTGATGAAGCAGGATGATTTCACTTCACAGTAGGAGTTCCCTTTAGCAGCATAGCAAAAGGTTTGTTACACAGAAAAACTCTTTCCAGGAAAATCCACAGATTCCAGCCCAGAACCATAGTAAAAGTAGAAATGTGTCTCTGCCCCTCAGTTGGTTTAATAGTGACATTGGTGTTTTGTATACAGCTATGAATTTGAAACATCAGTGCGCTGGGCAATCAACTCAACCAGTAACCTCTCTCCATGTCCAGTGGGCTCATCAGCAGCCCTGGTGCTGCCTGAAGTGCCAGGTACAGGTGTGTTTCTACACACACAAGCTAAAAACTAAACATGTTCAATCACACAAACGGAAGTGAGAGAAAAAGTGCCCTCAAACTGTTCCCCTCTTTTCCTCCAGGTTGTGAGGGGGAATCCAGCCTGTCCATGTGGATCTTTGTGCTTTTGGGGAATGTCCTGCGGGGGATCGGAGAAACGCCTATTCAGCCTCTAGGGATCTCTTACATAGATGATTTTGCTAGTGAGGAGAACGCCGCACTTTATGTTGGTAAGAATAGGTAAAAATATAGATGCACTGATGTACTTTTTTCATTGATAATAATGATTATATATAGGTCATATAGGTCTGCAGCACATTAGTTTGATATTGCTTTATTTTTGCATTTTTTTTGGGCAAAAAGTGAGATTTACATGGTCACACCCAAGTGTGATATATGTAACTTAAGTGTTACTAAAAAGTGTTACTGAAAAAGAGCATGATTGCAAGAGCATGAACAAACCTTTGCTAGATGAATAACGGTTAAAACTGTATGTGTGTGTGTGTGTGTGTGTGTGTGTGTGTGTGTGTGTGTGTGTGTGTGTGTGTGTGTGTGTGTGTGTGTGTGTGTGTGTGTGTGTGTGTGTGTGTGTGTGTGTGCGTGTGTGTGTGTGCGTGTTTGAACATGTCCTTGCATGTTTGCATGGGCACATATGTGTGCGTATGTGCGGTTGTCTGTGTTATCATATCCTAGGCTGTGTGCAGACCATTTCGGTCGTTGGCCCTGTGTTCGGCTACCTATTGGGTTCCCTCTGTGCCAAAATATATGTGGACATTGGATTTGTAAACATGGGTGAGTTAACACAAGACCACAAGACCAGACCATTGTACAAGTTGCCAGACTGTCTAGACCAGGGGTGTCAAACTGTGCCATGGAGGGCCGAGAGTATGCAGGTTTTCGTTCCAACCCAAGAATACACCAGGTGATTTCACTGATTAGTCCCTCCTCTCTGGTTGAAGGTGTGGTAACCAGTGAAATCACCTGCTGTATTCTTGGGTTGGAACGAAAACCTGCATACTCTCGGCCCTCCATGGCACTCAGTTTGACACCCCTGGTCTAGACTCTGTTGATGTAATTTACCCTTCGTCATAGAAACATTGTCTGGCTAGCTACGTTACTGTAATTAGTTGTTGCATCTCTACAGTCTATGTTAAAACATAATCCACTAATACTTGTGACAGTATTAGTCACCCCATTTTACTCAACTTATACTTGAAAAATATCATGTTGGGTGTTACATACTATCCTCACTCTCACCCCTCCTTTATCCCCACCACAGAAACTATCACCATCACCCCAGCAGATGCCCGCTGGGTGGGGGCCTGGTGGCTGGGCTACCTCGTAGCGGGGGTCATCACCCTGCTGTCTGCCTTCCCATTATGGTTTCTGCCCCGCTCTCTGCCCATATCAGGGCACCAGGGCCCAGCACAATGCACGCCAGAGAGGACAAGCTTCATCAAAGACTCTCCTCTTCTGGAGCACGAGTATCCGGCGGATGAACCTACTAGTTTCATAGAGATGGCCAAAGGTAAGGGAAGATTGAAAGGTGTCCAGTCTAAAGTGAAGTGATGGATGGTTTTCCAGATGAAATGAATTTCCCTTTAAGTTGCCCAGACTTCAGGAGCTGCAGTCTTCTGAGAGTAGATGTATTTTACCATTGTTTAAATGTAACAGTAGTGTCACAGTGTCTCAAGGCAGTGTTGCTTCCTCCCACTGGTCATTTCAACAGTTGCTCTCTTGTGCTACCTCATGTTCACAGCAGGGTGGACTGCATACTTAGTAATAATTACAGATTACATTATTATATTTTTCTGACAGCATGCAGCATGCAGGCAGGCTGAAAACCCACCTCTTCAAGAATCACTACCCTGACCCTTCCTCTTAGCCTTGCCTATTTGTCGTCAGTTATTTGTCTGAGCCCTTGTTTATTGGCTCTTGTTTATTTGATGCACTTATTTGTCTTAGCTCTTGTTTATTTGATGCACTTATTTGTCTCATTTGTTTAAGAAAAAGTAGGTAGCTAAGTTATTGCACTTTTACCTCAGCACTAGTTATGCTCTTAGTTGCTTGTTTAGGAAGGAAACGCACTTACGATTCCTGGTGACTAGTAGTTCTCTTGCCTACCTATGTTGAATGCACTTATTGTAAGTCGCTTTGGATAAAAGCGTCTGCTAAATGACTGTAATGTAATGTAAGCATGCTGCAAACAGAAATTGCATATGTTATATTGCATCTGTGCCCCTCCCCAGACTTTATTCCTACCCTGCGCACTCTGCTGGGAAACCCTGTCTACTTGGTCTACCTGTGTGTGACCATCATCCAGCTGAACTCCCTCATTGGCATGGTCACCTACAAGCCCAAGTACATCGAGCAGCATTTCAGGCAGTCTGCCTCAAAGGCCAACTTTCTGATGGGTACGGTACATGTACCACAACTTGACAAATCAACACATATAGATCAGAGAAGCCTTTTCTGTTGTATTGAAGAGTAAGGACAAATCTACAATATACAAATCTACGATATATCTTGTATTTTAATTAAAAAGTACTGTGCTTTTAAATGTTATTGTGCTGTGAAACAAAGTTAAATGAACCTTGAATGTTTTGCAAGGTTTTTTTAGACCCTCTCAGAGTAGTTCTATGGTAGTCATAAACAGAAACAGAAACAATAGGAAACTGTCAACTCTTGGTTCTTCTGCAGTTCACCATACTGTATACTGAGTGTGTAAAACCACATTCCAAGCATTCCACCAGATATTCATGGCTATAACTATTTGAACTAATAATGCAGGCTCATTCATTAATTTTCTCTACCCGCCTAATCCTATTCAGAGTCATGGGGGGCTGGAGAGTAGCCCAGCATAGATTGGATAAAAGGCAGCGTGACAGGCTACACAGATTACCCACCCAGGACCAAAAGACGAACAATTACTTTCACATTTATGTTTAATTTAGAGTCTCCAATCCACCTGACTTGCTTTGGCATGTGGATGGAGAAAATTCAAACTCCACACAGAAAGGGCTGGGGATTGAACATGTGTCCTTCCTACTTGCTGTGCTAACCACTAAGTCACCATGCTACTATAATGTAAGCTATCTAAACAAAACAATGAACCAGTGTGTGTCTGCCTCGTGTCTGTACATTTTAAAACAAATAACCATTTGAATATTGCAGCATTTACCCAAATTAAACGTCTGACTATGGGAACTGAATATTATTTTGATGGTGCCAAATCTGCATTAAAATGTTTTTAAATAAAACAGAATATAGAATAATTATTTACAGATAATTGCTCAATTATTGGTCAGGCTGTCATTTAAGTTGAAGGATAAGCTATTATCAATCATTTCATCTAATGATTGATATTTTATAGCTGTATTGATTATGCAGTACACTAACACAAACACCAGCTGAGAGTTAGCTGATAGTTTGACAGTTGCAACTGCAACTGTTATTTATTTTTATTTTCTTCCCAGATTTTCCCAATTTTGGGAACTCAGATCAATTTGGATTTACTGTGGGATATTCATTTGGCTTAAATGCCATTAATTAGCGCACATTTCTTTATTTTTCTGTTTCTGTAATAACACAGTTCTTTATTGTTATTGTGTTGTTTCTGTTAATCTCAGGTGTGATCAATATCCCGGCTGTAGCACTGGGGATGTTTTCTGGCGGTCTACTGATGAAGAGGCTGAAGCTGAACATCATGGGAGCAGCCAGGTTTGCCTTTGGCACGTCTCTGATCGGTTACTTCCTGTCGCTATTCTTCTTTGCCATGAGCTGTGAGAATGCCAAGGTAGCCGGGGTGACACTGTCCTACGATAGGTGATTGTCACACCCACACCCACACACACACACACACACACACACACCATTTTCTAAATAAGTTTAACATGGCAGCATGCTGAATACAAACGACATAATGAATATTTTCCCCTCCGGTGCATCTCTCTCTCTTGCTCTCTATTCCAGCATGAATGAGATAACCTATAATGAACACTCGGTGTTTGCAGCCTGCAACTCTGATTGTGTCTGTTCAGGGAGTGACTGGGATCCAGTGTGTGGAGAGAATGGAATCACATATGTCTCTCCCTGTCTGGCTGGCTGCACCAGCTCCACTGGCTCTGGGAAAAACACAGTAAGTTGACTCAAACTCAAAGTACTCAATCACCTTGTCTCCAGGCTGATGGTGGGGGCACTATTACAGTTATCTTCAACCTGATGATGAATGTATTGATGATACATGATGCCCAATAGTTCTGTGTTGCCAGAAAGGTTTAGTGTTGAGATGTGATGTCTAATCTAATCTGACGTCTAATACCGCAAAACAAAATGACTCAGAAATGTATGGCATTGATCTCCTGTGTAATAAGCATTTATTTTTCAAATAAGAGAGTCAGATTATGTTAAAATGTTAAAATATTTAGATTGCAGATTTTGTTGCAATGCTATACTTCAGTCAGTCTCCCACTGGAAGGCTATGGCTTCATACAGTGATGACATGGCCACCTAGTGGTTTTGCTGCACGTTCTCAACGCAGCAGTGTCTCTAGTATTGTGTTCTATAGAGTGGTGCAGGAATGAGTCCTAAAACCTGGAAATGAGTTAGCATTTTTCCACTTCCGGTTCCCTCATCTCGAAGTCAATGGGTTTTTTGAATGGGTTTTTGGTTAGATGCCTGAAATAAGGTCTGTGGTTAACACAAGAGGTTTTCACGTTTTGTTCTACGACATAAAATACGTCAGTAAATACCCCACTCATGAATTTTGAAGCTTTTACGTGTCTTAAAAAAGGTGGTTGCTAACAAGTGGCTAAATGAGACTACAGAGGTTGTCGGGGACATTAAACGTCATCATGCCGAACACGGTAACTCATCTACTCACTAGTCCGCCTTTATAGCCTCTAGTTGTGTTTATACTCACGCTCTTGCAAACTATTCTAACTCCATGTTTATCAATTTATAGTATTTTTATTGGCGGTGACGTTGAAGTCATGCAACTGTGGTGTAGTTCGTTTATAGCCTAACGTTAGCTTTTTACTTCTGGTGATTGCATTTCCACTTCAAAAATCATAAAAGCGGTGTTCATGCAATAATGCTTAATTAATGCTTATTTTCTGCAATAATCCAAAATCTAATGGAAAAAACCCATTGGCTTTTTGTTGAGGGAACCAGGGCAATGCTAACTCCCGGGTTGGCCTACAAAAATACGTCATCCCTGCACCACTCTATGACCGTCTGAATAATATAAAACAAAATTACATGGCCAGTGTTCTCCTTTAATGTATAATATCTATATCTATATATATAATAAGCCCAATAATTACTGGTTATCAATCACCGTTTTCTATTTTTGACTGTGTCATGTTACTGGAGTTGTGAATGTGTGAATGTTATCTCATTACAACTATGCACACCTTCCTGGCAGTATGACAGAAAAGTCATTAGCCTGTTTAGTGTGAAATGACTGTAGCCTGTTCCCATTTTCACCTAGCAGTCAATACAGTAAATCTGCTGAATAACTAGAATCCCAAAATATGCAGGTTATTTTTACAGTAGGTGTATTGCTTTGTGTGTGTGTGTGTGTGTGTGTGTGTGTGTGTGTGTGTGTGTGTGTGTATGTATTTGCTAGTCATGTGTGTGCATGTGTGTCTCTCCAGGTCTTCTCTAACTGTAGCTGTGTCGGTGTGGCTGGTAACTTTACGACCAGTACAGGTCAGTGCCCCCACAGGGACGACTGTGACAGGATGTTCCCATATTTCTTGGCCCTCTCCGTCATCACCTCCTTTATCATCTCCCTGGGGGGGACGCCAGGCTACATGCTTCTCATCAGGTCAGATTTCAGCCTCTGTGCCCTTCCCTTCTCGCCACTAGTATTGTTTACCCAAGGCTCAATATAGAAACAACTGCAAACAACGTGACTTGAATATATACATTTCTCTGATTTACCTGTGGAACAATGTTCACAGGATTACAATTGTAGGCTGCTGCAAGAAAAATAACAAGAACCTCATAATGTGAATCTTCAATGTATGTTGTGTCTCACTGTGACTCATTCAATCAACACACTGCAAACAAGAGGACAAAATATGGATTAATGATGCAGTGGTCATACAATTGGAAAATAAGATGCCCTGCAGCAAGTGCTGCTCAAAACTCAACCAATGGCTCTAAGTCATGTACTCTCTCACTTCGACCTCCTTAATGACATGTAACTTATTGTTTAGCATTATAAAACCTCAGATTGCCACATTTCTCTGTTGATAATCAGAATAAGTACTTCACTCATATAAACGGGATAATTAGGAAGAGTTGTCAAATTACAGGATCATGTAAAACAATATATCACTTAGCTTGCTAGTGAACCTACCAGCTAACATTGCACCATGAACATTTGATAGCTAGCGATAGTTATGTTTGGCTAGTGTACTCTGTCACCCACCAGAAAAAAGGCACAATATTTGTGGTACGCTCCTTACAGTGAATTCAGGTCATTGCATGTAGGAAATGTAGTTCCATAACTGCACCCGAATCTTTTCCCTCAAGTTAGAAAGATTTACATAATTGCTTATGTAACTGTGGGTGCCGCAAGATCATTTTCAACACAATCTTCATTCAGTTGATATAAGACGTGTCTGAGAGAGATTAAACCTTTGTTGCTAAGACCGGTATGTCAGTGGTGGTATCTACATGGTATCTACCACATAAACTCCACATCTGAAACCACACCAGTAACGCAGACCAGCCAACGCAGCTAATACGCCCATAAATAGACCTCACATCACCAAGACCACTACCAGTGCACAGTTCATATATAGCCACATACACATACCAGATCTCCTAAAGCTACATCAGCTGATCCTGTTGGAATGCATTGGCCTCATTGGAGCAAAATTAGGTTACTGCTTTCTCTTTGTTGTTTTGACTGGTCTCTGTCTCTGTCTTTGAATTGTGTGACATTTTTTTATTTTTATACCAATTTCCTGAGAAAAGAAAGAGGTCAATAGGGCATAATGAAACAAGATATTGCACTACTGCTTTTTGCCAAGAGAGTGAAGTGAACTTTTACTGTGATGAAGGTCGACTGGCAGAAGAAGGGAAAGGTTGGAGGAACAGAAAATGAATAAACTTCAAAAAATAAAGTTACAGTTTGACTGAGAGGCCTGCTACATTTGGCTTTTTTTTTTTTTTTGGTTGGAAAAAAAGAAAAGAAACAAAAAGAAAGATATGTTTGTATGGTTGGGGCATCCTAATGACTCAGGCTTGGACACATGCCGTGTGTGACATTGTGACTTTAATTCTGACCAACTTATGTCTCATAGGTTTCATAGTAATAATACATAAAGGTTGTGACCTGTACATCAGGTTTCATAGTTATTGTACGCACTTACCTTGAGTTCTAAGTTATGATATGATAGAGCATGCACCTTCAACCATCATCACCATCATAATGAGTTTAAAGTGTGTGTGTGTGTGTGTGTGTGTGTGTGTGTGTGTGTGTGTGTGTGTGTGTGTGTGTGTGTGTGTGTGTGTGTGTGTGAGAGAGTGTGTGTGTGTGTGTGTGTGTGTGTGTGTGTAGGTAATTGCCTATATCGCCTATGCCAGAAACTGTGTCTAGTAGAAGTCACATGTTGGCTCTATTTCTGGAAATAATTTGACCAACCGTATACAGTGTGCAGGCCTATTCAATTACTGCAGATTATCAAGTTGCATGCACTCAGCCTCTTTGGCTGATAGTAGCCTACTCACGGAATGAGCCAAAGAAGAAAAAGTGTGGTGGGAAAGTGTGTGTTCAGCTCGTCTGGTCACAGAAGCATTTTCTCACTATTATATATTAGTAGTGAGCACTGATGGATTGTTTTTGAGTGTTCTTGGAAGTACGATTACTCAGTTAGCCAGATTACTGAAAAATGACTGTATGGAATAGTGCATGTTTCAGATAATTTGTCTAATTAAACTTGTATATTTGTTCTTATAGATGTCTTATAGCCATACCAACCAATGATCTGTCATTATGAGCAACACTGAGAAGTTTCATGATTAGTAATATCTGGCTCACTGAGTGATCCTGCTTCAAGAAATACACCCTGGGTTCAGTAAGCACAACAAATATAGCTGCAACTGTTTTACAATTTGGCGAAACAGAGTTAGTAAAAGTATTTTGGGTAATTTGAACCATTGCTTGAGGCTACGAGGCTTCTTTTTACTGGATAATTTAAAGAAACGCTATATTAGATTTGTGTAAAATATCTCCCCCTGCAGGCGTAATGATGAATGACAAAAATAAATCAAAACAAAGACAGAACCTGCCTCCAACCACCACCTCCCCCGCGCCCAGTGGACACATATTGTACAAAAGTCTTGTCATCAAAAGTATTGTCATTTTCCACTCCTTGCTGTGATTCAGTGGATCCTGCTAGATGTTGCCATGCAGATGTATTTATTTTAAATACTCAATTAAAAATGGAAGTTTTCAAACAAAATCGACAGCTAATCTTGTTCTTGAGTATATTTTGAACGTGTATAAAAAGCACTTGATTTACCCTAACTTGCATGTGAAGTGTCTGGCAAGGTCAATCAAGTGCACCTCAGTGAGTTGAAATATTTGAAACCCTAATTGAATCGTGTATGAAACATCCTGACATTCTCTAACTAGTTTCCAATCATGATACTAAACAAGCTTTTCTTCATGCAGGTGCATCAAACCACAGTTGAAATCTTTGGCCTTGGGTTTCCACGCTCTGGCAACACGTACCCTTGGTAAGTCTTGTTCAAAACGTATCTACTACTTAAAAACAAAGTTTGGGGTGTTTCATGGACAGTCAGTCTTTAAACTCTTTTAAAATGTTTATTCTTTTTAAAAATTCTTTATTTATTCAATAACAACATTAATAACAGTAACGATAATACGAATAATAATGATAGTAATGACAACAACAAATACAACAAAATCAACAAATATTTAAGTTACAAAAATGTTTATTCTTGCTGCTATTGTGGTCTCTGTTCGGGGAGTGGGCCCGCAGTGTTTCAGCAGTGTAATAGTGATGGTGTTTTTTGTGGTCCTACAGCAGGGATCCCAGCACCCATCTACTTTGGAGCAATCATCGACACCACATGTCTGAAATGGGGCCAGAAGAGGTGTGGAGGCAAAGGGGCTTGTAGAATCTACAACACTACTGCCTACAGGTAGTAACCACATGCCTGCGTATATACACTTCCACTGTTTGACTTGAATGTACCAATTCCAGTGTTCATGAAGGTTCATGCTACGTGAAGAGTACACTGTCTTACACTGTCTCAGCTGTCAGCAGGGCCAGACGTAGATAAGCACAGGAGGGTAACATCAAAGCTGCTTGCACTGGTATTTAAACTGATGACTTATGTTTGGTAGTAAGTGGTACTTAGGAAGTTTCTATTGCAACAGGATTCTGAGAAATTGGTCGTGCTTTTTTAAGCAGAATTGCGTGGTGACCAAATTTAGCTCAAGGGACTAAAAACGGAATTACTGTAGGCTTAAAAAGTTTCTGACCCCTCAACAATACAACTGTTTTAGATGTCCTTGCTTGCACCATCTCCCCCTCACACAGCTAGAATGCCAGCTGTCAATGACACCTCATCTTACAAGTGATTTATATTTGATTTAATTTAATTTTACGTCCTCGTATCTCAGGATAGCCTACCTGGGCCTGACTCTGAGCCTGCGGACTATCTCGTTCCTTCTTTGCATCCCGGGCTTCATTCTCCTTAGCAGACAGCTGAGGAGGGAGGAAAGGAACGCCGTTCATGGAACTCTGGCCAATGGCGGAACAGAGCTAGAGGCACTCAGGAAGGAGGAGTTACTCATCTCTAATTCTGACCAATCACAACAAACCTCAGACAACAGCACAGAAAGGGAGACGCGGCTGTGACGGCCCCAGCTTCCTAGCAGAACTGACCCCAAGTCTCCTCCACACACACATACCACAGATGAACAAATTCAACTGTACACACACACACACACACACACACACACACACACACACACACAAATGAGATGTGCAGGGAATTACATGTTGCGTCTGATCATCCCTTATAAAGCATAGATTCTATATTTGTACTACTGGACCTGCGTAGGTTTTGTGAATTTGACAGAAAGAAATATGTTGTTGTTTTTTTATATGACTGAAATATTTCTTGAATATACGTTTGTACGTATGTTTTTTTTTTTCTTTACAAAGAAAATATTTAATACAAAAATATTTGACATTTTTGATGGTGGCACAAGAGATCAGATGGGAAATCAGGAAGAGTTTAATTCTGATCACCAGCACTTACTATGCTGCCTTTTTGGATTTTGCTTTTTCAACTGGAGTTTTTCTTCCTAAAGCCCCTGTTCCAGAACAGAAGAAGAAGAGAAGTGGCCTTACAAACCACAGAGGCACAAGAAAAAAACATGATGATGAGGTGGTCCAGACAAAGTTTAGGCCTTCAAGGAAGAAAATTGCTGTAGAAGGTTTAAGAGAAAAAACAGACAGGTTTTGTTGAGATATGTGTGGTTGAACGTGTCTTTCAATAACAGGTATTAATTTGAACAGTTGTGCCTCAGTTACTTAACAGTTACCTCAGATGGATATTTTATTGGTCCAAATATCATTTCACCTTGCAATTTAAATGTTTCAATTGCTGAAAAACAGTCACGTTTAAGTGACTCTTTACATTCTTCTGTTTCATTTTGACGTAGTTAAAGACCTTTGTCAATTTTCTGGACATGTGAAATTGTTCCATTATAATTTATAGAAGTTACTGACAGAAAAATATTTTAAATGATTGAAAACTGTATTTTTAGTGAGATCTTCTAGCTTCTTTGCTTGTGTGTGTAGATTGTGGAGGTTGCAGGAGCCGTGATTTCAGTCCTGCTCAAGTCCACACGGTGGCAGTAACATCGTTTTACATAGAGTAACCACTAGCACCAGCCAGGCAAAATACAGTACTGTGAAGAGGAAAACAAACACTGTTATATCAGACACTGAATACTGGAAGTCAAGACTAGACTTAATTTGCTCATTTAATTTGCATCTCAGCAGGTTCTGATGTTGAACAGCCATTTTTGTTTGAAACGTGGATTTTAGTTGGATGCTTGCTTTTGTGTCCAGTAGTTGTCATGTGTTGTGCCATGGATGAAGAAGACACTTCCGTTTTTATTTGTTTATTTCCACTGTTACAAAATTGATTAACGATATACTCTGTGTTGTCCCACAGTGGGGGTGGGAATTCAGGCATACAGCCCCAGTGTGCATGAAGCTTCCACTCTAGCCATGTCTCCAGCCATTGCTATATGTTTTACCGGTCAGTCTGGTTCCATGTTTTTTGGATGTCTTAGTGTATTTGTGTGTGTGTGCGCGTGTGTGTGTGTGCGCACACATGGACTCCTGTGCCAAAATCCATGAAAAACATCATGGTCTGTTCTCAGGTTTTCATATCAGTTTTATTCCCATGAAGAGCTTCATTCCAAAATCTGAACCCATTTAAATGGACCCTTACAAAACAATTGCTGAAAGTAAAATTAATTATGAAGATAAAATGTACTATCTCAACACAACTGTTTAAAGAATAATCACCTGTATTTGTAAATATAAGGTATAACCTTTTTTCTCAAATGGGTATGTATTTTGGAATGAACCCTTCTGTTGTGGCTGAACTTTGGATACAGATTTCAGTCACCGATGGCCAAATAAAGATTTGGCACGTCAACATCAGCAGGTATCAAGGAAATGAACTCATTATCTCAATAACGTAAGGCATTTCTTACATGCATTAACAAAAAATCAGAATGTACAGAAATTTCTTGGGATTATTTTTGTAAATTTTAAAAGAATACCTTAAATGTAATACAAAAATAAAACTTTTAATATCCAATCAAATGCTGTGTGGTTTGATTAATTGCATTAATAAAATACAAATGAAATTACTTAACTTTATTTGTAATCACGACAGGCACAGCGTAAATAAATGTATCTTTATTACACAAACGGTGATACATTCATCTGAAAAGGCACTTCAATCTGTGCTGCGTTGTGAGCAGTGCTGAGAGAACCCAAACGTAAGAAAATCTCTCCAAATTATTGAAATTTCATGACCAGGAATCTGATCATGACAAAGCCATACCATAAACCAACATTTATCAAAGAGATGTGGAAAACTTTGGGAATCTTCAGCGATTACAATGGCATGGTGACAAGTCTCTGGATCTAAGCAATATGACAACAACCTCATGCCCCCATTTCATGACAGCATACTATTCCACATACTATAGAACTTGAACAAGCCCCAAACAAACATTTTTTCTGTGTAAAAAAATGCAGCAGATATAACTATCATATGAACCTCTTGCTTGGGAATTCACAGAATGTTTTTTTGTTTTTAACTCAGACACATATTTAACCTATTTTATTTTAAGCCAAAGAGAGAAAAAAACCCACATCAGATCTTAATCACATTGGGGTTCAATCTGATTGCTAAATCTGCACAAATGTCTGTCTTATTTATGGCAGACATAATACGGCATATTCTCCTTGACAAAAAACAAAAGTAAGTGCCAAATGCAGGGAACCTCCAACTGACATCGTTCACCACCACTACTGGCATCAGAAGAATAAAATACATTATATTACCTGGAATGGAATAATAAAAAAAAGGTATCAAGATGATTTGTCTAACAGTGACTTAACTCGCCCAATAGAAAAACATGCTCAAGTGCAATATATATATATATATATATATATATATAGTTAATATCCAAGTGACTGCAGCAGGTGCTCTTGCTACACAGAAATAAAGCAACAAACCTTTTGCATCAAAATACATTCACAGCTGTTTACCACAGTAATTGAGTACTAGAGTGCTTAAGCTTCTGTTTAAAATACTCGATGGTCAATCCTGCACTCTGAACTGTGCATCCGTGACAACAAAAAAAAAACACTACAGTAAAACACCCATAGCTCTCTTACACATCTTCTACTTAGCAAGTGCTCTGTGGTCTGATATGGCTCAATTACTGGCTGAATCCTCTCAATTTGAGTAATTCATCTGCCTGATTGACAGGTGTATACTTGAGAGACCAGCCTTTTAGTCACATTGCACCAGGCAGAACCAGTAAAGGAAAAGTAACTGAATCCATTGAAACTACTATTTCCACCCAGGCCAGTCTGGTGCGCTTATAAAATTCCACTCCGTGCCTTAAAGCCATTACTGATGTGAGTAGACTTTAGAGGAGAAAGTGCTGATTTTGTGATATGCACTGTGGCCCAGGGTGTCATAGGAAGCTATGCTTGCGATGAAGTATTTCTCTCGTGTCTGGGTTTAGTTGCTGTGTAAACAGTTTAACCTTAATGAACCTCCTAAGAATTAGTCGTCCTTTTTGTCTCCACTGTCTTGAAGATTCTGGAAAAAGAATGAAAAGAAAATGTTAGAGATATTAAGATGACAGGCAGGCCGATATACCAAAGCATGGGAGGTGCCAAAATTAAAAACTTTACTATTCTTAAAAGATAGTCTACGATTTTCAGAAGCCACAATGAACTGCTAGTCGACTCCAATCATCTAAATCCACTGGCTTCAGCGTTTTGTTGAGACCACAATTTAATTTGAGGTTCTAAATATGTGATTGGACTAGCAACAGCAGCCGGTAAGTCATTATCCTGCTCTGCGTGTGAATAAGCATCACCTGAAGCTCCTGGTGTTCTTTCAACAGTCGGTCATACTCTTTGGCAAGGCCGTCCGTCTGCCTCTTCATTGCCTCCGCCTCTGACTGAGACTTCTTCAGGGCTGGAGAGGAATCGCAATCAAAACATCAACACAGCACATTTCAAACCATCACCACTACCACCGACAACTTTCCCCAAGTATTTTATCAACATGCTGTAGATCAGCACAAAAAGAAAATCTGTCACGTGTGAAAGCAACACAAGCAAATGTATTGTGTGTAAATGAACACTAACCATCCCCCGAGGTCCTCACTTCTCCTTTCAGTTTCTCCACCTCTTTTCTCAACAGCTCCATGCCCTCTGCAGTGGCCTTAGTGCCTTTCCCTTCCATCAGAGTCTGAAATACAGCAAGTGACATGAATCTGAAATACCTCAATGCTTTCAAGTCAGCAGCTCTGTATTAGCACAATGAAGGCACAGTATCTTTGATCTTCAATATACTGTATAATTTGTTGTATTCTGACACATTTCCACTATATTAATCCATACAGTATAAGTATATAATGATATAATAATCCATCCAAGCATATAATGTTAACATCATGATCAAAAACTAGTTGAAGGTCTCATTTCTGATGATGTGTCCAAGCGCAACAGAAGACAATGTAAATTGCTCAGACGTGGCTAAACTGGTGACATCCAGCCCGTCTCACTGTAAGACCCACAGGCTCCTGGGCAACCAGGTAAACACCAGGTAACCAGGTAAACACAAGAGGGCCATCAGACCCACCACATAGGCTACAGAGATGGCCTCAAGATAGCTGCAGATAGCTGTGGATCAAGAGGATCAATCTGTGTACTACACATGCTACGTGGACACCTCAGGCACTGTCACCTGGGCGAGGCCGTTTGATGTTGAAAGACCTGAAACACCCTCTGATCCCAAGTTACATCACTGATTATGTGTCCAAGTATCCTTAGAAGATATATGTGTAAACCTAGATCTCTATCTCTCTCTCCTTTACTTATCTCTACTTTATCATGTCATAGAGAATAACTGGACTGTGGAGTAAGATCCAAGGCAAGTAAGAATCAAATCTCAAACACACACAAACAAAAGATTTCTTTGAGTCTCCACCCAACCAGTATAGAGCATACCTGTTTTAACAGCTCATTGTCCTCCATGTATTTCTTGGCAGTCTGATTGGCCACCTCAGCCTGCGTCTGGAGGGCAGCTGTCGTGCCAGAGACGGCTGCCAGTTGGCTAATCAGGGTGACCACTCGCCTCATGACCCTGCAGGAGACATAAAACGGGGCTCACGGTTAAACCTGCTTCAAGGGTTAGATCACTAGAACGACAAATCATGTTATCTTATCTACGATCGTTCATTTGAATGGGAAGCCTGCACACGATCAGCTGTAATGAAAATCAACAACAAGACAACAAGAATGGAACTGGGTTAGTTCTGTTCCAAAGATCTTGTCTACTTTTTGAAGCTGTGATGTGTGACAAGCATGACAGTATAGGCCTGTACACTCCACTAAAAGCACAGTCCTCTGTGTATCAATATAACCACAGGCTAAATTATGAGAGAGCAAAAACTCACAGCCAGAGGAAGACAGAGAAGCCAGAGATGTAGAGGTTCCTCTGGGCTCTGAAAAGCTTCATGTGCAGGTGGTCAAACATGTTGGAGTGCAGCTTGGCGTCCTTGCCATGTTCTGCAGATGAATATTTCCTCACCTCGCGCACAGCATCTGAAGGAAAAAGGAGCTAGAAGTGAGCAACCATTGTTGCACTTAGTTTCTCATGGGTGGTCTAACTTGTAAATCAACATGTAGCTTACTACTTTAAAGGTTTCTACTGAATATGGAACCCAGTACATGCAAAGTTTTTATTAATAGTCCTTATTCAAATGACTTTCACACCTGGCTTTGAGTATACCCACGGTGATATTTCTGTCATACCTGTATAGCCAGACGGTATTTTGCCCAGGCCAAAGCCTCTACTTTACAAAATACATTTCTCGGTGGATAGAGCTCTCTTAAAGGCCAGAACTGGTCCTCATCTTGTTACCAGCTAAAGTGAATCCCACTCCCACTTGGAGTGCTGATGTTTCACTCACCACAGAAGAGAACAATAAGGATTATGATCATGGTGAGAAACACTTTGTTCCAGAATCTAGCCAAACTGTTCCAGATGTTCAGCTGGAAAATACTCTGCCATCTGCAACCACACACACCAAGATCCACACACAGGCAGGAAAAACAGATTAAAAGAAACACAACCGCAATCTTTGTTAGTTCACAATCACTGTATCTGGTTATATATGTCACATTAATGCCTACATCTTGCTTCATTGTTTGATTTACCGATTTCAAGGAACATGTTCTGCTAAGCCAAAGCTGAAGGCAAAGACATTATACACACAAAGCATTTTGAGGGACTGTAGCCTACCTCCTAGCTGAGATGAACGGCAAACAGAGGATGAGGAGAATGCCAATCTCCACATAGAGAAAGAGGGCCACGGCAGTCCACTGCAATGTCATCTCCAGAAAGAGCTTGTAAAGAAAATGATGCATCACAGCAGTTTAACTAGACACTGAGTGAACTTAGACTTGAGGAGATAACTCGTTAGGACTAGGTTTAACAGTGAACTATCTTTGAGCAGCTCAAGCGGCCGGCTAGCTCTATAGCAGTAACGTTAAATGTGGATATTACCAATGCAGCTTAATCCTACTGGACAACAATACAGTTACTGATAACATAAGCACCTTAACCACTCTGTCCAAAGTTCACATTATGTTAGCTAACCGTATAAGCTAAAGCTACCTGGTCAAACGTGTTAGGTTACTATGTGACATGATGAAGCACCGGTGTTCAAATAATCAGCAAATTTCAACATTTATTGAACTATGTAAACTAAATGACGCAAGCCTATGCAATAAAGCAATAATGTTTTTTTCATCTTCTTCTCTCCGTGTTTAAAATGACTTTAACGGCTAACAAAAACATTTTAAAAGGGTTTATAAGTCAGTTCACATAGCAACTCAAACATAAAAACATGCAACTTACCAGCAAATCACTGAATCGTTAGCTAAAAGAGAATAAGACTAAATGTGGAAAAGGAAACTCTTCCTGTTTCACCAGTATAGCGAGTCCTGCTAGTTCCGAATACGAGTTCCGGTGACAACCTTCAAAATAAAGTCCATATCATGAATATGTCTTCCACAGTTTTTAAGTAATACAAAGTCATTCATTTAGTGATTCATTCATTTTCTTTACCTACTTAATACTTTTCAGGGTCACAGGAATGTTGGGCAGAAGACAGGGAAACATCCTTGACAGCTTGCTAGTACATCACAGATAGACAATCACTCACATTCACATCCATACCTATGTGCAATTTAGACTCTCCAGTCTACCTTGACTTGTCATGTCTTAGAGATGTGAGAGGAAACCCACACGAAAACGGCAAGAGCATGCAAACTCCACATGGAAAAGGCTGGGGGACTGGGAATTCAACCCTTCTTGTTGTGACACAACAGTGCCAACAACTGAGCGAGTGTGATAAACCCCTATAATACAAAGTGCAAAGGTAAAAATAAAGAATGTATTTGAGGAGAAATCTGTAATGAATGTAAATGTAATTGATTCTGTTATCAAAACGTCATTTATACAGTATATATTAATAGGCACATAGTCTATTAACACATCTTGTTAATCTATACAGTCTAATAGTTTTTTTTATTCAAGGCGTGACTAATGGCATGCTTTTATTTCGAAGGCAACATTGATTTACTTCCGTCTTAGTCTCGCTTTCTCTAACAAACTTGACGAGTTTCCTCTTTCCGCCTAGAGTAACGGCGGGTTTAGACCAATAAGAGAAATTTCAAATTGGATTTTGGGGATTTCGCCTTGCAATCTAATGATTGTTGTTAGAATAGGGGGAGGGAGGCTGACTCACTGATTGGAGGTCATCTTCCCCGGAGTTTATTGGTACATTACAATCCAATTTAAGGTCAATAGCGCCACCTGCAGTGTAAGTCTTGCGCTACCCTGACATGACAGTCCAACTGCTAGATTTCTCTCTATCCCCCTTCCTCTCTTTACTGCCTGCCAATTCAGTGTGGCTGTGTGCTTGGCATGATCTCCATTTGCTTTACCATAATGAAAAAACCTGAACTGATCTGTTATACCTCTAAAGATCAGGAACTCCATTGCAATTTTCATATCCATGTATTATTTAAAACATGTCTCATTTCAAACATACAAATTACCAAAAAAGTGACTAGTTAGCTTAATATCTATGCTGATTCCCCATTTGAGAGACTGAACCAGATCCTTTATTACCACCACAAAGCTCAGACAGATGCACAGTAAATACAATGATAGTATTTTAGAAGATCTCTTGACTTGTTAGATATCTACCTCTAACATTGGCAATGAAGATAAAACGCCCTTATGCTTTTTCTAATCTTGTTTGCACTTCTTCTGCAGAAGCATTTCATCTAGGTTTCTTCTCAGCCTCTGGCCTCTTTCATCTCCCTTCACTACACCCTGAAAGTTTCCCAATCTAAAAAGTCAACTTATTTTGGGATGCACTGGTTAGTTAGTGTTCTGGAGAAAATATAACTAATATAAAAGGACAAAAACAAATATAATGATGAGTAGCCTTAAAGACAACAGACACCAGTGATCCAACAACACATTTACAATTTTATTTGTCACAAAAGAAATATGCTAAAATCAAAAATTGCACTTTTTTTTATACATTCATGTCCCCAGATTTTGTACTGGTCCGTATGTGGTGTGAAGGTAATCTATTACAGCCGAGGTACTGGACAGAGAATTGAATACTTTTCTTTCAGGCTGGGAACTAACCCTCTCCAGCATGTAGATGAGATGATGGTGGAAGCAGGTGAATGGAGTGCCTTGCTCTAGAGCAATGTCCACCCAGTCCCATACACACTCCAAAGGGGTGTCTTCATACCCAGCAAACATAGCAGGGTTAGTTAGCAACCCCCGTGCAGCCATCACACCTTAAAAGAAAACCAGCAGAAGAAAAATAAGGGAAGACAAATTAATTTGGAATACTCTACATGTGTCACGTGAATACTGCACATTTTGATTGCCAATGACGTAATTAAATAAATAAAAAATAAAAAGCTAATACAACATATTTCAATACAGTATTGAACGCAATTTCGTTAAAAAACAAACCTACCGTCAACACCAGTAATCTGGTGAATGGTCTCCACATCGCGGCGGTACTTCATGTCCCCATTGGCGATGACGGGGACCGATACGCTGTCTTTGATTGTCTTGATGGCGTCGTAGTGGACTGGCTGGTGGCGTTCATCCGCTGTGCGGCCGTGGACTGTGATCCATGACACACCGGCTGACTCGGCCTTCTGGCACAGATCGACCGTTCGCCTCAGGTCATCGTGAATTCTGCGGGTGTGACAGGTGTATTTCAAGTGTTTGCAATAGCAAGCCATAACGACAGAGACAAGTGTATTAGTTCCTTGAATGTGTTTATTTTAAAATAAAGTAAGATGTATTCTGCCACAGCTGACACACACAACTTGGGGCTTTTTTTATACATTCACATGAGCAGGTATAGACTAGAATTGTTCTCCACTGTTCACCTTATTTTGATGGAAGCCGTATAGTTAGGATTGTCCACTTGGTTTCGGACCTGTCTGACCATGTCTTTCACCAGTTCAGGCTTCTTGATAAGGCATGCACCGTACCCTTCTGACATGGCCCACCTGAAAACACACACAACAAACCTGATAAAAACCATCTAGACAAAACCACAAGACAAACTGAATTCATAAGGATTAGGAGAGGTGAAGAGGGAGCTAGGGGTTTCTTCTAATACCCCATACCAATGCCACCAAGTCAGGACTGTTTAGGAAAATAGACTGGGAGAAAATTACTGGGAGATGGGGAATACATTTAAAAAAAATGCATCCCTGCCTACTATATGAGTAATGCAACATCAAACAATCCATTTGTGAGTTTTTGATCCATTCAAAAACTAAAATGGTAAAACAACCAAGTAATAAGCAACTGGAGGCCAAAATGGATCAGGGCCTACTGTCACTAGCTGCACCTCTGGGGACAGCCACAGTTGAGGTCAACTCCATCTGAGAAAGGTGCTACCACACAGGCCGCATCGGCCAGAGTTTGGGCATCACTGGCAGCAAACTGCACTATCAGAGGACGGTCAGCTGATTAAGAGATAGAGAAAGGAATAGTGGTCAACACTTGGCATCATCATTACACAGAATTGTGATAGTATGTAGAAAGCCTCACAGTGAATAATACCCTTATTGTACAGCAACATTCACATTTTGGTGTGAAGGAATAAGGAGCCGAAGTGGAAGTTACCCAAAACTGTACACTTGTCTAGGGTTACCAGGTGTGCTAGGTGGGTAGAGCGATTTTCCATAGACACAGAGGACACGTCTTATATCAACTAAACAAAGCAATAGACAGTGTTGAAAATCATCTTGCGGCACCTAGTTACAGTACATAAGCAATTGTGACACGTACACATTTCTGTAACTTTTGAGGGTAAAGGCTTGGGTACAAGATTGTGGACTTCTAAGTGCAGTTATGAATCACCCGTATTCACTGTAAGGAGCGTACCATAATTATTGCGCCTCTTTTTGGTGGGTGACAGTGTTCATAAGCCAAAGATAATTTCCATGGTGCTACATTAGCTAGTAGGTTCACTAACAAGCAAATGATGTCTTGCTTTGTTCCAGACTGCCACCAATCACTTCTATACCAAGTCAACATGTTAGCTTTGCATGGAAAGTTCCCTGCTACGTATTTGGAAAATTCAAAATTAGGAAGTTGTGCCTTCTTCATATCGAACCGATGCCGGGTAAATGTAAATGTAAACAATCAGGGTCGAGGAATGTTTTGAAACATATTTCAGAATAGGAATCACACTGTTTTTAGTTTGCTTATATCAAGTAACCTATAATATGGTGAAATAGACAAGCGTGATTCAGAGCCCGGTGGGGATGACATCGACTTTGGCTCCCTATGAAAATAAACTGCTATGCTCTAGGAGTGGTGTTATGGCTACTCATAGTAGTGCACTATAGCTGCTCATACTGCATTGTGGCTACTCACCTTCACTGGTAGTAAATTCACTGTCTCTGGCTTTGACAGATCGCATGAAATCAGCAGCAACTATCATTGGGGTGAAGCAAATGTCACAGTCATATTTTCTCACCAAGGATCTGAATGCCAGCCTGAGGAGAAATAATGAAACAAGTAATTAACAGTAAATAGTAGGCAAAACTTCCCTGACTCACGTTCAACGCAGAGCAGCAGCGCATTTTGTGGAACACATTTGAAATATGGCCAACAAATATGCATTGTAAAATGCTTACAGATGCTCTAAAAAGTATTCAACCTTTGCCATTTTACATATTTTCTAGTGCTACAAAAATATTTTGAAATTAAGTGATGCATATTTTTTGTCTGTGTGACATCTACTCAATCTATTCTGTTCATCTACTACTGTTCATAGAGTTGTATTTGTCAACTGACAACGGGAAACAACGACAATAATAATAATAATAATAATAATAATAATAATAATAAAAAAACACGTAACATTTAAGAAAGCAAAATAAAAAACTGCGAGTGAGCTTATAAAAGTGACGTATAAAAACATCCCAGCCCCAGCCACGCCAAAAATATGACAATCAAAGACCCAACTGAATTTTGGAAGAGAACTAAATGACATCAAATACTTATGGAAGGTTATTACAGTGTAATAGCTGAAATGTTACCCTACTTCCACCTTTAACTCAAGTTGTTGCTGTAAATAAGAACGTGAAGGTTAATAAGGTGAGCTCGCGAGGGAGATTACTGATTACACTTACTTTGAATATCGAACCATTGGGGCACATATCTTCAGGACTTTCCCCTTTTCGAACAGGTCCATGATACTGGGATTGGACATTTTCATTTATCTCAACCAGCAACGTTCACCAGCTAGCATGGCTAGCTAGCTCAATATCCGAGTTCAGCTCCGTTTAGGGACTAACATATGTTCTGCAATATATTATGACTTCTTATCATAGTCTTACTATGACTAGCAAAACCAGATAGCATATTGGAAGTACAAATAAGTAAATACAGACTAAACTATCGATCCAAATTAGGAGCCTGGATCCTAACCCAAACACAAAACACGCGGAGAAAATCTTGATGTGGGCGTGACGATTTTCATATGACCTTTGAACTACATTGCATAATACAACAATATCCCTGGCGTGTTTTTAGGATTTCATTATTTCAGAATTCTCACATAAAAATAAAATAAAGATACTATGAAATCTAAATAAATTAGTTCATACAATTCCGTGTAATGTTTTAAAACAAGGCCGCTGATAATGTTGTACTGTACGTCACTGCACGCAGCAGTCCAATGCTGCATTCAGGTGTTATGGGAAAACGGTAGATACGAGCTTCCAACTTTTAGATACCATTCATGTCAGCTTTCAGGTGTTTTTAAAAAAAAAACCATTTATTGAATTTAATTACAACGGCCACAAACACAAATCTGTTTTTCGAATAGCATTTTAACACAAATTATATCTGAGCATGAACAAGTACAATGAAAATAAGTAAAATAATAGAGGAAAGAAAAACACAAACTCAAACATCAAGGTTAGGGGTCTACTGTGACAGCAGAGAGAAAGGATTTGGGTATTTCAAGGACTAAAAAAAATGGCAGAAGGGATAGCTAACCAAATCAAATTGTATTGCTAAGCAGAAAGCTTGAAGCCAATTTATTTAATTATTAGGAACTCTGGCTTTAGTGATGGACCCGATCTACGACTTCCTGACTCCTGACATCACCAACAAGGAAATACATGGTCAAGTGTAGCGAACAATATTTTAATCTCAAATAAATTAACAAAATGAAAAGTCGCTTTTGAATGACATTACGTTATTTTGTTTGATGTAAAATATAAACTCAAAAGGATAACTCAGTAGTGCATGAAAATGCTGAGAATAAATATCAAGACCAACTAAAGTCAGAGGCATTCATGAACAGTAAACTTGAACATTATTGTCTGTTTTGATTTTGAAGTCCATTTGGGAAGTGTAGTATTTTGTAGTTTAATTGTAGCGTAATTGCAAAACGTCATGGTTCTATTTAATATACTAATTAGGTTGTAACCTGGATTGCATTTGTGTTTTCCTGAAGTAATTTTGCCTGTTTCCAATTATCAATAAAAAGTCAGAGAGAAATGCATGTATAACAGTGGGGAACAAATATTTTCATGGCAGCAATTAGACATGCATGTGTAAAAATGCAGATGTTCTATAAAAGCTAAATATTGCAATGAAAAGCACAGGCATTCTTGTTTCAGACCCATGTAACCATACAGACATGTACAGTATTTATGGTCACATAAGTTTACACAAAAGCAAAGAATGCTGAATTCATTGTGTGGAATTAAAATAGTTTGCTAAAGTAAAACGACTCATTATTAATAAACTACAGAAATTGTGTGCACTTGTGTGCCACGGCAACACATTCAACGTACAGTGCAGATATGCTAGCTAGTTTTTTTCTGGCTTAATGAATGACAGAAATGTTCACACTCATATAATGAGACTAGTGAATTCCACAGTTAATTTATATTAAACTATTTTATTTTTTTTAAATATAGAGCACTAAAAGGCCATAGCTGAATCTTCTTTATCTGGTCTGCCAAATCCACAGAGGAAACTCCAAAGATAAGCCTAGATCAAATTTCAAACATTTGTATAAAATACATTGTGGTGTAGCAATAACCTACCTCCTGAACTGATTCTTCATTAATCCAATTCAAGATACAAGTATGTTTGAGTTAACTGTCAAAAATATTAAAACTCTCTACAAAAGAAAGATGTACGGAGACAGCATGATGGCGAAAACATAAAAAAATGACCAAGAGGTTGAATTAAGGTAAGAAGTGAGTTCATCTACAATTTATCTTGTGGCATATAACCTCAGAGAAAAGACACACAGAAGAGCAAAAGAGGTTCCCCCAATACCTACCTCTGACACCCCACCCAGGTCAGGACAGCCTGGGGTGGGAGGGTGTTCTAGATAATCCCTCCTCCAGGTGTAGAGAGCCTGAAGAAACAGGAGGAAGCACTACTACTACCTACTCAGTGCTAAAGAGTGTTGAGGGCAGCATGGCTACAGTCGTTTTATACGGACTCGTAGAGCCTTTTGGCAGAACATAGTTAGAGTTAATGTTTTGCTAGTTAGCTGCACTATATAGGATCAGTCAAAAGCCAAAAGCATTTCCACCCAATAAGCACATATACACTTCAGCTCCATGACTTGGGCTTTATACTTTATACTTTAATTTTACATTGACAAATAGAAAAATCATCCCAGACAACACTTATCAGTAAAGGTTTGGGGCTCTGTGTGGAATATAATGTGTGGACTCATCATGCATCAAATGAATTTGAAGTCATATGTCATCTCCTCTCTCAGCTTTACAGTCTCTCTCCACTGTTACTGCCAAGTCAGCAGAAAATCTTAAAAATAAGCACCTAAATAAATAATAAATACTGTTGAAATTTGGTTTGAAACACAAAATCTACTGTATTCCGGAATAAAAATCAAGCTTTAGTGTAAGCATTTCCATCTCTGCCCACTAGAGAGCATAGAAGCATCACTACGCTCAAAACAACTCTAGTCTTTATGTTGGACTGTAAACATGAACAACCTTCCAAAACCCAGAGAACCAAGATAGATATTTTCTGCCTTCAATCTTGGTAAAAAAAAAAAATGAGGGACTACCTGCTCAAAAAACAAAAAAGCAGTTGTTATAATGAACTAATTAAAAGTTTATTTCAAACTTGCACTAAATGAGTAGCTTACGTTCAGAATCATCAATAGGTACATCAATAAGGCATCACAAAAATATGTCCCCTGACAAGATCGCAGAGACCTGCCAATCAGCTGATTAAATCTCAGATCATACAAGTCCAGAAAATAAATACATACATTTGAACTGAATCAAGCCATTGAATGCTAGATACCAAAATACTATCCACTTCTCAGTAAAAACCCACACTCTCACATTCCCTCTATACGATCTACTTGTAGCAACCTGTGCATCCAAATGAGCAGAAAAGTTCCCATGATCTGCTGATATAGTACATGAGTTAGAGCCATAAACAGTGACCAAAAAGAAGGTTTGGCAGACCTTGGCCCGTGTTAACGTTGTGCAGAAATACCAAATACCCTGTGATTTGGGAAGAGGCCATTTGTGGCCAAACCATGTGTACAGCATCTTCACCACACCCTCTGTACAGATACAAACCTAAGTCTCACTTGGTGAACCCTTAGCCTGCGTTGAAAGTCAAGCACCAGTTTAAACTTCTTCATTGCATTTCCACCCCCCCCCCAACATAATAGTTGCCTTGAACCATATCCTAGGTTAGCAGTTCTAACACTGCTTCTTCCTTTACAGTCCTCTAGAATTGGAGACTCATCGTTCAACTTCAAAAATGATTATGCTGCCTATTCGGTGACAGTGATTTTGCAGAAGGGAAGTAGGACATACTCTATCCTCCCCATCTTAGTCCT
Organism: Hoplostethus mediterraneus; assembly: GCA_034670385.1. Lineage (NCBI taxonomy): Eukaryota > Metazoa > Chordata > Actinopteri > Trachichthyiformes > Trachichthyidae > Hoplostethus > Hoplostethus mediterraneus. Next base: position 239,400 of record JAXDDW010000115.1, on the reverse strand, counting down.
CCTCTTCTTCGTCTCAGTCCATGTGAGTCCAATCTACAAATCAACAGCCTATTAAAGCAAATCAAATCAATCCTTTGGAAACCTTGAAACTAGCAACAAGCTAAAGCATTTAAAAGACACGTTCATGTCAGTCCTTGACATCTCTGCTATTTGACAGTCAAGCAGCACAATGGCTTCCTGTCCACCTCTAGGAATGGGCACTCAAAAAGGATAGTAGGCTACACAGCTTTAAAAAAGACAACACGACAGGTCCATGGCAGTCAGCCTTGGGGGCCAGTAGGGGCCACGGGAGTGACCTGTCCCCAACCACCCGCATCCCCTCACTGAGGTAGTGGTCTGCAGTCGGCCGCCTCTAGCTCCACGCTGGAGAGGAAGCGCCTGGCTAGTCGGCGGCAGTCGTAGCTCAGCTCTGTGGCGTAGACGGCATGGGTTTGCTTGGCGTAGATGATAGTGGTACTCTGAAAACGCTGGGCCCGCTGGCGAGGCTGGAAGTCCAGCTGTGTCTTGTAGCGGCGCCAGGTGCTGTGGGGCAGAGCAATGACAGTTTGGCTGCAGTGCTCCAGGCCCTGCCCCCGGGGCTGCAGGGCCACGTCCTGGATGAAGTGGCGCTCTGAGTCGTAGCGCACAGATGAGATGTATCTGTGGGGAGAGAGGGGGTGTTCATGACTGTTTATTTAGTGGAGCACAATGAAGTGAAATTAGTCTGTATCCCAACCCTGTACCCTAACCCATGGTTCCCATCCCGCTCTGGCCCTAGTGACTATTTGCCACTGTGCTTGATAATTGTGCTCGTTTGCTTTGATAGTGAAACAATGTAGACTTTGCTTTAGAAAAAAAGTCTCATACAAATAAAGTTACTGTTACTGTTACTGTTGACTGGCCAAAAACCATAGCCTAGCCTAGCATAACCATAGCTAACTGCATATTCACCCAGTGTGCTAATAGAGAGTTTGAATGCTATGATAATCTCTCTCCTCACAATACAAAAACAGAACAGGCCATATTATACAGACCTTATTTCCTTGGGCGGTAATGGATCAAGTGTTACTCCCTCCCCGTAGGACAGCGGTTGCCGCTGGGGAAATGATCCGATAGGTAAAACAGGAACCTGCAATACAAAGTCAGCCGACAGTCAACACAACTCATTGGCCCCATTTAGTATTGACGTGACCCACTTTCCCCAAGTGGCCGGGACACGTAGCCTTCCAAGAGTTGCCAAAAGTGGTATTGTCCCCAACAGACCTTTAATCAACATTTGGGTCGTAGTGACTCAGTCAAACAAAAAAGGGCGCTATCGTGTCATTGGGAGTTAAAAACAGCATTAAAATGTGCTGAAAGACAACAACAACGTCTGTGACATCTTCCTCCATATGTATTCTGATGCAATGCAACCAGGGATGTATGGGAAACCCACCGAAACTCAGGTTACGCACCTTTTTATTTGCGGGTATCGAGTTACCCATCTATTTGGGCAGCCTGACACACTGAGACAAATTCATAGAATACATCATAGTAAGTACTATAAACTGATGTTACATGAATATAGGCTGTATAAAAAGGGGAAATTCATTAAATTAACATTATTTATTTTTTGTTTACACTGTTGTGTTTGCCTCAGGAGGTCATAGTGAACCGTTTCTGATTAAATTGACCTACACGACTGATTACAACCAAAAAGCGATACCTACCAGCGAGCCTCTACCCTCGTCTTCAGACACCGGGCTCATGCCCCCGGCTTTATCCGCGCACACAGGCAGCAGCCAGGCGCTGGGACTGGGGCTCGGGGGTAACCCGGAGTCCGGGCTGTCCAGACCCCGCTCAGCCCTGCAGCTCATGTCCAGTGAATCTGCTTCACATACATTTGGCAAGTTCAACCTGCCCACCATTTCTGGTTAAAAGTTACTAAACCCCAGCGACGATAAGGATGTGGCTTACGAAAGAACTTCCAGATTGCAGTTCCTGTGCGAGTGTGTGTGGGTTTTTTTTTCGGTCCCCGGGTTTCGTTGTTTTGTTGCGAGGTCCCCCGGGTGCTAGTACCGACCTCTCCCCGGACAGCATGCACGGCTGCCCGCTGGGAAGTTCATCGACCGGTTGGTAATTCAGTTCCTCGACCGCAGCTAATCCAGACTTCCTTAAACTAATGTAAAAACACCTGAATTAAATGTATCACGTGTCCTTTCCTCTGAAAGTCCGAAAATATTAAAACATAGCCTGACGTGACTGTAAAACTTTAAATGGGAAGCAGAGAAATCCCGTCCACTTTTCAGTTGACAAAGTTAATTAATCCCAATGGTGTCACTGGAGAAAGGATTTGAGGGTGTCCCGCCCGCTGCTTGTCTTCAAATTTCTCTTCTCTCAAAGGGTCTCATTGTTTTTCCAGAAATATAGGAAAGGAAACGCCTTTTAAAGCATTTACTCGCTGCTGATTGGGGGAAAGGATTAGCGGCAAGGAAGAGACATGGGAACTTTTCCAGCCCCTCATTCAAAATAAAACCGTGATGAAAGTCAGATTGAATTATTTTCCCCTGATATTGTGCAAAACATGTGCAAAGGACTGAAGTAATAATTGGACAAAGCACAGATGACTTATGGCAAAGCTTTAATAGTGTTCAACAACTGCCTATTATGTAGTATAGAATTCAGACGACACAAATAAGTAACATTTTGTCTCGGACAGAAGGCAGGAATGTGTACACTGAATGAAATTATAACAGTATGTATTTAATTGACTTTCCACAGCGAGAGGCACTCCAAGCATCTACATGAGTTATCAGAACAGACCTCAAAACCTGGGTTTACGTGATCTCTCCGAAGACTGAGAAGCATTTGACATTGCTGAGGTGACATGAAGGAGCTGCTTAGCCTTGCACAGGAAGAGCTTACAAAGTGTGAAGACAAAGCCAGAACATACAATTTATTTTCATTTTTGGTCTCAGCACATTTTAATGATCAAATTCAATTTTCTTCATCAAATTATAGAGGTCTTCTATAAGGGGACCTATGAGAATTCAAACAGCACACAATGTGATCCGCTGTGTCCATGTCGATGCAAAAAGAGACAAACCACAAGGACGTAATTATTAAAGATTAATTTGAACTATTTTAAAGACAGAGCAAATCATACAGACACTTTCACACTTTCACTTTCGCTAACTGTTTCTAATTTCCAAGTCAGCTTAGAGGGAGTTTCAAAAAAAAAAAAACCATCCAGCCTGGTGTCTAACTGAAGATAAAGGGAATCCAAAAGATCCTCTTTGTCCTAGACTTGGGAACTCTGAACCTGGAGTCACATTGCATTGTGGGACACCAGTCACACAAACGCTGCCCATCCCTATGACATATGTCCACTTTAACGGGTGACAGAGATGCACGCGAACTGCAAACCGGTATCCTCTGCTTGAAATAAAAATAGCTGAGACACACCACGGCCATTTTAGAGGTACAGGGGGGTATTGAGAGAACATTCACTTCAATTAAGGTCTGCCTGTCTGTAATCCTGGATCAGATATGTTCCAGAGTAGCAGCCAATGGCTCTCTCAGTAGTTTTTAAGTTTACAAGTCTGCATTCAGTCTTGTGAGAGCAAATGCGCTGTGCAACAGAGTGTATGACGTACAGCGGACTTTACTGTGTTACGAAGCTCAGACATTAGTGTCATGACAAAGGTGGGAAATGACAGAAGTAAATAACAATGACAGTATATGTACCAACAGCATGCGGCAGTTGAGGAAGTTTCCCCATAATACAACTTCTCAACTTCGACGTGGCGTTCATACTGTCGGCCAGAAAAATCAAACAGTCAGCTTTTTCCTCTTTCTGTTTTTCTGACAAATGATAAAGTCTTTGTGATGAATAACTGAAGGCAAGACAGGTAACGACCGATCCAGCCTGCAGCCTTTTGACTTTTGCATTCTGTGTGTGCGGCTGCTCACAGTCTTTTGATGAGTTTCTCTAGTTTACGGATGCGGGAGGACTCCTGCTCAGGGGTGGGGGCACTGAAGGAAAGAGAGGGGCCACTGTCGGCTCCGGAGGGAGGAGTGGGTAGCCTCTGTCTGAAGAGGTCCAGCATGCTGCTCTGTTCACTGCGCTTCAGACCCTACACGCGCACAAAACACACACACACAAAAGGAGAAAGTTGAGACAAGGTAGAAAATTCACAAAGCATCAACAAACATTACAGAGGGAGCCCATGAAGCCTCCTGTTAGAGGAGCAGGACAGGCCAGAGAAAGGCATCAAACCAGCAGACAACGGGGAAGACATGAAACGCTCACATCACTGAGGTAACAACATAACATGTGAAAAATAGGGGAGGGGGAGAAAACATGAAAACAGGTGACATCAGAGAAACAAACAAAGGGAGGGGAGCGAGAGTTAAAGCACTCCGACCGACCTTCATGTCCAGAATCTTCTGGAAGGTTTCTGGGTTGCCGTCGGCCAGGAGCTTGATGTAGTTATCAACAAACACCACTGGTGGCTCATGTGGGGCCATCACCACCTGTGGAGGAGTGGAGGAGTTTAATGTTGGCTTCCAAACCCCCCCCCCCCTTTCCTGTGAACCATCATGGGACGACCCAAGAGATCTTTAAATGATCCCACATGGGGCAGCTATGGACCAAATGAGGAAGAGGGGGAGGACTACAACAGACAGTGTGCAAGTGGTTCAAGCTGCAAAACAAAGAGCCAAGAATATGGGGCTAAATTTAGGAGCCCCCTCCTCTTTTTTTTAACACACCAATTACTCCATGCATGAGTGAGCAAGAATTGGCCTCACCGGTAATTATTTTGGTGCTATAATGAGTCTGGGCAAAAATCAGCTTTAGTTGAGACCGGGCAAAAAAGTTAAATGGGGCTCAAGCCTTGTGGATTGAATTTTCCCCCCCCCAAACAATAGAGAGTGGCTGGAAAACGTGGATTGGGTAGCATTGCTTGCAGCCACTGCAAAGCAGTCAGACCGACACATGGTTGACAGAACCGCACCCACCCACCCCCCAACACACACACACACACCATATCTCAAAACATTTCTTCCTCTCTACACACCAAAGAAGACCCAATCCATCCTTTTACCCTTTACGACTTTTTGCACAAGGAGCAGAAGGGCGTGAGAACACACACAGAGAGAGAGAGAACAGAGAGAGAGAGACAGAGACAGAGAGAGAGAGAGAGAGAGAGAGAGAGAGAGAGAGAGAGAGAGCTCAGGATTGTGTGGAATTCTTTGGTCCCTTCCTACTCCTGCCAACTGAGTGATTTACTTAGCAACTGTCCTGGAGCCAGGCCAAAGGAAAGGCCTGGAGGCACCTTGTAAAAAAAAAAAAGGCAAAGAAAAGGAGAGAGTGGAGCTTAAGAATGAGACTGGCATGAAAGAAAAGAGAGAAAAGGAGAGAGAGTAAGGAAAAAAACATCCAGGCTGAACAAGGGTGGGGAAGGAGGTTGCCTTTCCAACTCTCCCCAGAAGAGAACTTCAGAGGTGGGAGAGAGCTGGAGCTATGGTGGGCTGGGCTGGAGGAGCATGGAAAACAGCCACGTCTCACAGGCCGTATAGTGGCCAATAGAGGCTGTCTTAGTCTGAAAGAATCCTATGTACTTTGAACATAACTGTGGAGTGGCTCACATGCAGTGGTTCACATGCTACCCAACTGCATAGTGTCTGTATCACCCAAACGACATACACAGACGACATCTGCTTATCTTATTTGTGTAAGACGAGATAAGCTACATGAGAGTGAAGTCAACTCCTGAAACAATCACAACATATGATAAATCAGGTAAATAATCCATAGGTTTCAGCAATACCTTGTGTGGTTAATAAGTTGCAAAGAAGCACTTACAGTTCAACGTCAGACAGAGCTGAATAAGAGTTACTGTGTTGTGCAGCGCCACACAATTAAACAGACCGAGTAGCATAACCTCCCCATATATCAGATAATACTAGGAACAGCCGATGTAAAGATTAATACTGTAGAAATACAAGGTTTTGGCAAAATTAATCAACCCTTTGTAAGATTTGTATGAATATATGACATTTTGCACACTGTTTTGTTGCAGGTTCTCTAGAGTATAGTAGAAGATACAAGCCCAAACCTGTAAAACAATCATTAATGCACAGTGATATCCTCGGTGCCTGATGATTATGTGGAAAAACAATGTTTCGGCCCACAGACCTTCTCTTGTGCTTAATTAGTCGCAATCTGCAAGAAATCATGGAGCGGGTTATCCAGCTAAAGCTCTATAAGTAAGCTCTGCAAACAGAAAGTGATCCTTCAATCGTCCCAAATGAATCGCACAATTTCTTGGTGGGGGTAAGCCAGATTTGATTTCAAGGCACACTGCTCCATTGACTGTAATTGAAAACTATTGTTGAGGCTAGGAAGAGGAATTTGTGTAGTGACCTGATTTCTAAGAGTTCCTCTTTCAGCAGCTGTAGGCCCAATTCAAGGTGGAAGCAATTACCTGTGAGGCACCTTGATGTTGCACAAAGTCGATGGCTAAAACGCTGACCAGATTGCAAGAGCCTCTCTCCACTCATATGGCTTTTTCTCTTCCCGAGGCCAAAAACTCCAAGTCAGAGATCCACCTCCAGAGACTTTTGTCCTTTTGTACCTTCATGCTACCATTAGCTTGCAAATTTCATGCATTATAATTGGTCACCACAACTGGTGACAATTTCCTCCACTTCTTTAATGACATTTATCAGATATGAATACATTATTTCTATTCCAGAGACGACAACAAATGTAACAAATGTCCAAGCCATCAAACTCCCATCTTTCCTTTCTCAAATGTGGCAAGAAATCTGGTGTCACCAGAAGAAACACTTTCATATAGTACTGAAATATTGTCTGGGCAAGCACCTACAGTGCAAGAGTATCCTCAAGCATCTTTTCTCTTCAAAAGTATTTCACCAGGACATTCATCTTCTCCGATCTATTCACAAGTTCATCACTCTTGTTTTCCATGCTCTATAATATAACACCCAGCATATTGGCCTCTTTGTCCTTGCATCTCGAGACAAAGCATCAACGAGCTCCCACACCTTCACAGTAGTGGGATGATCTGAATACATCCTATAATGTCAAAGCAGAAAAGAGCAAATGCATGTAAACACATTCAAAGCACTTGTGGCACAATGCGTTCATATCTCAGTAAGCAACATGGAAAGAGGTGATGAAATGGTGAGAGGGACTTAATACACAGTAAATGTCTAAGAGAGTTTCAAAAACAGAGAACATCAAAATGAGTGTGGCAGACGGCCCAAGTGTAAGGCACAACATGGTAAACATTACCGTATATACTTCACATTAGATCCTGTTTAAGTATTCTACAATCGTATGCATTCTGTTCTTTACTTGATTCAATAGAAATATGGATGAGAAGAAACCGGGTGGATTTAAACATCTTAAACATATTGCTCCATTTGGCCAAGACCTGGAACGGACAATGACTTAGCTTTAGGATATTTTACGATCATGCTAGCAAAGGAATGCCCAAAGACTGAATGCGTATCTTACTAATTTCAATTATGCATCTGGTATCAAGAAATGAGCTCAAAGGCTCAGGACCCATCATTTGAACATTTCTTAACAAATTCTCCACCCCCAAGGTTGCATTTTTCATTGCTGCAGTCTAGCCATAGAGACAGGGAGAGGAAAGAGCTTGGTCCATTTTACTGTCATGGCCCACAATCCTTTGCAGTGTAGGCCAGGCTAATGCAGCATGATTCCAGCAGGTCATCCTGTGACTGCCATAAACATCAAGGCTGCCTCACAACAATAACAACAGGAAGGAAGGAAGGAAGGAAGGAAGGAGGGAAGGCCTCCAGGGAGCCTGACAAAAATCAAGGGACAGGCGGGTGTGTGCTGTGTGTGTGTATGTGTGTGTGTGTGTGTGTGTGTGTGTGTGTGTGTGTGTAAGCATCTCTCTCTAGGCTCCAGGGACAAGTAATTAGGGTGGGGTTAAATGATGGTAGCCACATAGCACCGTCCTCTAGCGCCCCATAAGGTAGACGGTGAAAAAAACATCGATACATGTAAACATTTCCTACAACGTGTGTGGGCGTGTGATTGTGTGTGTTCGCGTGAATAGACGCATGGATGCATGCATTTACTTACCCACTCACACCTTCCCACTGGCTCAAGGTTGACCACATGCTGGGTGTAAGTAAGTGTGTGTGTGTGTGTGTGTGTGTGTGTGTGTGTGTGTGTGTGTGTGTGTGTGTGTGTGTGTGTGTGTGTGTGTGTGTGTGCGTGCCCTGCCTTGGTCTGTCTTACTCATTAAACCAAAGAGGTGCACAAGCTCCACTCCTGTTCCCTCCCCTACCTAATGTGAGGCGGGGTGGTTTATGGACACATGCTCATAAAATGCTATCCTGAGTGGGGTTAAAGATGCAATTAAAGGGTTATTCTGTCCAAAATAAACGCTAAATTGATAATGTGCTCAAACGACTCAGACAAACATTGGAACGCTGGCTCGCCAGTCAAACCGCAAACACTCAGAGAACAGTGTTGATTTAGTCTATTGTTTCTTCTGAATCAGTGGAAAAAGCAGTTAGCTGGAGATTGCGCCAGACCATTCTTGGCCAGAGTTTAGGATAGCGAAGTTCATGTTTAAAGGGATATGTCAGAGTTTTAACATTAAACAAGAGATATTTACACACCATATTTACAGCGAAGGCTCTAACAAGGGTTCCGAGCCATTAATGGACAGAAACTCGAGTTTTGGTTGTAAAAACGGCCGGCGTGAATCGAGCCACCCAAGTTACGTGTCACAACATCTGAAGTATCCCATAAAGAATGAGCGGCTCTAACAATAAAGAGGAGTTTAAGTTGAATCAAGTTAAAGTTAAAGATAAGAGCTTATTTATATGTGAAAAGTAAACTGTAAATGAAGGTAAATTAATCTCCTTAACAGCATTTCTACTGGCTTGAGAGGCAAGGTTGAGTTTGAGGTCAAATGTTTTTCCAACCTCCATGTAAGGAAGGTAGGCTGAGCACACTTGCTCTTTAACAGTGATGCGCTTCTTCACATTTACACAAGATTCCCACCTGGGAGCTGCCCAGTGCAAATCGAGCCCATGGAGCAACTGCACTGAAGCAGGTTTGGGTCAAGTAAGTGCCCAGCTCTCACCTTAAGGATCATCTCTGCACGGGTCATGCCTTTCACTACTATCTTGGTGTAGCTGGCGGGCGCCTTGCGGAGCACCTGGGAGCCTATGGACGGCAGATCCAGCAGGACTGTCTTCAGGGAATGCGTGTCCAGGAGGAGCTGGTCGGATACACAAAAACAGTAACTCAGATAACACTTCAGTTAAGGTATCATGAGGTATAACAAGGCATCATCAGTAGTGCATTTACAGTACAATTCAAATGTGCTTATAATACACCTCAAGTGAAGTGTTAACTGAACTCTATTTTGGCCTTGTTACGTGCATATAGTGATCACATATTGATGCTAGGACAGAGTAGCAGAAATCAAACGTACCTGTTCGGCTCCCACCATGCTGATAGGCTTACACCTAAACAGGTGGTTGATGAATTTAGGGATGAATGAGCTAGTGAAAGAGAGAGAGAGAAAAATGACAAATGACATTATCAACTTCATGCACGTTTCATTTTAGTTCAGGACGTGTGTGTGTGCACGTGTGCTTGAATTACTGTGCTTACTAGGAGCAGCTGGAGTTACAGACATGAGTGAAGAGTATATATATCTTGTTGCATCCTCACTTTGCAAAGGGGCCATTATAAGGTTAGGGGTTAGGTGCAGGGTTTGGGTACAGGCTGCGGTTAGGCATGAAGTATGGGAGGGTTATGGGTTATGGGAGTCAATGTAGTTAATGGGTCTTAACCTGCGTATGCATGTGTGTGTGTGTATGCATTGTACTTTGTGAACTTGATGCAGAATTGAGTGAAGTATTTCCGCGTGGAGGCCAGGTTGTCTCTAATGATGGGCACATTCTGCTTAATGTGCATGACGACTGATGTCACATATGGACTCTGGTCACCCACATGCTCTACACTCTGCCATGGCATCTGCAGGGATGGACGGAGAAGGAGAGAGGCATCAGTTAGTGTGTGAATGATGTTCATGTCAGGCTGGTGTATTCAATGACTGTTTCATGTACAAAGAGGTTGTGCTTGTGTACGTGTTCACATATGTTTGATTTGCACATTTTGGGCGGGTCCGGAAAGGCTGATGAAGGATGATTTATGAGTACCAAATGAAAGGGATGCTTTCAGGGAACATATTTGAAAGTATTAATTTCCCTCTTTGGAGACCAACATTTTGTAATGGTTTTATGTGTGTGTGTGTGTGTGTGTGTGTGTGTGTGTGTGTGTGTGTGTGTCCTACCTTGCTCATGGCAGTCAGAGCAGGATCGCAGGCAGCGTCAAGATCTTGAACGAGTAGCTGAATACTGTTGGAGATCACACTGAGAAACAAGAGGAGACATTTAAATGATTACCTCGCACAGACAGACTTACACAAGTTTTCAAATAAGTGTGGGGACCCCAAAATCCATATAAAATTGGTTACTGAAAATAAGAAATAAAGTGCAGTGGGATGTGGAAAAGTTTAATAGTTGCCTGCATCAAAAGGTGCTCTTTAGAAAACAGAAGGACTCAAAATATTACAAATGACTAACTTGTTTGTATTGTGTATTTGTATTTGTATGTGTATTGTGTCACTTACGTGCTGAATGTATCCATCTGCCCAGTCAGATTAATTCTCTCCACCAAAACCTTATCCACCTTCTCTTTTAGCTTCTCTTCCAGCTGGAACACACATACAAACATTAACACACATGCACATGTACACAAACACACCCTAATAATATATTACAGTTGACAGGCTGTGAGAATGTAAGGGTATTTGAATATGCATTCAAATGTGTGGTGATGCTCTTTTACATGCTGACATGAGTAAGCACTGTGTGTGTGTGTGTGTGTGTGTTGTATATTTTACAACACAACAGCATTGATGAAACCATTCAGGTTGTGTTGTAATCATCCAACGGTCCCGGTGAGTTCCTCTAAACTCTGATGAAACACTTCTGTATCCTCCTCCATGATAAGCAACTATTTACTCACAAGTGTTTGCCATGATAATGCACAGTTATGCTCCTGAGCATGTATTGTCATTGATGATAAACCTTTAGTTCTGCATGTTCAGTGATTATAGTCCTGAACCCTATAGTATAATCCTATCCTATAGGATATTGATTTGTCAGCTTGTAAAGTAGAACCTGTCTCAGTAATGGGAAACGTTGAACCATAGTGTATTATCTTTCCTCAAGAGGAAGTGGTCACAACGCAGGGAAAACGTTTCTCTGGTGGCATTTTACTTTTGATAGCATTCTCTATTCAAACCAATACATACAATACAAACCAAGCCACAAACTAGCTAGCTTAGTTTGCATGTAGTGTACCCACTGATTTCAATAAGAACACTAACAGGTTCTATGGTAGCTGAAGGATAAGTGCAAAAACCTCTCCTTGACAATAATATGACCTATAAATTGGGTAGAAAGTGCCTAGAAAGGGAAATATAATTTGTAATATGAAAATATAAAAGGTATACATTGAAGAGAAGCTAAAAGGCCTGTGTGTGTGTATATCCCCATGCCTGTTGTGTGGTAGCCAGGCAGTACTCGGCGGTGCTGAGGATGCTACAGATGAGGCAGAGCTCGTCCACGGTGAACTTGGCTGCTTCTGAGCCTTCCTTCTCCTTCAGCAGACTGCTGATGGTAAGACCCCCACTGTTGCTATTGGTCCTGGAGAGAGGGAGGGAAGGAGAGAGGACGGGAGAGAAAAACAGAAAGAGACAGAGAGAGTAAGGGGGAAAAATAAGCAAAAGCAAAAGTTGAATTAAGGCATGTATGTGGAGCGGTGTTACAATGTTTCCCCACATTCCCCACATTGTTGCTGCTAGGATTGGTGCTGTGGACTAGCATGGTTGCTGAGCCTTAAGAGAAAACCCCTACTGGAACATATCTATTTAAATCACAGCCAAAGAAAGGCATTTCTTTGGTAACTGAGACGCAACAGCAGGCACAGCTAGGAGCAGATGTAAGGGCAGGGATGCTGCGCCAACGTCGCTTCGGTGGCCACCCCCTCATTAATAAACACCACAGCAGAGACTTGTGGGTAAAACCACAACATAGCTCACGCTCCTCGACGGGGCCCTTTCAAATCCTCCCAAAACAATACATAGCACTCCGCACAGTCTGAGTGTGGTCTGCATGTGTCTGCATGTGTACATACTCCCAAACTGTGAGAGTACATCTTTGGCAGCGTGTTTGTATTTGGCTACATATACGGTATACATTAGTATGTCACTGAGTGTAAGTTTGTAATTAGCACGCATGCATGTCTGAGACAGAGCGAGCCTCTGTGTGTTTGTAAACCACAGCCAGTGAGGGGTTCTAATGTGGCCAATGAGCCAGAGATGTTTTTGCTGGTAGTGTATTAGGCACTGCCGCAACATAACCATCTCCAGATCCCACATAGCATGCAATCCCAGCCCATCAAACACAGCAGGGACTAAAGACATTAACTATCAAACTAAACTCCTTAAAAGCCCCATCACCATGCAGGAAGAATGAATAAACCGAGGCGTAGCATGCTTGTTTTTCAAAAAGCCAATCGAGAATTAATGGGTATGTTTTATTTTCAAGAAAATTAAATGGTTTTTGATGGATGGAAATGGCTGAAATTTTCGACAATGAACACCATAAGCTGATCTGCGCTTCCAACATTGTTTTTGGTATGAAGTGATGGTTGTCATCAAGTGACTATTTGTCTTGGAAAAACCCAGAGGCTGGGCTTGACAGAAGGAAACAGGGAAAGACGTCTCTAAGCCAGTCCTGATTTATTTTCCATCCCTTTCATCATTCTTTTCATAAATTCCAACTTCAAAGTTGGAGTTATATTTGACCATGTCAGTAAACATTGTAACGTGTCAGAAAACACTCTAAAAATGGAAATTTAGCGAGTACGGGATCTCACCAGCCTTTTACTATATCGTGCCAGGCTTACCTTCAACATTCCTCACTGGGTTCCACTAGCTTCACGTTAACAAGGTTTTGGCTAGCAGTAACCATGGGCTTAAATGAAGAATGACAATCCTAACAAGCCGCTTTCAGTTGAGAGTCTTACTTGGGCAGGTTGCCAGAGAGGATCTTCCAGGCGTACTCTCTCAGGTATTTTTGGAAGATGGTTGTGAGGGCAATCATGGGCTCTCCGGTACTCAGTTGGGAGCATTGCACCATGCACTTCTTGTAGTAAACAAAGAGGTCGGCGCAGCTGGGCAGCACTGCACCTCCCTCCTCCGTACCCGCCTTGGGGGGGCCCTGTGTTCGGAAGTCGGCCACAAACCGGTCGATCAGTTCGCCCAGGTTCCTGAAGAGGCCAAGGTATTAAGGACACACACACACACACACACACACACACACACACACACACACACACACACACACACACACACACACACACACACACACACACACACACACACACACACACACACACACACACACACACACACACACACACACACACACAGCCAGATTAGGGACATTGAAAAGGAATCAAATTCAAGCTCCCCCTTAAACTATAAAAGATACAATTTCCCCCCTCACCCTCATAAATAAATAAACAGATAAATTAACAGACACGTCGATGGATAGGGGGAAATGTTTATATCATATTCCAAGCATCTTGTAATCATCAGTCAACAGGTCCACACTCATATTACTGTTGCCCAGTCCTACTGGCTCGAGGAACTACAGCCAAGGACAAAACAAGCAGGCCACTGTTCTCTCCTGTTGTGTCGCCCTGGGGACAAGCTGATCTGGCCATGGCCTGTTTAAGGCTTTTAGCCTGAATTGAAATGAGGTTGTGGCTGCAGAATAGGTCACTCTACTGTTCCCTCGGTCAGACAAACAGCATTCAAAGCTCCAGAGAGCCAAGAAGCAGGGGCTGCATGGAAGCACACACCAGTCCCAGAACTGTGCTCACTTTCTGGAGAGACCACCATGACTGGGGGGAGGAGTAGGAGAAGGGTGGAGGGGTTGAAGAAGGAGGGGGGGTAGAAGAAGGATGAGGGTAGGAGAAAGAGGAGGTGAAAAGCAGAGAGGAAGAGGGGAAAACAAAGAAGGATCTAAAATGGAAGGAAAGGAAGAGAAGAAAGAAAACAAATCAAAACAGAGATTGAAAGAGAAGAAGAGAGGAGGAATGAAACAAAAACTACAGAGAAAGAAAGAGACAGGAGAGGGGGCAAGAAAAAAAAAAGAGAGTAAGGAGAGATATGCTGTGGCAGCACTTTTTTGATCTCTCTCTCAGCGTCTGTGGTCATGCAGCTAATGGGAAACATTTCTGCCACAGTAGAGGGAGACGGAGGCAAACATGTACAGGAACAAGAGATGGAAAGACAGCAGTGGCAATGAGAAAGGGAGGAGGGGGGTCGGCTTGATCAGGGGGCAATGGAAAAAAAAAAAGTGCCAGCTTTACACACACAACCTGCACCTGATTTGGGGTCTGTGTACCCCTTACCCGATCCAGTCTGTGTGCATGTATGTTAGTATGAGTGTGTGCTGCTCACTTGTCCTGGGATTCTATGTAGACGTATAGATGAGGTTCAAAACATTTGGACACAATGCCGTGGAAAGGGTTGTCCGGCGCCTTGGGCTTCCTGGGCTGAGAGGGTGGAGGAAAATAAAATAACGGGTATTAGCTGTTATTCTACTGGTTCCATTACTGGGTCAAAGTTTAGTCTCTTATTCGGTGAAATACCAAAACAAAATATACAAAATTCAATATCAAGTATCTTGTCAGAAACTGAAGCGACTGCCAGAAACAGATTTTTGGCCTTTCCACACATAAAATATGTTTGATATCTAATAAAGAAAATGGAATATTTCTGTCCAATAACCCAAAACTAATGGATCTTCTTCTCTATTGTTCAAGCAGTGGATTGAAGCAGTACTTGGTCACTTCTCTGCCATTCCTCAACGTGGTGCTCATACTAGAAGTGGTTGCGGTACATCCCCATCTAAAAGTAGCAAGATCTGGTAGCCCCTTTATGCTGCAGAGGTCAAAAGGTCAGATGGGGTCACAAAAGGCGAGCTCACCCGATCCAGATCATCGTCCTTTTCAGTGGCCCCATCTTCACCTGCCTCATCCTCCAGGAAAGGGTTGGTGGCGTCCAGAGGGCTCTCGGGCTTCTTCTGCTGTACAACATCACACACACAAACACAACTTTAGTATTGTCGTCTTCTGCTCAATTGGTAGAGCGTGGCAGAGGCAGCCACGGTTAGGGGATTGATTCCCACTAGGGTGATCCATACTACCACAGTAATCTCGGCTCACAAAACCTCAAGTTGTGTGAAAGATCCAAACTACTTTGCACTATTTATGTAAGTATATTAAAGACTCCGGTGTTTTGAAAAGCTCTTCTTTTATCCACAATCGTCCTCCATTTAAGCAGACCCTTTCTTAGGAGGCTTTGATGGACCTGCACGTCCAATTACAGCATTCCATTCCACCAAATCACTGATCGAATTAAGGAACTGAAGAGTCAGAGGTGTAAACTGAAAGGAGGACAATGGGGCCTCTGTCTAGGCCTGGATATTATCAATACTGAACAAGCTTGGCCTGAATATGTCCCAGCAAAACTCATCGTGCCTGTTGCAATCTGGCCTGCCCTGGTTCACATACACACACACACACGATAACATGACCTGGATAGAAAAGGCTCCCTCAGTCTGTGACAGTACCGTGGGTGCCTGCCATGTCAAACCATAAAACAAGATACAAATACACACAGCGATAAATATTGTGCAAGTAGGGTGTGAGGCTTACGATATCTAATCTGATTTCACTACACTTCACTCCCTGTGATGTATGTGTACAGTCAATGTATTCTCGTGCATGTATGCGTGTGTGCTTTTCTCACTCCGGGTCCGTCGGTCAAGGTACAGCCCGTGAAGCGCTTGGCCAGAAGACCCTCAAAGTTTGTGGTCCTCTGAATGGCGAACAGAAGCAGCTTCACCTCAATCTCCTTGGCCCGTGTTCGCATCACTTTGGCCAGCTCCACCCTTAGGAACACACACACACACACACACACACAGACACAGACACACACAGACACACACACACAGGATCAGAGTGGATAGCTGTATCTGCAATTTCTACTGTTCTGCATCCTCAAATGCTCCCATAGGTCCTTGTTAATATATTGGTAATAGTTTAATGTTGTTTGTGAAAAAAAACTCTGGCAAGCTTTCCAACTATGACAGATTTTTTTCCAGTGTGGTTTTACTGAGAGCACTGGGAGTAACACACACACACACACACACACACACACACACACACACACACACACACACACACACGCAGAGTCCTCTAATTCCACCTCTCACCAAGCCAAGGGCACAACACTGGAGTGTGCACACTGGGTCGCTGCTCATGTAGGCCAATGACATCAACTGAATTGAAAGTTGCAACAGATCACTAAACACTCTCATGCCAGGGATGCCATGCCAGTGTGGTTCACTTCCAAATTCGGAGAATTTTCACAACCCATTTCTGCCTGCAGTGTGTGTGTGTGTGTGTGTGTGTGTGTGTGTGTGTGTGTGTACCTGGTGATGTGGCAGAACTCCACGGCAATGCGCTCTGTCATGCACCACTCTTCAGGGAACATGCGCCCGTATTTCTCCTCATAGTCTACCAGCTGCCGCTTGATCCAGGCATAGCGGCGGTCGATCTTATCCAGCCATGCAACCTGAGCAACGGGCAGGGCAGCAGGAAGTGAAGCTTAGAGCTCATGCAAGATACAATATAATACAGGTACATCATCACCAATCATCGCTGGTGGTGTGGTGATTGGCAGGCCTATATCACTGGCTTAAGTATCTGTAATTTGTTTTCATACCTAATGTCTCAATAGGATCTAATTCTGTGACAGCAGGTGAGGTTTGTGCCTCATTTCCCTCAACGTAATTCCAAAAAAGGCCACATTCAAGACACTGAAGTCAAAATTGCAGTCATTTCTCTTGCACTTCCTACTCACATCCTGGTTTTCCTGGAAGAGCACCAGGTACTCCGAGAGGTGCTGCCGGATGAACTTCTTGATGATCTCCTGTTTGATGCGTGGGTCCAGCACATTGGCCACCAGACAGGCATCTCTCAGCACGTTACTGGGACCACCCGGCCTCTGTGGGAATGGGTTATGGCATACGACAGGTTAAATATAGTGTAGAGAAGGGGGTGGGGGGGGTGTTGAAAAAGAGGACTCTCTTATTAGAAATGAGGAATTGGACATCGTGAACAAACCTGAAAAATCATATTGCATATTTACCTTGGAGCCCTGAGAGGGGAAAGCTTCCTCAAAGTCTGCTAGGATTTGAGTCCCCAGCTCACTCTGTGCCGCCTTCACTCTAGACAGGAGACAAAGGCCAATGACACACAGCTCTATCTTGTTTTCTCAGTCAGCACCAAACACCATACTGGAGTAATGAGATTTTCATATGGCAGCAGCTAACGCAAGTGTACACATAACTTCTTGGCTCACTAGGCAATGTGACTAATTGATTTCAGACCTACCAGCCAGAGCCAAACATTTTTTCTTTAAATATGATCAGAGGATTGCAAAGAATGTAACTTATTGTATTGTCATCAAAGTAATACAACTTTATATAGCCCAAGCATTTCATATTATCAGAGGTTACTTGTCCCAGTAACAAAATGATTTGCTTTAGACTTCTCCACAAAGTAAATCTGTCTTTTTTCCAACACCCCCTCACCGTGACTGACAACAGCCATTTTTTTGTCTTCTTCCTCTTGTGAAACGCTAACGTTTCAGTTTCCTGTAGCCTTCTTGCATCACATTCTTATTTTCTTTTTTGCAAATGTTGCTTATAATTTATCTATCTAGCTTCACCTTAATGACAACAACGTGCTGCTGAGAACCAGCCATGTTGAAGCATCACAGCACCCACCAATCAGTATTGTAGAGGCATTGGAAAACTTCATCAGAAAATCTCACCCACCAAAGTGGCTGGTAGAATTTCAAGCACTGATCAATGAAAGAGTACTTGAGAGTTTGTATGTTTGTCTGTATGTGCACACAATATACTGGTTCCCAGTACTGGCCATACTGGTGACTACAGGGAGCACCGAGACATGTGACAGAGAATCCTTTATATAGTGAGGTCTACTTTAGACTGTCTGAGTCTGCCCAGTCTCAGGAGAGCTGTGTGGGCTGAAGGCATCCAGGCCAGGGTTAACCCAGGCCGGCGCCTGAAGCTGGGAGAACCCTCCAGAACAAACAGGAGAGGGTGGAGAGATAGCTTTGCAGATGGATACCAACTGCCAGGCAGAGTTCACTGCCTGTATTTCTAATGGCATTCTTCTGATCCTTCATCCTCTCTTTATGCCCATGTTGTCTGAGTTTGTCTGACCTAACATCAGTCTGTCAGTCAGTCTCTGTGTGTGCATCTGTCTGCCTCTGCTAGCTTCGGTATTCTGCTGGCTGATGTGTCAGTCTTCCCATGTTTCTCACTGAAACCTTGATTCATATTAACCGCTTGCATCCAGCTGTCTGCCCTGCCTTCACATCTCTCCTTTCCCCCCCCCGATTCTTCCCAAGTCTCTCCTATCATCTGTTTCTCCAGTGGAGTCACTTCTTCCATGCAGCTGTTGTTTTGTATGAACACAGCCTGCCACACCTCAGTCATAACAGGACAGAACTGTATCCTCACTTGTTTAAGGGGGGGGGGGGGGGGGGGGGGTCAGCACGGCTCTGAACCTGAACATGAGGCGAGCCAATGTGTCCTCGATTGATTCCGGAGTTATTGGAAAAACATTAGTTAAATGGGAAATTGAATCAGTCAGAGTTGTGGGAAAGCCCAGTGCAACAATGTACTTTTTTTTTTTCTGCAATGCTATGTGTGTGTGTGTGTGTGTGTGTGTGTATGTGAGCATGCATACAAATACTACCTTACTTGTACTTGTATGAGACTCTCCAATACAAACACAAATGTTCTAAACCTTCACTTAGGATGTGTTGGGACATTTATTGGTGATCAAAATGTGTTAATGTGTTACGTGTTAGTGGCAGACAGATGGACACAGATGCAAGCACCAACAAGCACACTCCAACACGTGCACGCACTAAGAGAGGAAGCCAGCACGCACGCACACACATACCCTAAGAAAAGTATAGTCCCGAGCCGTCTCGATGGAAAAATGCAGGCATAATAACCCTATTCATGTTATTTCCTTCCTGTGCGTTTCTGTGTGTGTGTGTGTGTGTGTGTATATAAACAGGATGCAATGCACAAAATACCTCCAGCCTTGCCTGTCCTATAATAAGTCTAGGAGTGCACCAATAAATACTACAACTACTTTTCAGCAGTTCACAATTTGTGGAATATTTCTCCTGTGAAGAGTGATCCATCTCCACTGCCCACTAAGCAGCACCGCCCCGACCCTTGAGCAAGGCACTGAACCCCCAACTGCTCCAGGGACTCTGCACTCCAGCTTACCCTGTGCTCTGAGAAAATGGATAGCTGGAGAGCTATGAGGGACATCCGGAAATAATTAAATCAATTACCTTATGTAAAACGCTAATAAAGCTCTGCTCTATATTTGTCCCTTTGAACTAAGCTGAGTTTATTAGCATGAGGGCAGCACAGACTGCTGACTGCTGTATAAGCACATGTGCACAAGCTCAAGATTTTCAGTGCATTAATATGGACATGCGTGTTGTGTGTGTGTGTGTGTGTGTGTGTGTGTGTTACCTCTCAGAAAGCTGTCTGATCTGAGGAATGCCCATGTACTTGTGGAAGTGTTCAAGCACATTGACCACTCCCTGCAGCAGGTTGGCCACCTCACCATACTGCCTCTTTCTGGTCATGGCTCTGGAACACACGCAACACACACTTTCATTTATTTCCATATCTCTATTTTTTTTTAAAAGAGCAAAGAGATAGACAGTAGATAGACATCGGTTAGGCCCCCCGAGCTTTCTCTCCTGTGTCTCCCTACTCTGTCTCTCACAACTTCTCCACTGATGAAATAAATAAAAACACTAAAAAGGTGAGTGGATCACCCAGTTTTCCTTTATTAAAAAAAAAAAAAACATACCGAAGAATATAGATCCTGCTTCAATAAAGCAGCTTTTACCCCCAGGAAGCATATTTTGTACTTGTAACAGTTTGTAATGCAATAAAATATCATCCAACTGTTGATTTGTGGGCTATGTTATGGTTTGATGCGGGACCTGCCTTGTATTGGCAGCAACTAATGCTTGCTTGTATCCTAGAATCCCAGGTGAATCAAACCAAAGACACGTGTGTTGATCTCTGAACTATGGGGGTTTTCACCAATTTTAAAATACTTTCTTTCGCTTTTGTTCAAAGTCAAGTTTTTCAGGGGGGAAAAGTGTCAGTCCTCTTGAGTGATATGAGAGTATACCCACTCTAAGGAGTCCACACCCCCTGCCAGCATGTGCAGATGGTTGAGCGTGGTGATGGACGTGGTGAGGTGGCGCTTGGCATGGTCCAGCTGCTTTATGTCCCTCGTAATCTCCTTGACCTGTCAAAGAAGAGAAACAAGACAGACGGGTAAATAAGACGGGGCAGATGAAGGGAGACGAGACGACGCATTGGGGAAGTGAGCAGAGGTAGATGGAGATAGAAAAGAGGTGAGAGGGGCATGGAGGAGGGACGGGGGGGGGTAGAGATGGAGGTTAGCAAACACAGCAGAGGACAAGAGAGTTAAATGGATCGATCAGAGCAACACGAGGTAGAAAGAAAGACAGAGAAAGATGAAAAGTGAGAGGAGGAAGAAGACAAAGACACACCCGTTGGTTTGAGAAATGCTTAAAATGCCTCTGGAGGGAGGGAGGGGTCTGCTTGCTACTGTTCCCATCACACTCTTTACCCACCCAGCCCACTGGCCTTCCTATTAACCTCACACTCACACACACACATACACACACACACACACCAAAATGTATTGTTACTTCACAGACATACACAGACATATGGTAGGTGCATTACCTCAGCTTAAAATAACAGTCTCCCCACTGTCCTCTGGATTGTATCTGCCTTGTGCTGGGGTAAAGTCCCTGGTGTACTTTAGGTATACTTCCCTATACACTCGTGTGTACACGTACCATTTGCTCTGACTTCTCGGCCTTGTCCTTGATGTCTTTGATTTTGCCGAAGAGTTGCTGGATGGCAATCTGGGCCTCCTCCAATGCCTGCCCGAAAACAAACGGAGCAATAAGGAGAGATGGAGTGAAAGAGAGAGAAGATGAGTATGAAACACAGAGACTTTCAACTACTGTATAACAACCAAAATAGGCAACACTGCAGGCCAGAAAATTTGGGCCTGATGGAAAAAGGCCCAGGAGTGCTACAGCCCAAGCCCCTCAGCCCAGCCCTCATCAGAAATACTGTAAGACTAGCCTGAGAATAAACACCACAATCAGAAACAGCAGCACTGATATCTAGGCTATTAGCTTACAATGTACAATGACAACGGTGTGAGAAAATCTACAGCAGTAGAAAGAACAGTAGATGCAGTTACTTTCAACCTCTCGAGTTTATCTGTGACTGCAGAAGAGCAAGGAGGGAGACGGAGAGGATGGGAAGGAGGAGGAATGGAAAACCAAACAGAATAGTCAAAACACCAAAAGGAACGAAGGGATGAGAAACCTCTCCCACAGTTTACTCTCACATTCTGTTCCGAGCGAGTTTTGGGCGTTGGCCTGGGTCCATGTGAAAAACTATCCTGCTAAAGCCCGTTCCCAGTTCAGGAATGGGAGCCATGTCAAATTCAAACTAATTGGATGACTAATTGACAAGCGAGCTCGATATCTGATATCGGCAGGTCTTAAGTTAACACATGGGCCTTAAGGTTAAGCTGTACATAAAGGCTGTCACTAGTACGGCTAAATGAGATCATTAGCAGTTTTAACGGCCTATGAAGCCAGGCCAGATTAAATAACATTAGACAGTTTAATTATTAGATAGTTGTGCTATTCTAATATTTCCCTCTCATCTAACATGGCAGCTGTTCTTTGATGGTCCTGAACAAAGTTTTTGCTCTGCCATCCGATGCCAAGGTAATTACCTTGACTTGGCCCAGTGCTGTGGCAGCAGTGCAGACACAAGTTTGGCTCTCTTCAGACTCACTCAATCAGACGCGCGCACACACGCACACACGCACACATACACACATACACACATACACACACCACACACACACACACACACACACACACACACACACACACACACACACACACACACACACACACACACAGAGAGAGAAGGCTAACAGCCGGCACCAGCTGCGCAAGGAATTTAACACTTTTACAAGCATCTCTGAGACACACAAGTGGACAACGGGTGAGCAAACACACAAGAAAAACGTGGGCACATGCACACACACACACACACACACACACACACACACACACACACACACACACACACACACACACATCCACACAAACACAGCTTGCGTTGACAGCAGGCGTCAACGATCTATGCTTGGTCAAAGTTGTGTAGCCATAGTCAAGGTCAAGGGGCGACCATATGACCAGGTCAGAGAATCACAGCAAAAACTCAGGGACTATTTGACCCTGGAATTTAAAAAGGCTAATTCACTGAGCTAATTTTCACAATGTGCCAGTTAGATTTGGAGCTTTGGGCAGCAGACAGCCAGGAGGACAGAGCTAGTTAAGTAGCTATTCAGCAGCTCTTTCAGCACCAACACAAGCTTGACCAACAGCCGAGTCTTGCCGAGATACACCCTTCCTTCCTTTTTTTTCCCCCCTTCATGCAATTACTTTGGTTGTTAGGTGATTGGATAAATGAATTGGATAAATGAAGGCAGGTTATGTGGGTACTCTGTGATCTGATAGCAGTTAGGAGGAAGGGAGTGCCACCGAATCTTTAAAGAGGTGCCCTGGAGGGGGATCTCAGGCAAACAAAGTGCATGCAGTGGAGCCCAGAACCTCCAAGGTTGCAATTGTCGCTCACGCAAGCTCAGCTGAGTCAGCCTGGCTTGCTTCCTAGCGCTCATTTCCTGCATTTAGCCTTGAGGGGAGCAGAGAGAGACCACTGCCCAGTAGGCGCCTCCATGGCTGAGATGCTATCTGTTCTCACGCACACACACACACACACACACACACTCACACACACAGAAATAGGACACATTCCACAGCACATGTAGACTCTATTAGACCGTTTTGGAAAGAGGAGTGGGGAGCTTCCTGTGAAAGACAGAATGGGTATGGGATGCCCCCATAATAGTCCACTAAACCCCTCCTGCTCACTACGGCGCTCACAGACCATGATGCAGCGCTCTAAAGGCCAGAGCTTATTTAATAGCTTAATGGTATTTAATGGTACCTTGGGCCAAACGCAATAATTCAGATGACATTATCAGGATTACTTAAAAACGGTGGAAGCTTGTCCTGGCACGGCGTTGCAGATAAGCATCAAAAGAATAGGTCACTGCCCGTTTTGCTAAAGATAGACAATTTCACTGGACAGAGAAAAGAACGTCCAAGTAGAGGGTGCGCATCAGTAGTGCAAAGTAGCTGTACTTTCTTATGCAGCATGTGAAAAATAGCAACATGCAACCCGCTAATTCCAACCTACTGCATTCAGACCACATACTGACGCCCGAATGCTTCTGTCACGTTTTTTTGCTTTCCTTGATTGGTTATTTTTTGCCTTCATATTTTCTGGTTAATATTTTCCCGATGTCTGCTCAAGCAAACCTCAATCAGACAATACCATATCTTGGCACGGTCAGTGTTTGCCAACTATAAAATTCTCAGATTCACTATACTGAAAAAGGCTAACAATCAACTGGCACTGCACATACACATAATTCAAACACAGACTGACTGAATCTGCAGAATTTGACCCAGATTTTTTTTTAAAGAGATCCAAATGACAAAGCAGAAAAAAAAAAAAAGTTATAAACACCGATGGAAAAAAAGAGAATTAGAAGGAGACAGAGAGAGAGAAAGACTCACAATAACAGAGACCCAAAAACAGCACTGAGAAGATGAAAGCGCTGAAACTAAAACAAGCTGTGAACAGCCATTCCTGAGTTAACATTAAATATTTACAGTAGTTTTGACCCTCTAACACACACGCACACACACACACACACACACACACACACACACACACACACACACACGGTAAAGTGGGCATCCATCTGTATACCAAAAGGATACACACGTACAAAAACACACATATATACATGTAAAAATAAATGCTGACCATGCAAGGAGTAAGCTCGGTCTCAGTATTAGTGTGTGTATGTGTGAGTGTGTGTTACTGTGCACAGCAGCTCACAATGAGCTTAACAGCAGATTAATGGGAATGTGACTGACTGGCAGTAATTGATAACAAATGTCCCATTAATAAGCTTCTCCAAATCAGCCTTCCATAGACGGATTAGAACCAAGGGGCTTTTACTTCCTTAATATTTAATACAAAATAAAAAAAACATAATAAAAAGTTGATGGATTGTTTGGTGCCTGAAATTCTAGTAGAATAAAGTCCTCATTGGCACCACGATATTGGGCTCCGCTGAATGTGGCGCTGGCTGTGGAGCAGGTGTGTGCCATGTCCGACGTGGTATCCATGACAACGGGCTGACAACAGAATACACTGGCAGCTGCTTGGTAGGAAACACGGTCAGCTGGCAAACCACAACCAGACGCAGATATTTAGTGTGTGTGTGTGTGTGTGTGTGTGTGTCTGTGGGATTAAATCCATGATATTTTTTGACCAAATTAAATGATGAGTGTTAGGAGTATTAGTTTAGACTGCCCAAAAACTATCCATGTGTGAACCCTGTCAGAGTGCCTGGTTAATAAAAAAAAGTTATATGTGATATGTTAGGCTTCATGCGTAAGAGAATTTATCACCTCATATAACTATTAAAAGTGATTTACAGTACAATTTTTGACAACAGGTACTGAAACAGGTACTGGGTGTGGGACCTGGAGCAAACCCTGGTCTTACAACAGAACGTCAACCCTATTCCACCCTATTCTAGGAGAAACACGCGCATGTTTAACGAATTCAGTACATCACACAAACAAAACAAAACAGCATGTTAACAGTAACACACACCAAATATCAGCTGCATAACTCCCCCTGAGCCAGCCACATCTCCATCTACCTCGTCCTCCAGTATATCACTGGATGGTTGGCTGAATAAACACCAGGGAAATCGTTCCCCAGACCTCCTCCACTTCCTCTGTCCTCCTATCACTCTCTCTCTCTCCAACCCTTTCTGTAAACTTTACCATCTTGGGTTTTAACCTGTGGACTTTGGAGAACTGACTAAAGTGCTGATGAAGTATGTTTTATTGTTTTGGTGCCTTTATCCTCCGTCTCCAATCACCCTCTTGAAATGAACACCTCTCCATCTTTCCGTCTGCAGAAAGGATTTTCCCTCTGGAAAAGTTGGAAGGGCTCTATAGGGTTGGAAACGCGAACTAAAATTATTGTGTGTGACTGTGTAATGATATTGGTCTGGAGGGGATTTAGAACACTTTCCGCTACCAAACAGTAGCTAACTGGAAAAGACAGGACCACCAGACCAGACACACTGATGACAACACACAACTAATCGACTCAACTGGTTGGAACACACACAAAACACACACGGCTCTCCCATCAGGTGTCATGTTCCCTTTAAACCACAATTCCCTGACAGATTGAGGACCTGGATTAAATCAGCAGAGCCTTTTCTGACACGCTCAGAAGCCTCAGAAGCTTGGGTTCAAAAGGAATCTCAGTATTTACGTACGGGAATCTATTTCCCAGCCGTGTTTTCCGTAAAGCGGGGCAGCGGGGATGGATCTGAGTCATCCTGTCCTTTTCCATGGCAGTTGTGTGGAGGGAGGAAAGAGCAGGCGAGGGGGAAGGAACATATTTTTCTGGGTCGGGAGCAACCAATGGCACTATTTAGCCATCTAACTTTAGGAGAAGGATGCTGTTTTGAACACTAAGACTGATGAACAGGCCTGACAGAGGGCCAGATGATGTGCATCTACTGTTATGTGCAAGGGAGTGAGAAGGTGCATGTGATAGACTACCACAATCATCACATCAGTGAGCCTTGAGGGTAATCCCACTGCTCAGCGTCCATACTCTTGACAGGCTCTCCTTGTACTTCAAATAGCCGCAGGCTGCCTCACAGCAAGGTGCTACCAGGGCTGCACCAATATCAATACTGGTTATACTGGTTTGCTATCATGTCACTCTGGTGCCATACATGACATGGCAGAAATGAAAGCAATGTGACTATTTTATGCCTTTTTCTACACACAGACACATGTTACATTTCACTTTTGTCTCACCTGTCTGCCATCCTGGCCCACATTGGTCTGGCCTCTCACCACCGTCCTGATGTTGTCATCTAATCGCCTGCCAATCAAAACACAGAATGGCACTCCGGTCACTTTGTGTGTAAAATAACGCCTGTTAGCTTCTTTGGCAATCGGTTGTATCTACTCACCGAATCTTCAGGCGGATCTTATTCACCACATCATCAATATTAGCCAAAGACTGAGGAGAAATAGAAGTACAGGAAATCAAGAACACATTAAGCAAATTAAATGCCTGATTTATTGGAAATGTATTTCCCTTATATGGCAAAATATCACAATACTTTGATTTAACTTTTTAGAATTATATATTTTCCGTTACCAGATTATTGGTCATTGGGATAGACCCCTCACACCCACTTCCTACTTTATATGGTTATTGCACTTTATTTTTTGGTACTTTATTATACTGTGTTTTCATGTCTTGTGCGGTTAGCCTGGTTTTTAAAATCCAAAATAAGAACCTCCGACTAGGAATGGATAAAATAGATTTAATGCCACACTTGGAAAAGCCAGGTGGACTTTGCTTTACAGCTTCAATATTGATAAATTGTACAAATTAATTAAATTATAGCTACACCCCATATACATACTATGGACCCAAGTCACTGACAAGTACTTAAGTACAACATAAAAGGTTGCAGTGCCCCCTGGTGGAGATAAGGTACACTTACTTAAAGCTTCTTGCAAAAAGCAGCAACGCTGTAGGTCAGTATACTGATTTTTCACCCATACACAGAAAAAGTTCTAATTTATATATTCATATTAGATATTCATATTTCCTATATACT
The DNA here is from genome assembly GCA_034670385.1 of Hoplostethus mediterraneus. Lineage (NCBI taxonomy): Eukaryota > Metazoa > Chordata > Actinopteri > Trachichthyiformes > Trachichthyidae > Hoplostethus > Hoplostethus mediterraneus. Next base: position 212,180 of record JAXDDW010000115.1, on the reverse strand, counting down.
ACAGTCATTTTCAGAAAAAGGAGAACAGTTCTAAGTCACTATGACAAATACTTTCATGTAGATGGATAAGCATGCACGGATGGCAGTATTGCTATCAGATATTGGGATGATACTAGACTATAACAGGTATCAGTATTTCCCTTGCACTAAATGCAATATCACTTGGGGCCTGGGGAATCTAAAAGCAATGCAAGAAAACTTTCTATACTTAGCCTGTCATTAATTCAACCTGCTATGAGGTGATGCATGCAAGTCACAAGTGTGACCAGGACTTCTGAAGCACCTGAGTTACCCAGTCAGTCTTACCTGCTCGGTCGGGAAGAGTGTATTGATGTATTCCACAGCATTGAAATCGGCTCTGTCTAGTGGGTCTTGGCTGGGGAAAACCTTGTACACAAACAAAACAACCCAAATTCATCGGTATGTAAAGCAAATTGGCTGTCTGGATATGTGATGGACTGCAGCTCGTATGGCTTGTAAGGATGCAAACTGATGTCTTGTAATCGTGTATGATCTGAGATAACCATTCAACACAAACCAGTACACATATGTAATGAGTTATGTGCTATTACTTCCGAAGTGAACCTCATATTATCCTCAACGACCATCGACAAACGCTACAGACAACTCTCTAAGCTAGCCCGGAATTCCAAGTAACGCCACTTTACAAGCTTGAGGCTATCTGACAAGTTGGTTAGATTTTTCTGTAAGCTCAACCCTGTAAATGTAGAGGGTAATGCCCTCCATTTTTTAGTGATCGCTATCCAGCTGTTCACCTCCAGTGAGCTTGCAAGCTCAGCTGATTTAGCTAACGTTAGCTATCTAAATGGTTAGCAAGAGCGGCAGCATGCCTTACAAGTTGCAATGGAAATGGCCACAAATAGTTACCTGTTCAATGGCTAATTGAACCTCTGGGGTCAGATGCAAAATAGCCTCCAAGTCCTCAGCAAATTCCAATTCTTCCTCCTCCATCATTGTCAAAACAAAACCAAAAAGCTCTGGAAAATACCACTTCCTGGTGAGAAGGATTCTGGGATACCAGAATGTAGCCGTATCTTGACGTTGTAGCTGTAATTGGTGCCTTCAGGTACGGTTCGAAATCCGAAAATTTTGCATATAATGACACAACAAACTAGTAAATACGACTGGGGAAATTCGGGAGCATCTATGACACCTGAGTTCCCGAGATGTGACGGTTAGCAATGGAGCACATGTAAGCCTTGTCGACAATTTATGATAAAAAAATATATTTATTTATTATTATATATGTATTATATGTATGTATTTTGGCATACTATGTAAATGTATTTTCTCATCTTCATTCTGCCACTGCAATATGTTCACACTCATGACACTCATAGCACCTAAATGCAGATCTCCCTTTAAGGAGCAGCAGTGTCCCCTGATGTTAAGAAAAGGAACTACACTCTCTCTCTCTTTTCTCTCTCTCTCTCTCTCTCTCTCTCTCTCTCTCTCTCTCTCTCTCTCTCTCTCTCTCTCTCTCTCTCTCATAAGCCCCAAGCTACACCCGATTCGTGAAGCTTCTAAGCATTACACTGCTCTGTTTTATTCCAAACAAGAACAAAGAGAAAAAGATAAAACCACAAGAGAACTTGAAGTCCAGTATAAAAAAGACTACACAGGAGAGAGGGAAGAAGATGTGACGTGAGGACACTGCAAAACAATAGAAGAAACAACTTAAAAACATAAGTTTCCTTGCTGCCTTAAATTTTCCTAAAATGTTTAAGAGTTGACTGAAATAGTACAAAAAAGTTGAGTCAATACTGGAAACATACTACTTACTGTTGTGGAGTATCAGGAGTGGGGATTGCCCTGGATAGTCATTTTCTTCAAGGTTATCATGTTTAATCAGATGTTGACCTAAAGTACTTATATGAGCTATATAATATCTCCATCCTGTAACGTTATCCAAACAACAAGAAGGAAGGGTTTCTGGGAGTTAACTCAAATACAATGCATGCTGGGAAGTATACTAATAAGCTAACAATGTTTCTTAATAAACTTGATGATCAGTTTGGTAACATGGCAAGATGTTCTTAACTGTTGTTCCTAATTTTAAGTCACAAGACATGAACATGACATGACGTTTTGAAGCTGATAGCTAGCAATTGTAAATTGAAATTGACAAACGCATCCATATACATTGAGTTAATGATTAAAGATAAGTTGATTTCACTAATTTGAGTTTTTACAGTGGAGAGCAGAAGAAACAAAAGCAGTAGCAAAGAGGGGGGGGGGGGGGGGGGGTGAAGGAGAGGAGAGGAGAGGAAAACAAGAGAGACAAGACAGTATCAGGTTTAAGTGGATATTATTTATAGGTATATAAATCAATGGCATGGACAGAGAGAGAAAAATGAGAGGGAGAGATCAGGTGTAGATCGAGATCAAGTCCTTGTCATACCGCTAGCAATGTGTTCTGTGGTAAGATATGTAATTGAGGGAAATTAGAATGACTGATGAAATTTGTAGGACAAAGTGCTTTGGATTAAATTATATATTGTGTTAAAATCCATTTGCAAATAATTTTCATCCTTGCCACTTTTCGAAGGATGTAGGAGTGCGGTGTCAAAATGGTCAACATTTAAATCTCCTTGCAATATTTGGGGAGGGGATTGAAGATCGGGGAGCAGGAGTAAGGAGAAGTAGTAAGGCAGGAGAGAGGAAATGGAGAGATGAGAAATGGAGGATGAGAGAAGAGGAGCAGGAAGAGTGGAGGGGGTGGAGGTTTATCATGTTCATGTGGGACAAAGTGGCTGTCAGCAGGCTGATAAGAATCTCTCCCACAGAGGAAACACAGCATATTGCAAGACTCACCAGGGATCACAGCCAACCAACACTGTAGACAAGCCGCGCGTGTGTGTGTGTGTGTGTGTGCGTGTGCGTGTGCGTGTGCGTGTGCATGCACGTACGTGTATTTATGCGCTTGGGCTCTCTATAGAGGTTGGGAAAGGGGAGAGAAGAACTGCACGTGTGTGTGTGTGTGTGTGTGTGTGTGTGTGTGTGTGTGTGTGTGTGTGTGTGTGTGTGTAGGTGGGTGTAAGCAAAACTCCAGTCTAGAAACAGATCATCCAACCATTCGTCCTCTGTGGTAGCTTTATTTTTTTTCTGCACAACCCTATAAAAACCTAACATATGGTGTCCCCCCCCCGACATTAGCAGTTAAAATTAACATGAGGATTTACATGTCAAGGTTAAATTTAATATGAGGATTTAAAAAGCACTGGAATTACCTTATTTTGCCAAGTGTGTTTGTCACGGTGGATTTAGTGCCATATTTCTCTTGAAGCTGAAGAAAAATGAAGAAAAATGAGTGATAATCAGAATGAGAGTTAATTATAACTCAACATAACTGTGAACGCTGGGATTTCAGTGTTATAATTCTATCTATCTATCTATCTATCTATCTATCTATCTATCTATCTATCTATCAAGGGGAAATGAGCAGTTACAGTTAAATTTAACATGATATTGTATAAACCCTCATAGTAACAGCTTTACCACTCAGAGTATTTAGTATTTAGGAGGTTCAGCCTCTTAGCAACATGCTAACAACAGCATGCTAATGAGTAGAGCCAACAAGTAGTAAACAACCATCTGTTTAGCTAGGGGGAAGGTTAGCATGCTAACATTGGATGCTACAGCACATGGCAGACAATATAATCCTCCATCTATCACACAGTGCTACTACAGCTGTTATCGCACACTGTTTTTTTCTCTCAAAATAGTTCAAATATTTAACAGAATTGGCACATTGTATTACAAACATGTCTCTCAAACAAACAGAGCTGCATGTATAAAGAGTGTGTAGAGTACATGTTGAAAGGTTTAGGAAAAATCAAACTGGATGTGAGAACTGCTGCGTATTATGTACACTTTGGGTACGCATACTTTGAAGTGGATTTGGGAATGGTGTACACCGATACAGAAAAGGTTAGGCTGACACAAAAATGTGTCCAAAAATGTGTCCCGTGTTGTCATCTCCATTGTGAAGCTACTGGGGTCTATACTAGGTCAAGCCATTATAACATTATGAGACTTTATGATGGCATTTAGAGTTGTAGAGTTGGAAATTAACTAAGGAACCACGAAGGAATAAAAGCTCATAAAAGAATAATTGATCATGTGCCTAGCCTGCCTCATAAATCCAGTCACATAACATATGGGAGGTTGTTTAAATTAATTGAACTATCATGAGTTGGCACTATGAAATGCCTTCTGTCATGCGTGAGTCAGGCAGGGAAGAGGAGACCATATCATGCGACCTAACTGTATGACCCAAACTAACACCTTGCACCTGTGTGAGTGCATGTGCATTTGCTTGTGCGCATATGTATATACGTTTGTGCCCATGAGTGTTTGTGCGAGGGAGGAAAAAAGAAAAAAAGAAACCGCCACTGAACCCTGAAGACCCAAAGAAAACACCTTGCACCTGTGTGTGAGTGCATGTACTTGAGTGATTATCCGCTGTGCTTGTATTGTACGTGCATTTGTATTTATATGCATATGTGTGAGTGTGCATGGGTGTGTGTGAGTGAGTGTGTGTGGGTATGTGTGTGTGTGTGTGTGTGTGTGTGTGTGTGTGTGTGTGTGTGTAGTGACAGATGGTGGTTTTAATGACCTTGCTAGCATGGTCGCCTGTGGGGTTGCTTGCCCATGATGAGGTAAGTGACCTTGTTTTTTATGACCTCACAGAGAGCAACCTGTTACAGACGGTGTGTGTGTGTGTGTGTGTGTGTGTGCGTGCGTGTGTGTGTGTGTGTGTGTGTGTGCGTGTGTCTGTGTGTCTGTGTGTCTGTGTGTGTGTGTGTGTGTGTGTCAAATAGCCATCAATAGCCATCATAGCCATTATCACAATTACTGGATGAGTACCAAATGAAAGAGATGCTTTCCAATCAAGATCTTCAATCAAGATCAAGATCTTGAATGAGTGGCTGAATACTGTTGGAGATCACACTTTGGCGAAGTTCATGCAAAAATGGGTTACTTAAAAAAGAAAGAACCCAGCACCCAAAGGTGCTCTTTATAAAACAGAAGAACTCATAATATACAAAATGAATAACTTGTCTGAATTAATACCTCATTTTGTATTTGTGTGTGTGTGTCATTCACATATTGAGTATATCCATCTCCCCAGTCAGATTAATTCTCTCCACCAAAACCGTATCCACCTTCTCTTTTAGCTTCTCTTCCAGCTGGAACACATGGAAACATAAACATAAAGCTTTATTTTTAATAAATATATAATATTTTACACAGTAGTTGACAGGCTTTGAGGTATGTGGAAATTCTTCCATTCAAATGTGTGTTGTTGATGCTCTTTTACATGCTGACACGACTGAGCACGGTTTTTGTGTGTGTGTGTGTGTGTGTGTGTGTGTACCTCAGCGCGCATCAATGGTCGTATCATATCTTACCTAAACTTATGCACCCTTGATCGTACTTTACTGTCGTGGAAAACCACCAAGTTGGTACAAAGCTTCATTCAAGCAATTGCAGGGAGAGAAGTACAACAAGTGGAGAGAAGGAAGAGAAGAAAGAGAAGGGAATAAAACACAGTGCAGAATGGTGCAGTGCATCAAAGAGTTTAAGTGCAGAAGCTGAAGCATGCGCATATATTACGTCTCCATCATGCAGAAGTGATCGTAAAGTTGTACAATCCTCCCCCAGCTATCAAAAGAAATGCAAATTCTTTTTCATTTAAGGAAATCCTTTTAGGGCCGTATCTATGTCAGTTATAACTTTGTTTCTCCTCCATCTATCTACCTTTCTGTTTGTTAAATACTCCTCTGTTCTGTTCTGTTAAATTTAGCTTGCTCTCTGTTTTACGCTCTCTTGCTCTGCCCTTGTCACTCTCTCTCTTTTCCCGTGTTTCTCCTGTTATCTGCTCCACACAAGTGCTATAGCTCTTAATTACCCTTTTCTCTTTCTGGGCTGAAAACTGGGCTGTGGGAGTGTTTGCGTGCCGTGCATGCATGCAGGTGTGTGTGCAATTGAGCGTGAAGGGGTGTGTGCATGCTTGGATGTATCCAAGACTGTGTGTGCGTGTGTGTGCGTGTGTGTGTGTGTGTGTGTGTATGTGTGTGTGTCTGTCTGACTGACTGTCTGTCTGTGTATCTGTGTGGCAGGATGTGTAATCTGAGCGCAGAGGATCATATAATGGTAATGATAGCAACATTCAGGTTAACAGGACATAGTGATGAGTCTCTCTCTCTCTCTCTCTCTCTCTGTCAATCTCAACAGCTCTGTCAGAGAGAGAGAGCAGCAGAGTAATAACATGCATGACTTTGTTGCTCTCTCATTCATAACTCTGTTTCTTTGTCTTCCTTCTCTGTATCATATATATACTATATATACTAAATCACATTCAAACTCTATTTTTCTCGCCTCTCCGTCTCTCTTGGGGTTATTTTAGTGAGGGTGAGGGTTTATTCTGATGTCTGATATTCCTCTCAGGGTGCACCCTCTCTGATGGTGGTGATTGAGGAGAAGGAGAGAACAGCATGAAACAATCAATCGAGACTAGAGAGCAGAAAAAGAGGAAAAAAGACAGAAAATAATAGAATAGAAGCAACATACATGGGCAGTCCCGTACATGACATCATATGCAGAATCAGTCATAACCTTCAAAAACACACACCGTGCTGGATTTATCTTACCTTATTTTTTGCCCATGTCTGATTAATGCTAATTAATTAATTAAGACTTAAGTCCCCACAAGGGTTTGAACAGTCACCTTTTCATTCTTTCCAAATTCAGTTTCTGTGTCTCCAGATTTTATATTTTGATCATATTATGGGTTCAAGGTACAATTACCTGATATCTGGCTCTGGGGGGATTTGTTCATGTTTACAAACTTCGGTTGGACTGTCTTAGACCTATAGGAGAAAGATATAGGAATGTTTAAATTCTAGCCACACAATGTACAAATACTCAAATACTATATACTCAAATACTGTACATACGCTTTTGTTGAAGTTTTACACCCAGTCATATCTTCCTCTAAAACTTCTATGAACATCTTGACACCCAAGAAAATGTCTCAGATATCAAATGTTTGATGTTTCCACATATTTTAAAACTCAACATAAGCAAAACTGTTTTTTGCCTTTATTTGCCTTGACTCCATCAATTTTGTTCAAAACAAAAGTGTAATTGTTTTTTTAAATTATTATTATTATTATTATTATTATTATTAATAATATTTTGTTAAGGCGTATACCCATTTAAAGTTTAACTATCACATATTGGTGTCCCAATGAATTAAATCGTCTTCAAGTCTTCAAGGGGCAAGATTAGATTTCAGACTGTCACCTCTGTTGGAGACAAATCTGGGAACATTTCCTCTCTTCTCCTCTCCTCTTGTCTTTTCCATTTCCTTAGTAATGTTTCCTTGTAATCAGTACCTGTTAATCTGATTAACCCTTAATATTGATGAGGGCATCACAGCTGTGTAATTAGTTCACTGGACTCATCAGTTCCCTCTGCCAGGTAAATCTCCTCCAGCTGTCGTGTTTACGCACACACACACACACCACACGCACACGCACACACACTAAGACCACATTTCTATGAAAAATCTAGGGTTCTGTTCTGTTCTCCTCTACTGTACTCTACTGTACCCCCTGATGTTCTTCTCCTCTTTATTCTATTGTTCTCCAATCTGCTCAATAGTTTTTCCTCTATTCCTCCATGTTCTGTTCTACCATTCCATCTTCTCTCACTCAGCAGCCTATAATTGTTGCCCTTACCCAGCAGGCTGTGTGCCATTTTAATCCACCAACCAACCTTTGTGTCTCAACCCAAATTTGTAGCAGTAATCTGTGCCGCAGTCAGTGTGTATTCAACTTCTGGAGGGATTCTGAACTACTTGACTCATCTAGAATAGTCTGAGTATATTTTTCTTGCTTACCAGGTTTCTGTTAGCTGTACTTTGATTGCTTAAGTATCAGTGCTTTAATCAGTAGTCTATTGTTAGCTGCTAGTTGGTCAGTTTCTGTTTGTGTGATAGGCCAATTGCCTTGTTAAGTGTCTGGGAGGGGCCTGCACTCCTGGCAGACAATTAGCAATCAGTAGAAGCAGTCTTGAAAACACTGCTGCTTTGAAAGCGTCAGCTTTCAAGCGTCTGGCAAAGGAAGGCTAGGCGAACAAAGGCAACAGGCGACTTTTTCAAGTCCGACTTCTTCAAAGAACGACCTTCGTCGATTAGGTGCTTCTTCTCTTTGTAAACCGCATCATTGCATTCTGATTGTGTACCATGTGTTTCCTTCCCATTCCTGTCCTCTCCTCTTTCCGGTGGTCGCACAGGCGCTGGGTCACACCCAGACGCCGCGACCCCACTAATCTTGTCTATCCTACTCTTTCAACTCATGTTGAGCAAGTGGTGGCAGGGGGGCTGTGGAACTGCCAATCGGCTGTGCCGAAAGCTGAGTTCATCTCAGGCTACGCATCCCTGCTCTCCCTCAACTTTCTTGCTCTAACTGAGACTTGGATCACCCCAGAAAACACTGCCACGCCCGCTGCTCTGTCGGATGTGTACTCGTTCTCTCACACTCCCAGAGCCGTGAGGCGAGGCGGTGGTACTGGCCTGCTAATTTCCAGCAAATGGAAATACTCTCTCTTTTCTCTGCCACAATTCTCTCCATCCTCCTTTGAATTTCATGCTGTCACTGTTTCTCATCCAGTCAAGCTCACCATTGCAGTTGTTTATCGCCCACCAGGCCCTGCTGGTGAGTTCCTGGAGGAGCTTGACACACTAGTCTCCCACTTCCCTGACGATGGCTCTGGACTCATCCTTCTCGGTGACTTCAACATCCTGACTGAGAAGCTTGACCCTCTTCTCTCGTTTCTCGCCTCCTTCGACCTCGCCCTCTCCCCATCTCCTCCTACCCACAAGGCTGGCAACCAACTGGACCTCATCTTCACCAGACACTGCTCTACTGCCAACCTCTCCGTCACTCCTCTTCATCTCTCTGACCACTTCTTCATGTCCTTCACTCTCTCTCTCTCCTCACCCCCCTCCCACCCCCCCCCCCCTACCCACATGGTTTCTTCTCATCGCAATCTCCGCTCGCTCTCCCCCACTGATCTTTCCTCTTCTGTTCTCTCTGCTCTCCCTGCCCCTGAATCTTTCTCTCTTCTATCCCCTGACTCTGCCACTGATCTTCTTCTCTCTACTCTGTCCTCTTCTCTGGACCATCTCTGTCCCCTCACCTCTAGGCCTGCACGCCAAACTCCACCTGCCCCTTGGTTGTCGGACTCAGTGCGTACTGAGAGACGAAACCTGAGAGCGGCCGAGCGCAAATGGAGAAATGGCAACCTCCCGGAGGACCTTCTTACCTTCCAATCTCTCCTTTCCATCTTCTCCTCCTCTCTCTCTGCTGCTAAAGCTGCTTTCTTCTGTACTAAAATTCAATCTTCTGCTTCCAACCCTAAAAAACTCTTTGAAACTTTCTCTTCCCTCCTCCAACCCCCACCCCCTCCTCCCACCTCCTCCCTCCGGCCTGACGACTTCGCCAACTTCTTCGACAAGAAGGTCAACGATATCCGATCCTCCTTCCCTCACCCCCCGGCTGGTGCCCTGCACTCCAACCACACCTATCTGCCTTCCACCCATCCCTCCCCACCTCCCTCCCTATCCCATCTTTCTCCCCTCTCCCCGGACGAGGTCCTTCGCCTTGTTACATCCAGCCGCCCCACCACTTGCTCCCTTGACCCGGTCCCATCCACTCTGCTCCAGTCTTCTGCACCTGAGCTTCTTCCCTTCCTGACCCACCTCATCAACACCTCTCCTCTGGCATCTGGATGCTTTCCCGCTGCTTTCAAGACTGCCAGAGTCACCCCCCTTCTGAAGAAACCAACACTTGACCCCTCTGAGGTGAAGAACTACAGACCGGTTTCCCTTCTACCCTTCCTATCGAAAACCCTTGAACGTGCTGTCTTCAATCAACTGTCCTTGTACCTCCACCAGAACAACCTCTTGGATCCCCACCAGTCTGGGTTCAAAGTGGGTCACTCGACCGAGACTGCCCTCCTGGCAGTGACTGAGTCGCTCCATGCCGCTAGAGTGAACTCTCTCTTCTCTGTCTTGATACTCCTGGACCTGTCTGCAGCGTTTGACACGGTGAACCACCAGATCCTCCTCTCCACCCTCGAGGGGATGGGTGTCTCAGGCTCTGCACTCTCCATGTTTGCATCCTACCTGACGGATCGCTCCTACCAGGTGACGCTGAGAGGGTCTGTGTCAGAACCACGTAGGCTCACTACTGGGGTTCCGCAAGGCTCGGTTCTAGGTCCTCTCCTCTTTTCCCTCTACACAACATCTCTCGGTTCTGTTATCCACTCCCACGACTTTTCCTACCATTGCTACGCAGATGACACCCAGCTGATCCTGTCATTTCCCCCTTCGGACACACGAGTGGAGGCACGCATTGCTGCATGTCTGGCAGACATCTCGGAGTGGATGTCGATGCACCACCTGAAGCTCAACCTGGACAAGACTGAGCTGGTGTTCCTCCCGGGGAAGGGCTGTCCGCACCGAGACCTGGCCATCACCATCGATGATGTTGTGGTGACGTCAACTCGGACTGCGAGGAATCTGGGTGTGACCCTGGACGACCAACTGTCGTTCTCGGCAAACATCGCATCAGTGACACGCTCCTGCAGATTCCTCCTCTACAACATCAGGAGGATTCGCCCCTTCCTCACTGACAAGGCAGCGCAGGTGCTCATCCAGGCTCTTGTTATCTCCCGCCTGGACTACTGCAACTCCCTCCTTGCTGGTGCCCCGGCGTCGGCCATCAGACCTCTGGAGCTTGTCCAGAAAGCTGCGGCTCGACTTGTGTTCAACCGCCCCAAGTTCTCCCATACAACAACCCTTCTCCGTTCTCTACACTGGCTCCCTGTAGCAGCTCGCATCCAGTTCAAGACCCTGGTGCTAGCCTACAGGGCAGTGAAAGGAACTGCTCCGTCTTACCTCCAGGCTATGGTCAAGCCCTACACCCCCGCCCGACCACTTCGTTCTGCTGCCTCGAGGCGACTGGTTGCCCCGTCGCTCAGAGGGCCCTGCGGCCGATCTACACGGTCACGGCTTTTCTCTGTCCTGGCCCCGCAGTGGTGGAATGAACTCCCCACTGATGTCAGGACAGCAGAGTCGCTGCCCATCTTTCGCCGCAGGCTGAAAACCCACCTCTTCAGGAGACACTACCCTGACCCTTCCTCCTAGCCTTGACTACTTGTTGTCACTTATGTGCCTGAGCTCTTGTTTACTGGCTCTTGGATACACTTGGATACACTTATTTGTCTTAGCTCTTGTTTACTGGCTCTTGAATACACTTATTTGTCTTAGCTCTTGTTTTATTCGATTCTCTATTTGTCTCATTTGTTAAGATAAGTAGGTTGCTAACTTATTGCACTCTTACATTAACACTAGTTATGCTCTTAGTTGCTTGTTTAGGAAGGAAATGCACTTATGATTTCTGGTGACTAGTAGTTTCCTTACCTACCTTTGTTGAATGCACTTATTGTAAGTCGCTTTGGATAAAAGCGTCTGCTAAATGACTGTATTGTATTGTATTATTGCCACACTATTGAAAACGGCATGAATTTTTGTTTTCCCAATGACCCACCTGTAGAACCTGACCTAGACTCAGTAGGCCGGGTTGTACGATGTTTACCCCCCTCCTGCGCCTCTTTCTCTCTCTCCTGTCCCTGTTTCCTTCCCCGTCTCGGTTCCCTATCAGATGAAGTAGAAATACCTTAAAAATATCCTAAAGCAAACAATGGAAACCACTACTGTTTTGTTGTGTAGTGCTCTGTGTTGTAAGCGCCTGTATCTCATGCGGGTTGGTGTTAATCGTGCCTCCATAGAATGTGTTCATGCCCGGTGTTAATCAGGGCTTCCACTGAATGTCTCTGTGAACAACAGGCTGCTAAATGTCAACTGTTACCGGATTATCTACTGCCTGGGACCCCGTGATAATGCTATGTGGAGTATGTGTTTCTGTGTGTGGGTGCTTTTGAAATGGCGCATGCATGTGTGTGTGTGTGTGTGAGTGTGTGTGTGAGTGTGTGTGTATGTGTGCATGTGGTGATTAAGACAGGCTATTTCTATTTCCCTCTCTCTGAATGATCTCCTTTTAAGTGTAAACCCTTTATTCTGCTGCATTTATTAAATCACAGGGAGACAGAGAGAGAGAGAGAGCGACAGAGCAAGAAAGACAGTGTGGAAGGAAGAAAGATAAAGAGGCAAAGAAAGACAGGGAAAAAAAGAGACAAAAAATGAGAGAGAGAGAGAGAGAGAGAGAGAGGGAGTTTATAATCCCTGAAGCGTTTGTTGTCGTGCCTGTCTGCAGGGTGGTAGAATTTGAACGCTCCACGAAAGCCTGGCCTGGGCTCAGCTATCCCAACTCACACAGCCGTCTGCGGCATGAGTGCTTCTTTCACTGTTCTCTCAAAATGGTGACAAAACTATGTAAAAAAATAAATAAAAAAAATTTAAAGTGCGTGAAATGAGAACCACAAGCATAAAACAACTGGATAACTAGAACAACTGCCTGTATCAAACGCTTGGTTCACATAACACGCACCAAAATACACATGTACACACACACACACAGACTAGTAAAGTGTGTCTCATTAAAAGTCAGGTTATTAGTCCTGAGAGTTAATTGCATTGTTAGTCATTCTGCTAAATAACAAGGTCACCTCCATTTCCTCTTCCTCCTGCTTGTCTTCTCAACTCCTTCTCCATATTTTCTGTCCACTTCTCCCCTCTCCCCCTCTTCTCATGCTACCCTCATTTTCTTTCCCTTCTCATGCTGCCACCTCATTTTTCACTTCTTCTAATCCTCTGTCATCCGTCCCCTTTCTCCCACTCTTCCTCCACTTCCTCCTGCTCTTTATCTGCCCTCATCATCACCCAGCACCCTTTCTTCTTCCTTTACCTCCTCTACGGCTTTGTCCTCTTTTTTTCTCCCCTCCCTTCCTTCTCTTCCTGTCTTCCATCTTAATTGTTCCTCTTCTTCTCTAGCCCTTCCTCCTTTTTCTTTCCCTTCCACCATTTCTGTCTGTTGTTACTCCTCCTCCCCTCTATACTCACCTCCTTGAGTGTAAATCTTTGAATAAAGATGGAGTTGCGAGCCAAAATTAATTCTTGTTCTTGCAGCAGCCATATTTAATTGTTATGTTATATGGTGTATGTGATGGGAAACACCCAGAAGACTATGAAGCAGATATAAATAACAGTGGATTCAACCAGCTGGTGGACAAAAAAATACACAAAACACCAAAATTGTCCTTTGACATCAAAAAGTGATGCCAACTGGATTGAGGGTTGACATACACAGATACTTTGAGAGACAAATTGAAAAACCTTTTTTTCACAATGTGAAGATCCTAATGAAGAAAAAGTCCAGAGTAAGTAAAGGCCAAAATTGAATGCCAATGCAGATCAAATGCAATGACCATGTACCGGCCAAGTGGCAATTGTGTTGGTACAAGTGAATTTTTCCCACCTACGCCCATTCAGTGGTTTGGTGGCTCACCATGACAACTCTTGTGCCAGGGGAGCGTACTAGAGGGGTGAGTCAATACAAATCGGGTGACGCAGTGCAATTGTTGTATCAACAATTACACTCATGCCTCCGCCTGCGCAGACTATGTCTCAGCACTGCCGTTCTAAACCCCTTTTATGCATGTTATGTTTGCCTACATTGATATAAATTCTTCAACAAATGGCTCAGTGCAACCTTTTTAATCACTTAAGTAAAAGCTATCTATCTGTCTGTCTGTCTGTCTGTCTGTCTGTCTGTCTGTCTGTCTGTCTGTCTGTCTGTCTGTCTGTCTGTCTGTCAGTCAGTCAGTCAGTCAGGGATTTCACTACCTCCAGAAAGGTAAATTCAACTTTAAAAGAGACATCATCTGCCGTTGGTGGCATATTTGGGGTGCTGTGTATTCACACTCTGTGCCTCCTGGACAGGGACATCACTTTCCTCTTGGGAGAAGCGGAGAAGCTTTTTTGACGCAGCTGGCCTGGTCTCTCCTCATCCATTATGAAACAGACAGTGCGCCATGGTGGTGAGCACACTGCTGTTAAAAGGGATGAGAGGAGCTGGTTTGATGGCCGTGATCAACACCAACCCCTACCAACCTTCACAAAAATATGGCCATGGATTTCAATATGTGCTAAATATTGTAGTAGGCCCACCAATAAATATGAAGACCTCACCGCAGACTCACCCCATGGTTAGCTAGGCTGTTTGTTATTGACATTTACATTGAACAACAATGTGGTTTAGCTGGACCATAAAAAACAACATGAAAGACTGATGATGGGAACTTGTACTATCCAAGCGGTGTGTGTGTGTGTGTGTGTGTGTGTGTGTGTGTGTGTGTGTGTGTGTGTGTGTGCGCAATGAAGTGCCAGTCTCATATTTCTCCTGCTGAGTGTGCTGAGACAGTAGTTCTCTGGCACTTTCTAGGCCAAGGAAGTGAGCTCAGTGTGGTCCACTTACAGTGCCAAGTCTAACACACACACACACACACACACACACACACACACACACACACACACACAAACAGGTTTTGTTCTGTACTAAAGATGATTTGATTCTATACCAAGGGCACTACAGTAAGTGATCTGCAGGTGGTCACACACACACACACACACACACACACACACACACACACACACACACACACACACACACACACACACACGCACACACACACATACACAGGTTTTGTTCTGTACTAAAGATGATTTGATTCTATACCAAGGGCACCCCAGTAAGTGATCTGCAGGTGGTCACACACACACACACACATGCACACACACACCCACACACACACACACATACAGTACAAACACGAGCATGTGCATACACATACACACAGACTGCTTAGGTACTTCTCAGTTCCCGTCATATACGCACACAAACACATGTACACACACACATAAACTAGAGCTGTTACTAATCAGAGCTTGACTGATTTACCACTCAGTCTGGACCCAGATCATGTTCTGTTTTATTCTGGTCTGGTGTGTTTTCTAGTTGTTCTGGTCTTTTATGTGCTCTGTCAAACAGCGGAACAAAATACTGTTTTAATTTGAGTAATGATATTGCAGTCAAAGCCTTACTTTTTTATTGTTTCTAAATAGCAGATTTTTAATTATTCCAAAATGTATGTTACTTCCACTCTCCATCCCCTGAGTCATGTTTGACATCATTGGTAGGCCTATAGACTGGGACTGACAAAGTCTTGAAAAGTTTGTACAAGACGTTTTATGTCAAGGCTGTTGAAATACAATGTCCCTTTTAACATTTTATCTGTAAAAGGGACACAGCTTTGTTATCAGGCATATAAAAAGAGAGAAGCTAAGGGTGTGTAATAGGAACAGCTCAATGTTGATCAATCCTAAGCGACAGAAGAGCCATGGTTCCTCGAGAAGAAGTTGAACAACCAGACAGAGCTATAGACGATGCCACTTCCTAAAACAGGAGGCACATTGGATTATGATCCTCGGGATCCTTGAACCATCTGACGTTAAAGAGTGAAACTGGAAATGAAAATCAGGACTGAGAGGAACACTTAACTGTTAGCCTCAAGTCAGCATCCAAATCACTTTGAGAACATCTCTCAGATTATGATTACACATGGCATTTCAGTGCAATTTTAATGTGATGTTTCCTGTGGCTGGATTTCTTAAAATCTGTGTCTGCACTTTTTGCCTCTATCTGTATCTGTATCTGTATCTATATCTCTTTACATTACTTTGTGGTTGTGTCCAGACTATATATAATTCAGATCACAACGTGAGCCTGAACACTGTCATATCTGGTTTTAAATATACAACAGCAATGTGAGCAAAATCAGATTTTTGAGCATCCAGACCTGTCACTTGGCATGATCAGATGATAGAAGTCGCATTGAAACGACAAGCGTAACTGTAGCCTCAAGGTCGATTTCCACAAATGTGACAGTAATGTATGTATTACATTATTGAATTTTGTAAATCCCTTTCCTTTGTTTCACTGTGCTCATCATAATTTAGATGTGAGCCCACACCTGACTCCAATCACCTCACTGTCAAAAAGAAGAAGCAAAGAGGGTTTTTGAGAAAGACTCCTGTCAAGTTGTGTCAGGCGCATCTATTTTAAAATAAAAGCTCTCTGCATTAAAAAGAAGAACAGTTAGTGATGCTGTCTGTTCTTGTGTGTTGCTGTCATTCCACAGCTGGGATCTTTAATATGAGTACTGTTTACCATAACTTTTACCAGCTGCTCAGGGATTACTCGCTCTTTCCATAGTTCCAATCCACTTGGATCAAGGTTTTTGGAGAGCAGAATTTTACTTTTAATTAATTCTTGGCTATGTAACAAAGTCAGACACCCCTCAGACTTGATTAGGATTAAAGCCAAATATTGGTAGAAACATTTTAAATGTTTTCTACAAGCTGGTTGGGCTGGCTGATTTGTCCCTACCTTTCATACCTACATCTACCCCTGTGGTAGTCAGTACCAGTGGAATCAATGAAACCCTGTTAAGCTGTGTTTGGAGTGTAGCAAAAATCAATTCAACTGATAGTGTGTATAGTTAGTGTGATGTCTGGTTTAGGAAGAGCTCACAGTTCAAACCGAATTTACAGCCTCTTTGTCTCACTTCTCCTCCCTTCATTTCCTCCTCCCTGCCCTCTCTCTCTCTCTTTCTGTCACTCCTCTTTTCTTCAATCTATGCCTACCCTCTCCTTTTATCTAATTTCACCGGTGTTCCCTCCCTTTTCTCCACGTCCTCCTTTTCTGCGGTGATTTCTCCATCTTCTTGTCTCGTCAATCCTCATCTTTACCTCCCCTCCTACTATCTCCTCTTGTCCTCTCTGGTTGTCAGTCTGCCCTTCTTTTGCCTGGAGACAGAGTTGGTTTCAAAAGAAACAATTTCAGACAACAGACAATAAAGCCATGAAATCAAGCCAGAGGCTGAGGGAGAGATTATATGTTTACCCCGGGAGTGGTAAAGAAAGAAAAAGATAGAGAGAAAGGAAGAAGAAGAGACAGATCGAATAAGAAAAATGGGGGAAATGAAGAGAAAGAAGGGGGGGTGCAAAGACAGAAAAGTTGGTGGTGCAGTGCAGAGATAAGTGAGTGTCAAACCAATAGTGAATGCATGGCATTCATTCCAACTGCTAACCAATAGCAAAACGATGCCATTGAATCTGTCTCTTAAGCCAGTACTGAAAGGAATGTATTCAGTCTGTCTTCTAAACAAATCAGGCAAGGATTGCATTGAAATGTTTTTTGTGTTTTTTTTACATGTCATCCAGACAGCCAGAGATATGGGATTAGCAAGTGGCAGCTCTCTTCTGTTTCATTATATAGTGCTTCCTGCAGGGAAAGACACAACATAAGTAAAGCCATAGGCAGCCAGTGCAGTCCATGACACAGGGATGTGGAGGTTTATGAGCCACCCATGTTTTTATAGGTATAGTGGTCTGTGCTGGGAGGTGGTCTAGGTGTGGTGTCATGCATGAGCAATCCCCATACTTGTGTGGTATGGGTCCTTTCCAAACCATGGGAATATATTTCAGCAGCTGTGTGCCTTCAACAATAAGCTTATGAAGCAAAGCAAAAGCAAAACAACTGCATGTTTGCACTTTCTGTCAGAAACCATTTGCTACAACTGGTAATAAAGTTATATCTAGCGTTGAAGGCACTTCTTTGTTATTGTGCGCCCTCACACAAATCCAAGCAAGCATGTAAAAGATTTGGCAAGGAGCACAGCCTAAACCCCCATGGGTACAGAACAGAACAAACAGATGCAATCCTTTTTTTTCTATTTTGCATTGAACAAGACGATCATCACATCTATCACATATCTTAGGCTGGGGACACACTAGAGCAGAGGTTCTCCATCCTGGCCCCCGGGGCCCACAGTCCTGCTGGTTTTGATTGCAGCCGTCTAATCAGGGACTGAGTTACACCTGGGACATCAGGTGAATGCAATTAACCACCTGGCAGGATGGAAACCAGCAGCACTGTGGGTCCCAAGGATCCGGATTGAGAAACGCTGCACTGGAGGATTATGGGGCTGAGTAACACCATATTTGGACATCCTAACAATCAGGAGGGGAATCCTTGATCTGAGGCTTGGTCGGGGCCGGTGGTCCAAACACATTATCTGTTGGTTTGGTTCAGATTGAATTTTTCACACTGACTCGACTTGTAGACTGATGTAAGCTACCCTGATAATATGACCCAACATCTGGATGAATTCTGACGTGTGTGGGAATCACAGATGCATTCCAAGAGTGGCGACAACCAACAGCCAATGGGAGGTGAGTTTACAGTGAGGTTGTTTATTATTATCATAATCATTGATACTGTAATAATGCAAAGACAATAATTTGAGAACTCCTGTCCTACAATGAATCTAGTTACTAGCCAACCAACCATTACATTTTGTTCTGTTGAAGCCTACACACCCAAAGCTCTGTTGTTGTTTCTGTTTTTTTCAGTGTGTATTAATGCACATTGAATTATTATGTACATTAATACATACTGATTCACATTCAATCATGCAAGTTCCTGCAAGACTTTTACCATAAAGTTACTTGAACAGTTGAAACGACTTAGCTCCAGGAGCAGCTTCCTGGACACCACTGATGTACTGGAGACCACCCCAACTGATGCCAGGATTACTGAATGGCAGAACCAGTGGAACAGCCTTGGTAGCCAGACAACCCAATGGATGGAGAGAGGCATCACCCCAGACGAATGCCTCGCTACTGGCTACGATCAACCTCGGGCTATCTGGAAAACACTGAACCGCCTGCGGGTCGGCAAAGGACGCTGCAAGGTGTCCATGAAGGAATGGAAAATAACAACTTCCGATGCATGTGTGTGTGGCGAATCCCAAACAATGGAACACATCATGACATGTAGCCAAGCTCCACAATGTACCGGAGATGACCTGGCCGAACCAAATGCCGTTGCGCTCGCCTGCGCCAACCACTGGAAAGACGTGATATAGAAGATGGCCGGACACGAGGAAGAAGACTAAAATTGGTCTATTTGTTAGTGTGTGTGCATGGGTGTGTCCATGAGTGTGTGTGGAGAATATTAGAGGCCGTCTAGGGCATCACACATACAACATGCATGCTACATTCAGCCCCAAAATCTAAGTGAAACCTATACCCTTGTGTATGGTTATATCAGTGAGTTTTAGAGAAAAAAGGGAGGGATGGGAAGTGCAACACATGGGGAGCATGAATGTGCAAGCTTTTCATATGTGTACGTGCAAGTTCTTCAATTTGCGAGCAGCAAAGTTTATATGCCCTAGATGCCTCTCATGTATTTGAGTGGAGTCAGTGTAGCTGAAGGTCACTCTGAATAGAGGCAGATAAATGGAGTGGAGATAACAACAACTTATTACTGTAGAGCGCGTGCTCACCAACACACCCACTGACATGCCCGCAAGTACACATGGCCAGACTCTTATTACTGCAACTGTAGTGACCTGAATTGCACTTTCCCTCTCCCTTCCTCTCTCAAACTCTCACTGCAATAGTTTCACAGTTGCTTGTATTTAAAGCCACAGATATACATAAGAAATGTTCATCCTTAAAGCACAACCTGAAGCCCGTTTCAGCCGGTTTGTCCATGTTCTCCAAACCGTTCTACCGGGATTTGTTCCTGTTTGTGAGTTAAGAGCCTGTAGTCAGCTTTGTCGATCAGCAGTAATGTATTACCACAAAATCAATCCCAATTCAGCTGGCTTAGTCCAAGATGGCATGTCAGTGAATTATGATCTACCGCCACATTTTTAACCATTAGATGATTTAATTGAGACCATTGAGAGAATGGCACCTCAATCTATGTATTGTTACTGAATGAAACAAAACCCTGATTGACGTTTTAATTTGTGTTAAACAAAAAAAAAAGCGTTACACACATTACACATTACAAACCAGTGAACAAACAGACACAGAGTGGACAGTCATAGAGTCTCTATAAGAGACACCTCTCCTCCCAAGCACCTAATATTAGAGTACCAAATACTACTGCACTACTAACACTAACTAAAAGTTCCAGCCATGCTTCTACCAAAGCTGTTTATGTAAGCCTCTTCTAAAAATTAAATCACATTTTCGTCAGTTCACTTGTAAAATTTCAGCTGTTTTCATCATTATCAATTAAAGCTGTATGACAAATGGGATATCTTTTCCCAGACTTCTGGGAACCTCTAAACCTCTAAAAAGATTTAATTTACTCGCCTATCAGGAAGCCAGTGATTCTTGTCGCTGATCAAAATAACTTCCTCTAAAAATTATATTTACCAATACACAGATCTTATCTCTTGTGCTATATGGATGAGCACCCATGTAGAAACATAGTTTGGATGGAGAGTGAGAGTGGGTACTGTGGATCAGGGCAGAGAGACAGATTCACTGGAGTTCAGCACCAGGGACAGCTCCCACTCCCACACCAAAGACAGCAGTGCCCAGGTTTGGCAGAGGTGGAGCTAACACAGCCGTCAGGGAATCAGGGAGTTTCCCTCTATAAGCTCTACCAGAACTCCCAGAAGGAAGAGAGGAAGGTGGTTGTGAGGTGGTTAGCAAACCAAGTCTCTGGTATGGTAAGGAACATGTGAGGATTGGAAAAGGTGGACTGATTACTCTGTGTTTGACCTGTGCATTATGGAAACTGCCTGAATGGATGCACTCCAGAAACACACCGGCTGAGGACTGAATCGACAAACTGGAATGGGGACAAACAGACTTTTAAGCTGATCTTCAGCTGATCTTGAAAGATCTTCAGTTCCCTGCATCCTCACTCCTTTTCCTCCTCGTTCCAAAATAAAATACCAAAATTCCAAGTGAAATTAAGACTCAGCATCTTTTCCCCCTCCTTTAAAGGGCCACAACAGCAGGTGATCAGGGTTATCAAGTGAGCACCTCTCATCACAGATCTTTATTTTAATTAGGCCCATGGCACTTCGAGAAGGCTCGACAATACGTTCTCACTGTGTATATACTTAGGCTAACGCCTAGTTCACAACACACTTGCAGAAACAAACAGCAAGCTTAATTATTTCACACAATTACACCAAGAGCTGAGAACGGTGTATGAGTACCCCCTGTTCCATAGCTATGCAATTATATGGAATATAATGTATCTCCTAGTCACTGGATAGATTTCCATGCTGTAGTCCATGCATCCTTTCCTTTCAGCCAGACCCACTGGTTGCTCTTTTTTTAGATGTTTCAGAAGCTACCTGTGTACTAGGTCAGGTCTGGCTGGTGCTACTTGGCTCTGGTGGGACGGTAAATTGCTGGTTTACGACTGCTTCTATTTCCCAATGCCTAGCTTCCCCCACCTGCTGTAACTTGTGCCTTCTCAGTGATACATATGGTGAGTTTAGGGATTGCATGAAAAGGATGTAAAACAAGAGCTTTAAGCGAGATTCAAACCACTGTTGAAAGTTCACAAGGGGTGGGGGGTTTTATTGTACATCATTTACAGTGCAAACTATAGTATAAATCCTCCATCCTGCATTCAATGCAATCTTTTTTCAATGTTATAAAACAATCAGTATGTTTTTTAAATAATATATATTTTAGAATAAATATTATAAAAGGATTGCCAGGCTTCCTTGTGCATTCTGCCACAGCAGCTCAGTAGTAGGGCAGCAAACACACAGTAAAAAGTTGGACTCAATACAATAGACACATCTGTATATAATCTCTTTACTAAACCGTGATCAGGGCTTTTCCTCATATCTGTATGAAATGATATTGTGGACTTCAGAGTGTGTGTGAGAGAGAGAGAGAGCGAGAGAGAGAGAGAGAGAGAGAGAGAAGGGGAGTCTACTGGGGAAAGAGAGAAAAATATCAAAATCTTATTTTAGAATTCCAAATCTAGTTCACAGTATCTAAAAAAGGCCCCAATGATTGACTGATGTTTTTATTTATTTTTGGGAACATGAAGAACTGGATTCTCCAGTCTTTTCATAAAGCCTCATTCTGTCTCTATCTGGTTTACGCACAGCCCTTCATGGCCCCATCCCAACAACCAGATTATGGAAAAGATTAAGCAACATTTTTGACAGTTCTGATGAAATCTGATAAGAAGATATGTTATGCTTGTTTTCTGTTCTGTCTTGATGTGGGGAATGAAACACAAGGGAAAGAAAAACAGCATTTTAAACAAACGTTTCTCTGCTGGTAGAGGTAGAAATGTTCTCTCTGAAAGAAAAGAAATGAAACTAAACAACTATTCTGCTGGCCTGTGTGTGTGTGTGTGTGTGTGTGTGTGTGTGTGTTGGGGGGGGGGGGGGTGCGTGCGTGCGTGTTTGAATAGGCAATCTTGGCGTTGATTAAACTCTGTTTTTTTCAGCTCTAAATCGACAGATGATGGATGTTTATTTCTGTTTCATGGACTTCTGTGTGTGTTTGTGTGCGGCTGTGTCCCTCTCTCTCTCTCTGTGTGTGTCAGAGACAAGTCAATCCAAGGTAGCCAGACATGCGTCACTCCAGCCTGAGAACCCAGAGGGACGTTTTTAGAAACAACAGACTGGTGAGCGTAGGAGGATTCTCTCACTTTTCCTTTCTTTTTTTTCTCTCACACGCTCTCCTTCTGCGTCGTACTGTCTTTCTCTCTGACCACAGGCCGTCCTCTCCCTTTCTCCCACTTGCACTCAAGAGAGAAGGCATCTTAAGAGAAGCTGTCTTTCTTTTCAGACCCCTAATCCCTTGTCTATTCATCGCCTCTCCTCCCGTCTTCTCTCTCTTTCACCAGGCACTGAAATGTCAAACACATGATTATCTGCCTTTCCCTCCCCTCACCTCTCCCCACTGCCCTTCTCCCTGTCTCTCCCTTCTCTCCACCTTCTCTCGTACTTTCTGGTTAGTATATGTTTGATGTCCTCTTAATCGAACCCATAAAAGAGCATAGCATCCAAGCATTTTCAGTGTGCTGATGGTGCCCAGCTCACTGTTTATTGAGTGTTGATTTTTCAGTGACAATTATTTGGAGTTGACAAGTGTTGATGGGAGAGTTGTTTGTTGTCACTCTGATGGCGTGGACTTGTATAAACACTGGCATCGTGTTGATTTTTACACTCACACGAGTTAAATTAATGACTGATCTCCCTGTGTGGAAATAAATGAACATATTAACACAGTTTTCAAACTCAATATACTCAGAACGTTTACTGATAACCAGGTACTATTGGCAGACGTTTTGGAAAGAAGGACTGAGAGCTGCATTATCGTCTCAAATTTGATCGTCCCAGTGGGTGTGCATAGAAATTCACATCCAAGTAGTAATTGATAAACCTTGAACTGAACATTAAAAAGTTGCCAGCTCCATGCCGGCTTGAGACAAACCTCCTAGAGGCAATGCCAAGGTATTGTTGGCTTGATAGAGAGAGACGTCAGGTGCACATACGCCAATACACACTCATGTAATATATTAAGCTAGGTTAAAATGTGTTTGCAGTGCCATGGCCTCTTTCTCCACCACCATGACTCATTGGAGGCATTCAGTGGATAATGTTCCTGTATGCTGAAAGTAAAGATTGTGGACTGTGATTCATGACAGGTACGTGAAAATGAGGTACACAACTTTCCACAAGCGTCGTTTCTTGCAATCAATTTAAAGACGGAACTGAAGTGCAGTTTTATAAATAAGGCCCCCGAGTCACAGCTAGACCTGCATGAGCTTCCTGCTAAATCACGGGGACTGAAGGTATAGGTTCCAGTCTGGAGGTAGCGCTGTCAGACTGCTGGCTTAAGCCTGCTGTCAACGTTTTGATAACTAATACTACTCCGAGTTCCTCGTTCTCCCTCTCTCTCTCTCTCTCTCTCTCTGTCATTTTCTCTCTCTCTCCCTCTTCCTCGCTCGCTCACTTTTCTATGCCAGATGCCTTTTTTTCTCTCCGCCAGCTTTGATGTTTTTCTCCTCCACTCTTCCTTCCCGTTCTTTATTCTAATCCATTTAGTCTCCCCTTTCTGTGTCTCTCTTTCCTCCCCATCCCTATCTCTTTCTGTGTCTACTTCCTCTCCCCTCTTCCCTCCTCTTCCCTCTCCTATCCTCCCACACCTCCTTCCTCCCTCTGAAATTCAGGTGAAACTTCCCCGGTTAAGCAGCTGCTTTTTTTTTTCCACACGTCTTCCTATCCTCCCTCTCTCCCCCATACTCGCTGATTAGCAGCTGCTCTTTTCCACCCCGCTCCTTCCCTCTTCCCTCCCCCTTGCTGAGAAAATTATCCTGTCTTAGAACGAAGCATGGTATTTAAATAAGAGCTGAGCTGAGAGAGAGATAGAGAGAGAGGAGGGCAGGGATAGAGAGAAAGGAAGAGAGCTGAAAGAGAGAGAGAGAGGAATGAGAAAGTGGTAACTGATAAACTGACAGGAAAGAAAGAGGGATGGACGTAAAAACAGATAAGCTGGGCAGACAGACAGAAATGATAGACAAAGCCAAATGACAGGCAGGCAGACAGGCAGATGCAGTAGACAGTTGGGAGGGTAGACAGTTGCAAGCAGAGACAGAAGACAGAGATGCAAAAGAGATAAAGGGTACAGAGGGTACAGGCAGAGAGAGAGAAACATACAGGTGACAGACAGAAAGACATTTTGGACATTTAGCTCACGCTCTTATCCGGAGCCAATTGATAAAGGGTGAACAGCAGAATGAGATGCAGGTCATGGACAGAAACACAGATACAGTTTGAAAGATGGACAAAAGAGACAAGGCGAGCGTGCAGGTGGATAGACAGATGTAAAGGTCACAGACAGACAGACAGACAGACAGGCAGGTAGGTTTGGCAGACAAGCAAAAGGAGACGGACAAATGTGCAGACACGTGGATGGGCAGACAAGACAAGACAAGCAGTAAGACAGGTAAAGTGAGATACATAGACAGGTAAGCAGAGAGGCAAAGAGTCTGGGTGTCTTATGTTGGTACTCCTCTGCCTTTCCCCTTCTGTCTGTGACACACACACACACACACACACACACACACACACACACACACACACACACACACACACACACACACACACACACACACACACACACACACACACACACACACACACAGACAGACAGTGCAGAGCAGAGCTATCCAATGGCTACCCAGGCATGCCAGGCTAAGTGCCACCAGAAGTCAGGGACAAGCAGCATGCACCTTTTGAGTGCTCTTAAAAAACACACACACACACGCACACACACACGCACACGCACACACACACAAAGAGACAGAGTACTGACATCTGGTATTGACTACTTCAGGGAAATCTACTTAAAGGGAAACACACCCTCCACAGAATTCACATGATCTCAGGTAGTTCAATCAACAATAACAACAGTTTCCCAATGCTAGACACCAAAGAACCAGCGCTCCCATCTCCGTCCTCATCAAGAGACAACACTTATACCTGCTCAAGTGATGAGCTCTTGCAGATTTGTATGTATGGAGCAGCATCAGGATCTATCTCACTGGCGACATCAAAAGACTCATGTATTTCTCGTTTTCCGGCTTTGGGGGACACTTTGCCAAATCTGGATTCAATTCCTTTCGGGTGTTTTCCCCTTAAAGTTCAAAGTAGAAACCTGAAAACAAAGATGATATGCCCTATTTGTTGTTTTCTTATCTATATCGTTTCCTTTTACTGCTGCAATGTGCCAATTTCCCCCTGGGATCATTACAGTTTCATCTTAAAACACAAATCCATAACACCTGGTCCAGACACAGCCTTGATTATGCACCGGTTATCACAGACACAGCTAGGAAAGCTGTCAAACCTATTCTGTGATATGCTGGACTGTGCCAGATAGTGCCTGAGCATCTCTCCCACTTTTGATAGTGTGTTTGCCAGGTACAGCAGTACAGCTGTAGCAGCATCTCTGTGGAGCTGAGATGAGGGAAGATTGCCAGGTTTCTGACTCTAGTCATGTCTACATCACTAGTATTGCTCACTTCCAGCATCAAATCTCCCTCTGCTCGCTCCCCCTCCCCTCTCTCTCTCTCTCTTTCTGTAATTCAGGTGTAAATTCCTACTTTTCCAGCTGCTATGTTCTCCGCCTTCCCTTCCCTTTATGTCTCTGTCTCCCTCTTCCTCCTCTACTCCCCTTCACCCCCTCTGGCAGAGAAAACGATCCAACTTAAAATTAAAGTGTGATATTTAAAGGAGAGGGAGCAAAGAGAAGGGGGAGGGTAAGAGAGAGATTCAGGGAAGAGTGAGAGATCAGACAGAGCAAAGGACAGGAAGGGGAAGATAGACAGAACAAGGAAGAACAGTTGAGAGATAAGAGAGAAGGCAACATAAGCGGGAGAGGGAAGGATAGAGACGTAGTGGCAGGCAGAGACCAGAGAAAGTGAGTAGAAACCTTTACAGTTACCTTGATAATGATACCAGATCCGAACAGATACGGTGATAAAGGCATTCACCTCACCTTTTTGTTTTCATGCATCAATACATCAATACATCAAGATTTGTCTTGTAAAAGGAGGAGTTGGTTCAGAAAAAAAGATAAAGATACAAAACAAAGGAACAATCGGTAACACTTTATTTGAAGGGGTGTGCATAACACTGTCATGACACTGTCATAACCATGACACGACACCTGTCATGACCATAAAGGACGCTTCATGAATGTTTATGACTGTTGTCATTAAGTGTCATTCGGTGAAGACATCTCAAACAATGTCAACTTTGCATTAACAATGACATAATTTACTGAATGACACGTAATGACAACAGTCATACATATTCATGAAGCGGTTAGGGTTAGGGTTAGGGTTATGTCATGACAGGTGTCATGTCATGGTTATGACAGTGTCATGACAGTCTTATGCACACCCCTTCAAATAAAGTGTTACCGAACAATCTTTTGAAAATTAAGAATAAGTGGAATATTTAGTATTTTGCTTTTGATTCCTACAGAACCTTGTTGTTTTATCTGAAGTCCAGCTGTTTCAGCTAATCCCCACACAGCTAATCCCCATCCTTGATGGTAAACATTGAAAGAAAAATGGCTTTTAACCCCATTGAAATCCATGGATTTTAACATGACTACTTCCCTCAGGGACTTTGGTTATTGTCTGTCACAGGACAGAAATTTGAGGTTCATATAAGTGGTTGGAGAAATGTCACTATTAAATCTCAAATGTTAAAGGACTGAGAGTGACAGTTAAAAAAGGGTTTTGAGGAGGGACAAAAGGTTCATTGCCTACTCTTGTGGGTTGTAAAAACCAATAAAAAAGGATTATATGGGGCGTCTTGGTGGCTTAGCAAACTAAAACGCATATGTACATGACATGTTGTGGGTTAATTCTTGCTTACAACCATTGTCATGTGCCATCTCTTCTCTTTTACAATACAAAAAACAGCAAAACATGCCCTAAAATCAATTGAGGATTAAAGTATTCTTTGTGACCTTTGAATGACAACCATCTCACACTGTGCAACAATACCGTACAACAATGCCCAATCTTGTTTTTTGATGACACACTAGACAAAGAGGCCCAACCCACAATCTTGTCACACGTTGCCAGACTTTTTGGTTTTAGGATACTTTAAACAGGCTAGATAAAATTGATTGGGTGGACAATGGTGGGTTTCTTTTCACATATATTTATCACATATATGAACATGCTCCATGCATGAATGTCTGTGAACATGCTTGAATGTTTGTGAACCCCACAGTAGATGATATAACATATTTCATATATGTGGAAGAATTTACGTATGTTACCTTAGGTATCTTGATTTGTTTACTGTTATCCCCTATATTTGTTATCCCCTATATTTCTTTAGATGCTGCTCTTTCTTAGGCCTTAGCATGTTGAGTCACACAGGGTGAGGCACCGAGGTGTCTGGGTGCATGTCTTGTCAATAGTCGCATATCATAGTTGGGAGGACAGGATGTGCCTTAACTAGATGAAGGGAGAACGACTAGTGCCTGGCATTGCAGGCCACAAGTCAGGTCAGATCATAACATAGTCGCTAAGAGCCGGTACTATCCGGAAAGCCTCCCCCATTACTTTTTAGCTCTGTGTATCCAGATATATGCCCCGTCTAACCTTGTGACCTCACTAGGTGTGTCAATGCTTTTAGTCCTTCCCCTAGTAGATAGCGCTTTTGCATATTCATCCCCTTTATTGTTTCCTTGAACTATATAAACTTTTCCCTGATGCTCCTAGAGCAGAGATCCGTATGCTTTACCATGTGTGCGTATCTCTCCTGAGCGCTCAGTATTGTATTATATAGGATTGTATTGTATTGTATTGTATTGTCTTCTGTGTGCTAATAAATGTGCTCATGTAATTCATGATTGATTTTAAAAGGACTTCTGTCTCGATCTAAGTTTATTCAACAAACTGGCGTCACGAACAGGATCTCAATACAGGCAGCTGCTAAAAGGGGTGAGTACATAATTTCTTAATTATGACCCCCACGTAAGAGTGCCTTGACGAGATCCAAACAAACCTGTATAGTTAACAGATTTCGGCAACAATATATTTTACCTATATTATACCTTATAAACTCCTTTCCTAAACCTCAAATCTGAATGAAGATATCCCAAATAAATGCAATGTGTTATACTTTCATTGTTTATTTAACAAAACTAGATATTTTAATAAAAATTCATATATCCCTGTGTGCAAAAATATGTGAACTTCTTCAATCTCAACCAATAATTTATGGCTCCTTTAGGAGCAATGTCTTGGAGTAAACATCTCCTATAACCACTGATCAGTCTCTGGCATCTTTCTTCAGGGATTTTCTCCCTCCCACTCCTCCCTACTGAACTTGGCCAACTCAGTGAGGTTCGAGGGCATCTCGCATGAACAGCTGCTTCAGGTCCTGCCACAGCATGTCAATTGGATTTAGGTCAGGACTTTGACTTTGCCGATCCAAAACATTGCACTTCTTCTCCCTGAGCCATTCTTTGGCCCAGCTTTAGCTCTCGGACTGATCGTCTGATGTTCTGTTCCTAAATTCTCTGGTCTCCCTCAGAATTCATGGTTCCCTTAATGATGTTGAGACATACAGGTCCAGAGGAAGAAAAACAGCCCCAGACATGACACTCCCACCACCCATGTTTGACTGTAGGGATATGGTTATTTTGGTGGTGGGAAGTTTTGGGTTGTTGCCAAACATGGCATTTTTGATTACGACCAAACAGTTGAATTTTGGACTCACCTGTCCAGAGAACAGACTTCCAGAACTCTTCAGGTTTGTCCAGGTGGTCTTTGGGACACTTCAGAGGGGCAGCTTTTTCTTTTCTTTTTAGACAGTAGAGGCTTCTTCCTGGCTACCCTTGCATGAATACCATTTCTATTCATTGTTCTCCTTATTGTAGATGCAGCAATGGAGGCTTGTAGATCACAGGATATTATTCTTGGGTTGTTTTTTTATACTAGTTTTAATATTTTTCTTGTGGCTCTCAGTCATATTTTAGAAGGAAGTCCACTTCTAGGCTCTCCATTTGTTTATTATTAGTCTCACAAATCAGGAGTCCAACTCTTTTTGATATGACTTTATAAACTTCCCCAGACTGATGCCTGCTCAGTATTCACGTCCTCTGAGGTCTCCTTAGATCATAGCATAGTGTTTTTCTTTCACCTGCATGGTAACACCAAACTGATCAGGTTTCTCAGCTGTATTTATGGGAGTGCCACACAAACTCCTCCCCCAAGATCTGACCTTTGATTGGTAGTTCATACCCAATTATTTACCCACCGTATTCTACTTACCTACTTCATTTAACTAATGCAAGGTGAGGTTCACTTATTTTTGCACCTGCACCCAACTATTTTCATTTCACTACATGCACAATTTCATTTAAAAACATTTGAAATTAACATTTAAATTAAGAAAAGGCTAATTTGCATTAAATAAGGGTTGCAATTGCAGAGATTCAAAGAGCTTATTCACCACTTATGAACCTACAAGTGTGAAGGTGGGGTGCACAGGAGCTGACACCTGCACTGCAAGTCATGGAAATGGACAATTTGCCAGACTTCTCAAGATTCTCCTCCTCCAGCTTGTTATTCACCAGGACATAAAGGTTGTGGAAATATAGGTACCATAACCACCAGGGAGCAAAGATGGGTCAGACTTTTAGGGCCTCAGGAAGATGGATGGTCTTAAACATGTCAAGAATATACTTCATTATTGGGCACAGACACAGTGTTCACTGAAGTACTGGATGAGAATAAAAAAAGCTATAAAAGTTAAAGAATTTGTTTTATATGAGTCAGGGTGGTTACCTGCTACAAGCTGTCTATAGGTGGTAATCTCTGATGTGGGCTATTTCAATCATAGGTAACTCTCCAAGTCCCAGCAGGAAGAGTCCGGGACTGTCAATACATGATCTATTGGTGGAGGATGTGTGCATCATGCACAGAGCCTGTGGTACCACTGGAAACAACAATGGAGTGCCTGTCACTGTCACAAATCCCCTGAAGCACAATAGAAGCATAACATTCTTTGTTGTGCTCAGGCAGAGGGCAAATTCATATATGGCATCCATCAATAACATAACAGAATTTCTTGAAGCTCCGCTTTTCAGGGACATCTCTACAACATCTGGCCTGTAAGATGATCTGCCACTACATGATAATGGGCCACATGTTAGTCATTGAAGGAGGACGTGTGCTTCCATTTCATAGCACCAACCATGCTGCTTTTTCCAAGGCAAGATATTAATCAGCAGGCTCAATGCATACTTCCCTAGCCTGAAGGCTGGCCTCTGCCTCAGAGTGGAATACCTCAGGTAGTTGCCCAGTTGAGACGTGCCAGGGTCAAATGTTTCTGTCAGCCTGGCAGTGCTTACACACTTACACTACCTACATGAAGTGCCACTCTAGCACAGTGCCTGACCCTCATCTTTTGGTTCTTTTTAGCTCTCCTTTGGTTTTAGCTCTGCATTAAACCCAATCTAATCCTTCTTTGTCCGTAGGTCACCAGTTCCTTGGAGGCCTTACTCTTTGCAGATGGGTCTTCATCATTCTAGACAAGACAAAGTATAGTATTAGCTACTTTATAGTAGTGCACTTTGAACACACTGGTGTACTGTCATGTTGATGATCGGTGTGCAGTGTGTTTGTGACTTTGCCACTGAGTAATGATTTATGTTGTAAATAAAACATCCATCCATCCATCCATCCATTTTCGACCACTTATCCGGATCCGGGCCGCGGTGGCAGCAGGCTCAGCAGAGTGTCCCAGACATCCCTTTCCCCAGCCACAGTCACCAGCTCATGCTGGGGGATCCCAAGGCGTTCCCAGGCCAGGCAGGATGTATAATCCTCCCCTGGGAACCGTCACCTTATCGCGGTGGGGAGGTTTGTGTGCCCCTGTGATCCTGGAGGCTGTGTTGTCTGGAGCATATGCTCCTGGTAGGGCCACCCTAGGCAAATTGGTTCCAGGTAAGGGGACAGACAAAGAACGGTTCAAAAGGACCCTATTATACAGCCACCAGAAGAATTAGAGACCTTGCCCGGAATAGGGAGACCGGGGCACCCTCCTAGTCCTTCAAAAAGTAAATTATTATTTCTGTGCCAGACTACCAATCCTTACCCATGGACACTTGCCTTGAGTCTGTCATTTCTACATCTTTTAATTTTCCTCAATATCTCTTCTTTTGACTTTCTTGACAGGAAATGATACAGAATTTAATAAACATGACTTATGCATAGTGAACTTCAGTGTCTAGTGGCACACAAACCTCAGCAACTGGCTGCAACATTTATACTTATCACATAGGGAAGATCTGTATGAGTAGAAAGCACCATCACATCCTGATTTTCTTTATGTCCAAATATGAGCATAAAATAGTCAAACTTGTATAGAAATGATAAACACCAGAATTGTATTACTTTTTCTCTGAGTTTACAATAATAACAAAGGTAAGAGATAAAGGGACTGATCACACAGAGGAGGAATGATGAGAAAGTTTGTTTAGCCTTTCAGTATTAACCGAGCTGTCTACAGACTTGGAGAACGATGCTAGTGTAAGACTATTGGCAAGTCGATGATAATATAAATATAACTTACGATGTGAGTTACGAGCTGTAACGGATAGAGCAAGATTGATATCCACATCTCCTAGGTGAACAATTTAAGTTGTGAGCTTGGATAGCAGTGACTGAATGGGAGACATTCGACAACTCGACAACCTATACAATTGGAATAATAGGTTTTGGAAATAAAAGACTGCTACATTACGTCATGGGATTGGAGGCTCCTGCTGGGAGGTCAGGTCGCCAGCAGTCAGCATGACAAAGCAAGGGAGAGTGGGAGGTCCCTTCAGCTGGTGGCTCTGCTGAGCACATAGAGTACAATAACAGCTGGATGTAGGTGGCTGGCAGAGCAGGGTCTTGTTAGCTTAACAGGAAGTAGTGGCTAAGCAACGGGACCACAGCTCAGTTCAGCGTCTTTGCAGAGTTGTAAATAGCCGGATTCAGAAAGAAAAAGTCCTGCCAGAATCTTTCTCCATTTGTGCTCTTAACCATGAACCCACTCGAACAAGGTGACATGTTTTATCTGGTACACACAGATGGGGCCCAATAAACTTGTAGTGGGGATGTGAGTCCAGTATTCTACCTTGATTATGAATGTCAGAAATGTAGGTTTTATTAAAATAACGCATTCGTGGTAACCCAAAATTAACTCTAGATTCGTTAGACACCGAACATGTTATATGTGTTAAAAGTGAAGATAATTACATAAGCATAAAAGGGTACGTTCCACACTTCACACACTGCATAATCAAACGTGCAAATGTTGCACTGGATTTCTCTGTTGGGACCTTGGCAGAATGCTCAAATAAAATCAGTTATTCTGTAATTTTCGAGACTTTTGGAAATTTTTGGTTCTTCTACTTTGTCCCCGGGCAAAGCAAATTCATGTTGGGTCACCCTCAACTCAGTGACCATGAGAAATGAGATCTGGACCCCTGGGGTGCACAGGGCTTTGATTGGACAGTACTATTGCTTTAGGTCCTTTTGATCACCGGCCCTTTGATCAGTAGAGGTCCTGTACACCAAAACTGTTTTGATTTAATTTAAATGCACATTTGTTCCTTTGAAACAAACAATGAGCTTTCTTTGCCATCTTTGCTTAATCATCTAGTGTGAGCATATTTATTACTGAAAGAGTGTAAAAAGTGTGAAATCAGGCCTGGTTCTG
Organism: Hoplostethus mediterraneus; assembly: GCA_034670385.1. Classification (NCBI taxonomy): domain Eukaryota; kingdom Metazoa; phylum Chordata; class Actinopteri; order Trachichthyiformes; family Trachichthyidae; genus Hoplostethus; species Hoplostethus mediterraneus. The sequence continues at coordinate 178,964 of JAXDDW010000115.1, read as the reverse complement.
GCCCATTTTGGTATGGAGGCGAGGGTGCAATATGAGATACAATGTTGGTTACCAATCTTCCCCTGGAGAGAGTCCAATTTTTTTCTTTGATGTTATTGTAATTTATTGTTGCTTATTCTCCTTATTAATTTAAAAAGATTTAACTGATAAAATGTCAATTAAAATGTCAGTAGCATGAAGCGGTACGAGTCACTTCTCTGCCTGATTGAAAGTTTTATGCTGTTTTCGACATCACCTACTTGATGAGTGTCGCATTGTATTATTTTTTCATGTATAAAAAGTTAACTAAGAGAACAGAATTTGACTTGTTTCACTCTCGCCACTGTTCTACAGAGCACATTCTATACTAAATCAATGAAAGAAACATCCCCTCAGATAGGGGTCCCTGGGACAACAACATACCAAACATGGGTATTTTGAATTTTCTCTAAAATTGTGATTTAGAGAATTTTTTTGGGTCACTTGACTGGCATAACAATTGCTCTTCCAACTCTGCCACATCTGCACTGTTGTGATAGGTGCTTGTGACAACTGTTAGCTTGCTACAGTCTATTCTAGTTTCCCTCTGTAATGTTTCACTTTTAACAAAAATATTTAAACATTTATTTGGAAGGGAGTGTTGGATTGTTAGAGTATTACCTTTGTTCTACTGTTCGGTTTGTTCTTGCATAAGCTTTAACATCTGGCATGTACCAAATATACTTGCTCTGATTGTTGCCCAATCCCTATCACATAGGCTTACTTGGAATCAAATAATAATAAGATACAACTACTATGATTGTTCAAGCTGGTCCGAAACACACCGGACTCAATGAGAGTTGAAACAATAAACCACCATCACAGCCAGTCCTGAAATCCTTCTTAATATGTATGTTTGTCCAACTAAGTTACCCAACTGACCAATCACAATTAAGAAAAAAAAAAAATTCCAATAGAGATTTTTATGATTGGCTCACACAAAATAGGGGGTAATCAAATGAATCAGTGTGAGCATTTTATCAATAGCACTTTTCTTTCTAATTTTAAACACGCAGTGGTTCAACCTCTTCTTAAGAAACTTAATCTTAACCTCTTGTCTTCTGCAATCTACAGGCCCATCTCCAAAGTGCCCTTTTTATCCAAGGTTTTAGAAAGTAAAGGAAAATGTGCACTGTCCTTCTTGCTACAGGATGAAAGCCTACCACTAGGAATAGATGCACTGGCACATCAGTGGCCACAAACACTACTTTACACATTTCCCCAGCTGGCCCAGGAAACTGTGGTTTGCAGAAAAGATCCATCTGCTGAACAAGAACCCTTGGCGCTCCCAGTGTGCCAGGATTTATCAACCCATGCCTATGGAAGATTTGGCATGCTCGGACAGAAATTTGATACCTGTGGGTCTGGTCCTTGAAAGGAATAATTTAATGGACCCCCTAATGTGATTTCCACAAGTCAGAGCACCAGGGCTGCCTCGATACAAAGGGTGTACATGGTGCCATGAAAAGATGATTATTGCTTGTTAGTGCTCCATTGTGGACACGCTGCCATTTTTACAGGAATTGTTTGCTTTTCCACAATTGCAATTTATCTGTCTGCTATTTTGGCAAGCCATATTGGTTTATGATTCATGTCCCCGAAGTGCTAAATCTGTCTTCTAGGACACTGGCATTTGAATTGGCCACGTTTTTACTACTTGGAACAGTGGCTACATGCCTTATGGCACTGGACACTGTACTGTACATTGTGCATGGAGAGGATGCAGACCATATGCTTATGTGATCAGTTGTTTGTCTGCTTTGCCAGTCCAGTAAAGGGGAAAGCGCTCCTCAAACAGTCTGCTGGGCATATAGTAGGAAAGATGTTGTATTGCCCAGTGGTGTGCGTGCTCACTCCACAAGGGGCTTGGCTATGTCATGGACACTATTTAAAGGGAGTTACAGTAAAGGACTCATTCGTTCCATGGCTAGATGGGCTTCACCACATACTTGTGTGATGTTTTACCATCTGGATGTGACAGCCGCTAATGTGGCTCATGTGTCCTGTCAGTAGGAGTGTAGGGGTTAAAGAAGCCTCAGGCTGCTCATCTAACATCTGCTGGGAAGTGATTAAAAATCCACCTACTTATGTGTGGTGCTGAGTGTAGCAAATGAAAGTAAGGGAAAGTAAGGTTACGGATATAACTAGTGTTCCCTCATGGACCGAAACAAGGTACAACACTACTTAACCACCCACTAAGGGCTGAGTGTAGAGCAGTGTTAGATTGATGAGTTAGTTATACCATAGGGTCAGTGGCTCTCAATCCTGGTCCTCAGGCCCCCGAGCCCCGCTGGTTTTCATCAGCCGTTTAATCAGGGACAGAGTTACACCCGGGGCTTGTATCTCATTTTCCCGCCTTGAGGGAACAGTGGCTGTATCTGTAACAATCCTAAAATCTGAAAGAGACCTTTCTGGCCCACCCATCTCTATTCTTGATTCACTGCAGGTATTCTGACTGCCAATGTAAAGCCTGACAAGACCAGATCACGTGACTCCAATCTTTACTTGGTCACCTGTTACAATCGTGTAGATCGCGTTGCTCGCAGTGTGAATGCGAGGTAACTTTGCAACTGTTTCATGAGGTAAGACATTTATTCATCTTGTGCACTGATACCAATTTTTCAGAACAAATTCAAGTACCGAGTACCGAGTTGATGATATAGATCAACCAATGAGTACCGATCTGAGTACTACTCCATTAACATTCATTCATGCTGCTTAGTTTTGGGCTATTATAGGGCGGGTAGAGAAAATGTAACTCCTCTGTGAAGTCCTCAGCTTCTATGTCATTACGTGAAGAGGAGGGAGATCCAAAATAAGCATGCCTCTGCCTCGCTTCATCTGGAGAGATAACACACTATCAGAAGTTCCTCTTTCAAGCATTCCTCCTGTATCTCACTGGGGATACCGACTCCTGTATTGCCAGACAGGATACACTTAAGGATGGCACAGTGACACCAAGCTTATAAAACCTTGCATAAGTGTTAGCTGAAGCACAAGATGTCACTGAGCCTATATCCTGGAGAGAAGTTCGCTTATAAAGAGCCAAGGATATTGCCGTGCCCTTGGTGTAGGCTACAATACTATCCAGAGTCAGAGGTATTAGGCTTAGTGATAGATTTCTCCTAATAAGGCTTAGACCAGGACACACAAAAATGGGTAAAATTTCCTAATACCTTCAGGCCTGTGCATGTAGATGCATAGCATGCGTACAGGATATAACATATGAAGCTGCTGTGACTCTGAAGAGAACAGTTGACAGGATGATAAGCTAGTGATAAGCATAAGCATTATATAAAATATACTGTATAGTGACTGTCAGTTTATACAAACTATACAGAGTAACTATTGTATTGTGATGGATGATTCTGGGCATGATTGACATGGATTAGTGGACAAATTGAGGCAAGAACTGATTTACAAATTTCCACCCGTCTTAATTAAGAAAATTTAATGTAAACATCACACTTCTGCGTGCTGTACTAAAATAACTTGTAATAATGTGAACATGCGCTGAAAATGCACACCTCTGAGTGGAACACACACACCAGTAAACAGAGTCAGTTCTGCCAGATTTAAAGGAATAGTTCAGTTATCATCTACTCACCCCCATGTCAGTCGAAACTCCATTGAAGTTCATAGAACCAAAAAATAGCGAGTTAGCCCCCATTGTTCCGTCTCAGCATTCTCCCAAACTATTGAAGTTATTATATGTGTTTACAGCTTAAAAAAAGCATATAATGCCCATCAAATTTCTCCAAACAGCTCGTGCAGCATATTGTTTACCAATATTTACCTCATTATCTCTATTATTTTCCTCACTGACAATGCTTTGTTCTAGAAGGCGCCAATGTTAGGGAAGAGTCTGGCGCCAGAGAGCTGTAAGGTGCGTGCGCAACCACAACTTTCCTTGCAATATGTTTCGCCCGATTGGCCACATTGGCCTGTCGGGGGCATTAAAAGGAAAGGTAAACATTTCTGACTTCGAAATGCCCAAACTCATACATCCGACACACACATGCAGCTATCCTTACAAATCACAGTGATTGGCTGAAAGGTCAAACTTTTATCTCAGACACCATAATTCCAATTGACATTACATTTTCCACACACATGCAGCTATCCTTACAAATTACACTGACTGGGCTAATGGGGGTGCTATAATTAAAGTTCAAACATTTTAACTCAAATGTCTCAGATACCACCGGTCCAATCACAAGCCTTTTCTTTTTTTTTTTCTTTTAAATACAAAATATCTGATGGACAACAACTGAAAACACCACCACTTTGATCCATACTGGAACTACAGATACTGCTAAAAGAGAATATTAAGAAAACAATAAGCAGGAAAGTGTCCTGAGACTTGGCAGCTTTGGTGCTCTGCGGCTGACCTGGCGGGACAGACGGCACGTGCGCCGTACTACATATTAATTTTATGTCACACTTAGTATGCCACTATTATGAGTAGTACATGAGTAGTACATGGTTTTTCAAACACAGGGCTGGTCCCCCTTTCTTGAATTCCTTGAGAGCTGATTCCTCCCCACCTATGTCTCCAAAATACCTGCCAACCAGTGGTGTAGTCTACGTGATACGCAGGTATACACCGTATACCCACTATAAAAGGTCAATGATTTGCGTATACCCAGTGGTGTAGTCTACGTGATACGCAGGTATACGCCCTATACTCACTAGAAAATGTTTATGATTTCCATATCCCCACTTGATGCGTGAGGATACGTTATTTAAAAGATAAAAGAAAGTTTTAAAAGATAATTTTGTGACAGCTTTCACACGTTGGTTAATTCATTAAATTAACCCAGTCTGTGTTCACATGACTTTTGGACCTCTGAGGCTTCCGTTGCCTGTGACGAACAACAACAGATTTCTTCCGCGGGAATTCTCGGCACAAAGGTAAAAATCAGAAAGTTAATTACAAAGAGATGAAGCGAAAACAACGCCAGACAACACTTTTTCAGTGTTTTCCAAAGCGTGCCACTGCACCCACAGCCGCTTCGGGTGACGCTTACGAGATTGAAGAAAGAACACACAAACAGCCAGATGATGATCAATGTATTGTGTTGCATACAATAAATTAACACAAGAATAAGAATAAGTATGACTTTATTAATCCCCAACTGGAAATGTATTTGTCTGTGAGCTCATCTACCATTTGCAGAAGAATTAAAAAGCCTGATGGCAGTAGGTATCGTCTGTATCTCTCTGTCCTGCATCGAAGAGAGAGGAGTCGTCCACCACTGCTGTTTTTTTGGTCCGTCATGGTGTTATGAAGTGGATGATCTGAGTTGTTCAGAATAGCCTCTAACATCTTCAGTGTGCATATCTCCACCACCTCCCCCAGTGTGTCCAACCTGGCTCCAATCACAGAGCCAGCTCTCCTAACTAATATGTCCAGTCTCCTTGCATCCTTGTGTCTAATGCTGCCTCCTAACATGTTGGTAACATAACCAGTCTTTCAGAATGCTCTCAAGATGTATTCTGTAGGCTGGGCATTAGAGAATGGGATTCAGATTCAGAGGTTTTCTCAGTACATGAATAAAAAACCTTTGAATCTGAATCCCATTCACTAATGCCCAGCCTACAGTATACATCTTGAGAGCATTCTTAAAGACTGGTTATGTTATCAACATGTTAGGAGGCAGCATCAGACACAAGGTGGTGATGGTGCTTATGAGGTGTTGCTCCAAGATGGCTGTTGCTCTGAGACGTGTTGCTCTGGGACGGGTGAGTATGAGTATAGACAGTATACCCACTACAAAAAAATAGACTACACCACTGCTGCCAACAACACTACACTGTATCATGATATGCAATGCCCTGTCATGTTATACTTGTATCATGTTCTTCTATCGACATTAAAAAAAAATAAAAAATGGTGTTAATCAGGAAGCGCTGATGCACTTTTAGAGTTGTGATAAAAAGTGTTGTCACCTTTTCCAACATATGACAATACTGTTGATATCTCCTCAAGACAGAGCAGAGCACACAGAGCAGCAAAACTATCAACTGCAGCCTGCCCTCTGTCTCTGCCATATCTTCCACCTGTATGCAACATACAACTCTGAAGGTCTTCTCTGACCCCTCTCACCCCAGCCAATTCATACTTCTCACCCTGTCCCTCTGGAAGAAGACAGATAGCTATCGGGAGCAGGACCTCTCAGGACCTCTCGGTAATGGGTATTGTATGGGGGGTATATGGATTATTCTTGAAGTCCAGTCTTGTGGCTATCCAGACCACACTGAAACAAATTCCTCGCAATCTTGGGTGATATGGCAATAAGCTACTGTATGAATCTGTAATTTGTTGTAACTTTTTGACATATTGTGGGCATACATAGAGAGAGCATCTCATTTCAATCAGTTCAGCCTTTTTAACACACTACTGCTTCTATACTTGTGTGAAATCAATACTTTGACTTCCCTTCCCAAATCCCTAATGCTAACCTCATCCCAATGTTTACCAAACCAACTCTAAATCGAAACCCTGTCCCTAAACTGGCCCATTGTCAAAGTAAGGACCAATATAATCTTCTCACGTTAGAGGATTTTCTTTTCCTCTCCATCCTTTTGAGGACATTTGGTATACACATACACATACAGGAAGGCAGGTTTCATGCTTTGAGAGGCGTAGATAATTTGAGTTGAAATGAGCATGTCTTCATTAATGACAGTCACAGTTAAACCTTTTATCGCCATACACGCAGGTTATGTCCTTCTGTGTGCAATTCCTACTAATAGCTCTCTTTACTGTCACAGAGAGAGCACAGCCCCGGGAGGATGAGGGTGCTTTCTTTATTTCTTTGATAAATTTAGAACACATGATTGAAAGAAATGTCAAGGATATTAAAAAAAGCAATGGGCTTGTTTCCATCCTGGTCCTGGTTATTCTTACATCATAAGCAAGGTGATGACAGGCGTCAAGCATAAGACAGTATACAAGTCAAATCGTGATGAAGGTATGTGTGGGCTCTACCATTTATGATCATGTACTATATTGGGTAGTTGTTGACAAGCTCTGGACTCTATACTGGCAACCGATTTAGCTGTATATAGACCTGCCTATGTGACTCTTGCAGGCCAGACCTAACAATCCTTATCTGTGTTAGAGAACTGGACTGCTTGTTTCTCAGGCCGTGTAGAGTTAACGCTAGGCCCACAGATAACGTGGACTGCAATGATTGGCTGTGCAGAATGTGTCTCCAGGTGCTGATAGATGATTGGCCTTTGTCTGGATAAAACAGCCAGCCAGGGGCTGCAGTGAGAGGAGGCCCACGGGGAGAGGCCCCATCATGCCAGACATGGAAGCGAGCCAGGTAAGTCGTTTTCCTCTGCTGATACTGATTTATTTTCTGCCTCCCTCTGTTCTAAAGGGAGGAGACAGAACGTCTGCTGCAGTGTGAAGACTGGTTTTCATACCAATTAATCTCTCCAACACTAGGTTGGTGCACAGGCAAATGCTGATGGCTACAGCATTAGCGAGCTTCAGATTCCACCAGTACACTCTTCTAACAATGTGAAGAGACCGAGCATTCTTTGTATATTTTATAATTTATGTCAATTTTGCCATTTACGGACTGACACAGACTTTCTTATTGTCTTTTATTCCCCTTCTTCATCGTTGTTATTTTGTGTCATGAATGTGTTTGTGCGTTTGTGAGGGCAGGGTAACCATCCACCCAGTGTCACTTCACAATGCCTGTCAGTACTGTAATTTGCAGTTTATTGTACTGTGTCTGTCGCTCAGTAACAGCAAAAAGGTCCTGGGTTCAAATCTCAGCCCTGGTCCTTTCTGTGGAACGGTATGGAAAATGAATGAATGTGTATGTGTGGAACCTGTTGTGTAGTAATTGGTGACAAGCAATTTTTTAACAACCTATTTATTCACCTGTTCTGCACTGAGCAACTCCACTTGAGTTGCTTTGGGTTATTATTGTTTATTAGGATCCCCATTAGCTACCACTAAAGCAACAGCTAGTGTTCCTGGGATAAAGACGCACAACATGCATTACCTAAGAGAAAATACATGGTAATTGTTTAGGGTGCAGAGAGCATTGCTTATACACTTGACCCTGCCCAGAGTTTTCTCAATCTGGTGACAGTTTTTGCTTCACTGCCTCACTACACTTTAAACTACCACTGACCCTACAGAGTTGGCTAGTGATATAGCTAATGAAAAACAATTCACAAAAAGCACTGTAACAGGATTGGGCAGCTGGCAAAAGCAGTGTACAATGTTGCACAATAATCAAGCACATCATCACTAGATGTAATTCCCTGCTTAATAATAGCCAGGGGCTTTTATTGTGTAAACAACAGAACAATACTGGGCAAGGATGAAACAAAAGGGCTGGATTACTGTGGAGTTAGTGTCGATTTATTCATTTGGTTCCTCACTGGGTCGGGCTGCTATCCAACTTCCTGGTCAAACCAATAAACCTATAATGTAGTTCAGGGCTAGGTCTCACCTCAAGGGTCAGTCTAGTCCAAAAGCTAAAGATTCCAGTATTAAGTATGGAATATTTTTACCTTACCGCAGCCAAACACAAACTCCCCGGTGAGGTCCAGGCCTAGCTAGTTTTCCCTATTCACTGGTTATGCAATTGTGTAGGATGCATCTGTTTTTTCCCCCTGTCCTTGAAGAAGCAAAATAATAAATATTTTCTCATGGGTTACATTATTTGCTGGTAAAAATAATGGCAATCAATGGTCGTAATTATTATATATGTCTTATTTTGAAGTGTGGCAATATAATTAGATTTCAATAATGCTAAAACACATGGTAATGCAATCACATTCAATTTTCCTAACTGTTTTGTTAATTTATAATGAAATATTTAGGCATTTACGTGTTCACTCATCTGACTGTATTGTATTGTATTGTATTGTTGAGTGTTGTTTTGAGTGTGTGTGTAGGTTACACTTCTTCACAGGGAAATAAATACATTATTCCAAATACTCTCACTCTTTCAACGCTATATGTGTACTGATGGTCTTTATTACAGGATCGTAGTGGTGGGGCCCAAAGAATATCTTGCCTAGGGCCCCCTAGAGTCTAGAGCCGGCCCTGGGGCCTGGTAACAAGCTCAACTATCCCCTGTGTGGCCTCAGGTTGGAGGTGCCTGTAGTCCTCCCTTTCAGCACCGAATGGAGCCAGCGGGAGGTACATCTCTCCACTACACTACCCTTCATCTGCTCACAGTGTATGTGTGTTGCATTTTTCACTCATCTCATCATTTCCCTTTTACTTCAGACTCATATAGACATTACTCAATATAGTGTGTCCCAAAATATGCAATTCAAAGTCACATTACCAACGACTTTGAATTGCACTTTCCACCGCTCATAGAAACCGTTCAGCCTGAAATACCCTGCTGACAGACATCCTCTCCAGACCTATAATCCATCAATGCAAAATGAGTGGTCTCAATGTTATTCATAGAGATATCTTCCTTTTCGGCAATAACTTTGATAACTGGTACGTTTCTAGATGGGCAGGACTTAAATCAAGGAATATGGTTTGTGCTGATAGCTGTAAACGTTTACACTTACTTAGTTTTTTACATTTACATTAGTGCCACCATTGAGCTTGGTTCCAAATTCTTGTTTTGTAGTGAGCACTTATTAACGATGTCACCAGTTATCATCAAAACATCAAAGCCATGCAATGTGAAAATGGCCCACGGATCACCTTAAGCAGAGGTGCAATGAAGGAAATGGCATAAGAGGTAAAAAAAACCAAAATGGTCTAAAGGTTCCTGACTTTAATGATATGAAACTACACACATACACACACAAGTACATAAGTGTTACATTACGCATGTTGTTTCATCTGCCGCCTTTTGAAATCAACATACCGTACATAAAGACTATGGTCATTACTCAAAAACAGGTTGTTACAGCCTTACTGCATTCACCTCATGTTTTTGTGTCTGTATGTAAGACATGGCATGGATGTGATTCACTGATTGACATGGAGAGAATTTGCACATAGCCAGGTTAATCACTAGGAAGGCTAGCCTGTCAGGTGGCAGGTATTTTGATTCTTTGAAATGAAATATCTCAGCATTAACAAGCTGTGCAGATATTTCCGTTCTTGGCTTTTTCCTACAACCACTGTCTTTCTCTTTTCAAAATCATACGAGGAAAGTGGTGTCTCATCGATTTTATTCCCCTTTCCCCAAGCAGCTGATGGGTCCATTTTGACAGACAGTTTCCACGGAGACAAACTCTGATGTTCTGTGCGCCAGACTAAGCTTAGTTTCTGCATTTGAAATTGTAAAAATGGTATGATAAAAATACTAATGAAATATTTCAATATTTTTAAGTTTGATTCCAGCAGTTTTTGCAGTCCATCCATTTTTAAATTACTTGGTTATTATTTTATCCCTCTGGTAATTCTGAAAACAAAATGATACATTTGTGAGGGTGCATTTTATTTATTAAGGCCTCGTGTGCTCTTGTTAATGCAGACATGACATACCCCAGCCATCTGCTGATGTCGCCAGTAATAATCACTTTTATTGTTGATATAAATGAAGAGATGGAGAATTCTCCTATACAAACTATGGCATTTTAATTGTAAACGTTTGGCTCAATAACAGAACCACAGCCTGTGCTTAGTGCGGTAGGCCTTGTTCTGGCTCTGAGTGCTGATAACAAACTGAGAGAGCTTCAAAAGTGAGTCATTACAAAAACACTTGTATATTTGGTTACAAATGCTGCTCTTTTTAGTGTTTGAGACAGAGACTTTGAAAAATACATAGATTTATATATTGTAATGATGTGTTATGATTGTCAAAACGGCAAAATGTACAGGCCTTCATTGGTTGAACATCACAGCCCATGTGTATTACCATTTGATGATTCAGTGAGTCAAATCAATATATCATAATATATAATAATAACTCCACAACATGATGCCAGGTAACAGTCAGTTTACTGTAAGGCTCTTTGGACAAAATATCCACGTTATACATATTATTAGCAGTTTACGCTTGATCATAGCATGCAAAAGTAAATGGAACGCAAAGAGGAAATAACAGTCCTACTTTTCTTCCCGCTGGCTTTGGATGTTTTCAGTTTGTATGGAAATACAGATGTTTAAGCAGCAAACCTGAAAATAAGCAATTACCAACATAAACCACCTCACTCTCTCAACAGCTATGTTTTCTCCAAGGGATTCTAGCTATTGATGCTCAAATTGTCCTTGGTGGTGTTCCCTGTCTGTTGTCCCTGGAGAGTCTTCATTGCTTTGTCTCTCATTTTCTGCCTGAATCTCTTTCTTGCTCTCTTCTATTCCTCCTCTGCGCCATTTGGTCTTTCTCTCCCCCTTGTATATGCACAGCTCTATTTCTCTTTCTCCCTCTCCTGTTCTCACTCCTCTTTTATTTCTCCTATCCCTCTGTGGCTGTCTCTCTGTTTTCATTGTCTTTCTCTTCTCTGTTTTCTCCTCTCTCTCTCTCGCTCTCTCTCTCTCTCTCTCTCTCTCTCTCTCTCTCTCTCTCTCTCTCTCTCTCTCTCTCTCTCTCTCTCTTTCTTATTTGCAGGTATAGCCGGTCGCTCAGTAGTCAACGCACATCCTAACTCTCCATTACTTTGCCGGTACTAGCAGACAAGCACCTGCCTACAGATGAGGAAACGAGGGCCAGCCTGGAGTTCAACAGCTATGGATGATAGACAACGGGTCAGGACGGGGACATTACAAGATACAAGGACATAAGCAGCCACATTAGCGTACACGCACAAGCACACACTGCAGTTGACGTCAACACCGCTTGGCTGTCAACGTGCACGCATAAGTACTTTGTCTCTCACTGATTCATTAAGGTTCACAGGGACACTCACTCATACTTGTTTGTGTCTAGCTTAGTGGTTAGGGCAATGTGTCTACGCTAATCTAGGTCTCACTAGTCAGCCACATACACATACTGATACAGCTTGCCCGGGGAAAGGAGATTGTCTGGTACTGCCTCTTGTCAAGATTGTTTACTGGGATCTACTTTCTGTATATTTTTTCTACTTGGTGAATGATGTGGTGCTAATGGCTGGTGGCGCAATTGATTGGTTTGAATTCAGCTAATGACATATTTGTGGTGTGCCATCCTCTTTCTATCCACTGTGCCTCTCCATTGCTTGCTATGTAATAAAACAGAGATGCTTTGGAAGTAATCGTAAAAAAACTCAAATAAATGGGTGAAAGCCTGGTGGTCCGTGCAGCAAATCTCAGTGTGTGGTGGTATCCACACCATGACTAAAACCAGGGCTAAGGTTCATTTACGTGTCTCATCAAGGAATCAATGAATAAGGGAACACCCAATTGCAATGATGTACACGTGCCACAAGTCAGACTAAAAAAAAAGGTAAATAATGGTCATGCGTAACAATGCACAATGGTTGATTTGGTGCTGTTGGAGAAAATTGCCATTGATAGACTTTGGAGCAAACAGGGTTTTTTTTCAGTAGGGTGTGGTGTGGTGAGTAGGGAGATTGTTCAACCAGAGGATCCGCGTTCAAGCGCCCTTCAGGCAACCCTCCACCTTGCTGAAGTGTCCTTGCAGTATCACATTAGGGATTCTGCTTATTGTCCCATGATGATGACTTGAGTTGTGTGTTGGTCAGGTCCATGTAGTCCATCTAGGTTCATTAGGTGGTTACAGTTCATGCAGACTGGGCAGAGATAGACCACTTCTCATACTAAAATGTACAAATTTATAAGTCAGATGTGAAGACTTACTTCTAAAAACTTACCGTCTAAAGTAATGGCTGCTCACCAGCTTCATCAACCCCCCCAGAGGGAATAGCAGACACACTACAACTTGGTGCATGGTCAAAGATGTTTAGTGGTAAAGTGTGCCATTGTGTCACTCAAACACAGATGGAGCTGCCAAGATGCCACTGTGGGCATATTCATTTATATGCCAGAGAAAGGCCTCCAAATCTTTCAGGCATGTGCATGAAAATAAATGTTTTTCATTTTTGGGGGATTTCCCAGCCGCTCTCCTCTACGTCTCCCTCTCCTCTCCGAGCCAAACCAGCTTCACTACCAGGTGCATGCAATAAATCATTTAAATCTGTTGAGGACATTTTAACACAATTTGTGTGAAAGTGTGAAGAAGAAAAAGCAACAAGTTACACCATGAAATACCTTATACCGCCTGCATATCTGTGCTGAGCTCCATATCTGGCACATCCCAAGCATCCTCATTGTGTTTATTCTATATACGTTTTACGGTTTATGTTCTGGCAGGTTGGCCCGGCAGTTAGAGAGGCCAACCCATCACCGGAGGGTCACTGGTTCAATCCCCGGCACCACCAGGAGGGCATATTCCAGCTGTGAGCTGGCGATTGGAAAAATGACTGGTGTCACAGCTACGGTGCCCACTAACACTGCTAAAATGCCCTTGAGCCAGGCACTTAACCCCAAAAACTGCTCCAGGTGTGCCGTGTGTGTGTGTGTGTGTGTACGAAAAAATGCATTTTGTTGTCTCAGTACTTGTACTCTTTGCAATGACAATAAAGTTGAATCTTAATCTTAATTTTGCTTGCCCACCCTCGGCACCTATTGCACGCCTGACATGTCATGCCTTTCTTCCATTTTTTCCCCCTAAAAGATTTTGCAGAGATTTTCTTTGTGCTCTGCGAGGGTCCAAGGTTGGGGGGTGCTGTTTGCCGTCATTTATTGTTTTCATAATGTGGGCATTGTGAAGCCCTTTAAGGCCTATACAAATAAACTTGACTTGAGTTGACTCACACACTCAACCCTGCAACACTTAGATTAGCTGGCTAATGAGTGGTGCTGCCTGTCTGATGGTCCTGTAGATTAATGACGGCGTGGCCTGGGGTCAGTATCACAAAGGACGTTCAACAGAGGGTATCTTTGCGATAGCTGGCTTCACAAAAACCTAATCATGGCAATCCCAGCTGACTGGTCTTATGAAGGAGGTTATCAGCTCGCTCAGTCACCGCAGGCCTTTCCAATCCAGCAAAGAGCATGTTGACATAAAAGGGGTGGGGTTTGTAACAAATAGCCAATCATGCTATGCAACATGAACAGATCCAGAGCAGTATTTAACATAGGACACTTTATTGATCTCTGTGGGGAAATTAGTGGCGATCGTTGCAGTATCAAAAGTAATACGATTCAGTGGGGAAAAGGAAATCAAATATGAGCACAGAATTAGAATAGAGAAAAAGCAATACAAATAGTAGAAAAACTAAAATGCTAAAACAATAAAAAAAGCAATACATTTGATTTGTGGCGTAATGTTAACATGTTGCTGGTAATTCCATGTTAAGTAACCTTTAAAAATGTGAAGCATGGGATAGAAATGGATTACTATCATCTCTGTCCTCTCAAGAAGAACAAACTATTATGAGTAAATATGAGCAACACAAAAACAACAGCGAAAGCAACACTTCCTGCTGCCAAGGCTAGAGGAGGAATACTGGAGGAAAATAGATAGCAGATTGTGTAAATGTTTAAGTAAATAGGCTTATCACTGCCCCGTCATTGAGGCACAGTGGGTATACTTTTCATTAATACAATATTGCATCATCACACTGAAGCTGTGAAAACATTTTCTATTCACAAAGTTTACCTCATGTTCCCCCAGGCCTGTGGTGATGGAGTGCACTTGCAACAGTAAATTTCATTCATTATTGATCTATTGCCAACTTATGATAGAACCCTCTTTAATAGCCAGAGTAGGCAAATGACTCTGGAAACGCTACAAACATTTATTATATCTCTGATCTAATAAATCATCATGGAGAATCATGATGGATTTGAATCAAGGGGTTTGACTGTCTCCACAAAATTAATTCAATAGTATCCCCCTGTACAGTTTTTTATATTACTTGTTCCATTTAATGTTTTGGTTTAAATCAGGTTTTGTTCAAGGGATTTTTGCAATAAAAATGGATTAATAAAGGTCCACAGGATCCTCCGGGAAAGGTGATGCCATTTTTTCAGAGAGTTGATTGGTGAGGATGTAGGCTTTTTATACGTTTGGATCCAATATCCTGAACATAACCTGCTACAGGGCAGGTCAGCTGTGCAGTCTAAATTACCTGTACCTGCTTAAAAATGAGCCACCGCCGTGAGACTGAAAAGCCAGGCTAAGCCCAAAGCTAGCCTGCTAACCCGCTAATCTTGTTTTGTGAGACAGGCCCCAGATGCCCTCTGGTCTACAGATGTGTGAGTCAGTACAGTGCTGCATTGTTATGACATCTGAAGTGGGCTTCTGTATGAATGTCCCTTGACTATGGCACAAGGGATTGCTACATGCCATCATGTGTATGTAGGTTGTGCATGGGCTTCTTTTCATTAGTGAATCTAGTAAAAAATACTAATGTAGTGTTTCGTGGAGAACGTTGTGGGACCATTGAAACTTTTGTCTTCCCCAAGGACTAAACAGAGCAGACAGACAGACAGACACATTGTCCTGTGTCTTTTTCTGATGCCATCTCTGTCAGTCATGAAAGGTGAAGGGTGTGGACAGAAAGAGAACATGCAGTGAGAGGAAGACAAAAAGATGAAAAATGAAAAGAAAGCAAGTGAGTGCAAGAGAAAGAGGTAAAAAGAGAAAGAGACAAGAGAGATTATGGGTGGGGATATTATTGATCCATTTTCACCCCTGCTTTTGTCTTGTCCAAAGCTATACACGTTTTGGCTATAGCGTATTGCATACAGGCATTCTGTTTGTGATCCAAGCTGTGCAAAACAAACACAACTTCTGGATTCCACAAAATAATTACCTGCAAAATAAATAAACGTGTCAATTGCATACTGCAGCTGCATATTCCTTTCAATAGCGCACTCTGGACAGCATTAGTACTACCAGGGGAGGTCTGGTGATTGGAAAGTTTTACCTCAGCGTCACAAGTTTCACCCTGTCCAGAATGATCAGTGGTTTTCTCCTGCTATCCTGATAAAAATTCTGTCTGAAATCACCTACTGTATTTTGACTTAATTCTGTCATCCTGGGGTAATTTTAATCCCATCTGGGTCTTGCTTTCACACAATTGCCTACTTGTGCACCCAGAATCTGGATTGCAATAATCATTTATAACCAGTGACGGGGTAGAGCAGGATCACTTTTTAGATTAGATTAAACTTTATTGATCTCCTTGGGGAAATTAGGTCATTACAGCTCCAAAAGTCATAGAATTCAGCAGGGAAAAAGACAAATATAAGAATAAAAATAGAATATAAAATAAGCAATAAAACGAAGAGATCGGTGTGGAGTTTGGGGCCAAGAAAGTAGAATAAAAGTGGAAAAGAGTGCAGGAACTGCTGCATCTGGCCTTGCATTGATATAAAGCCACTTAACAGAGTTTTGCATATTTTGCTGTGCTGTGAGTGACGCTGTGTGGCCCATTCCCACAGGCAGGTCCCTGGACTACCACGGTTCCCCAGTAAAATATTTTGCAGTCCAGATGCCTGATTGAAATTAGCGATGTGCACAGGCAAACGCAAATTACTGACCTCCCCTGCTAATACTAATGCCGCAGAGAGGACTAAAGACTGTATATTACTGTGAAAGTTTTCACTGTATTCCTATGGGGCCTCTGTCTCAATATGCCTCTGTATTGCCTGGTTATTGTACTAGACCATTACACAACTACATCCATCCTCCATCCTCCTCTGTATGTTCTCTTCCCTCCTCTCCTCTTTCCCCACTGCTCCCCTGTCTTATTTCCTTCCCTTTATCTGCTCCCTCACCTTTTCCTTTCCCCTCCCCTCCCTTTCTTTTCCCTCCTTTCATTTTCCCTTTGTCTCTCTCTTTTTGTCCTCTCATCTCCATTCCCCCTCTTTCTCCTCTCCTCCCCCAATTCTCTCTCCCTCATTCATTCAGACTGCTGCTCTGCTCTGACAGGGCAATACTTAGCCTTTGACCTCTTCGATTGTCCTTATTTGGCAGCCGGTTGCTAGGTCAATGGATCTATTCAACCAGGGTCAATGGAACTATTCAATCAACGGTACACTGTCAAAATGTTGGCGCTCTACAGTGGGGAACTATTGGACTACACCACTTCACAGTGCCATTCAATGAGGTGACATGCTTCTCTTTGTGCCGAGTAGGTCCCAGCGGCCAATGAAACCCATTCAAACCCATTGTATAATTTCAAATATAAATCATCATCAATCTAAAATTACAGCTTGATTTCTGAAGAGCTATTCAGTCATCAGCAGGCTGTCAAAATAACAGCACTCTATACAGATGGAGTTGTTGGATGGACCACTTCAGAGCACCAGAAAAGTCAGTATAAGCCAAAAACCACTCCATCACTCCATCACTCCATCACTCAATCACCTTTCCCTTTTTGACCTTTGGGATTTTTTTGTTGCGTGCGTTCTGTAATATTGTATTAATCTGTTTCTTCAGGTAGTTTAAACTTCCCACCATCCAGTAGCCAGTGTGCGGTGTGCTTTTGCCAAACCAATTTCAAATCACCTTTAGAAAACATTTTGTAGGTTCTTTTTTAGTTAAATCAAGTAACATGGTCCTTTATGTTCTGATTAAGTTTCATGACCCATCAGGATTCTACAGTAGGGGAGAATGGAGTTAAATTACCCACTTTTTACATTTTGAACTACTACAGCAAAATAAATGTGTATTAATTTCAAAGGATAATTACTTACGGTTGTTGGGCATTCATGGCAAGTAATACATTTTATCAGTAAAAGACCTGAGCCTGTGCAATGTGAAGATGGACATTTTCAAATATGTTTACAAATCATGCACCAACATTTCTTTGCTGTGCCCAGTTTATGGTAAATACTGGGTTACAATCCTGTGCAATGAGGTGCGGATGCTTTGTAAAGCTAAATTGTCAGCCTGTGACAGAAGATAGGGAGCGACTGTAGTCCTACCTATGCTTTGAAGATTATTCCGTACAGTATATTTTTCTTGTATCCATGCATTTCATAAATGTGTGCTAATCAATCAGAAAATGAAGCTTTTTTATCAACACCTCATAAGCTATCCAGCCAACAGCTGACTACCAAAATAGCACTCTACAGCAAAGAGCTATTGGGCTTCACAGACCAGTAGAGAGCCAATATAAGTTAAAACCACTCAATAGCAGGAAGCTATTAAACCTTAGTACTTCAAGTGGTATTTCTCTTTGGCAGAACATTTTCAGCATGTACAAGAGCAGCCGAACCTCCAAACAGTATCAATAATTTTGTAGAAGTAGAATCCTTGACACAGACAGACAGACACGAAGTATCTGGCCTTTGTCTTCTTTGTGATGTTTGTTTATGTGTATGAGTATGATTCATGATTTTTGGAAAAAGTTACCAATACTTTCACTAAGACTGTAAATCAAAAATAGCTTTAATAGCCTTAATTACCTTTGAATGAAAAGCTTCTATCTTTAAAACGTCAGTGTGGCAGCGGGGCGGGGTTTGGGGCGTCTGCTGGACACAGAGAGCCAGCAGTGGCTGTGTAAAGACCACAAACCATCTCCAGATCTCCATCCATCCCATCCCTACAACCCCAAACCTGTCACAGTCAGCTTTAATACCAGCCTTATTTTCAATGTGACAACCATGTACATTCAGCATGCAAAATATTAAGAGCAATATTAAGAGAATCAAGAGTTTTTCATTGTAGGTGCAATAATTCAAAATATGTGGCCTCTGTCTTTATATGTGGTCATACCACAACAGGAAAGAATGACAATAGAGGGAAATACCATTAAGTACGGACTCTGCAGTGGCAAAAATAAGTCACTTCAAGTTAAAATTACCTTTGTTACATTACAAGAAGAGCTCAGTGATTATCTGGACAAAAGACATCCAAAGCTCTAACAAAAAATGTGTGCTTAACGTGGGTGTGGAGGTTAATGAGAAAACAAAGAATAGAAAGCTTGTTGGTGATAATGTATAAAAATGCCGAATGCAAGCCTTGCTTAATCAGTGCTCAACCAGCTATTTTGTCCTTGGAAAGAAAACATCGTTTTGTTTAAACCCACTAAACAAAAGTACACATAAGGCAATCTTGAGTAGCGGTCCCTTATGCTTGGTGTTAAGGACTTCTCTCCAAAATCATGGCGCCATGTGCTTTATTGTTTATGGCATATTCACTTCTCAAGCGCACCTGGCAACCAGTCACACTCTCCTCGTTGTCTTCTGCCAAGTCGCCAGACTTCCTGGCAAACCAGGAGCTCTACTACTCAACCAACTGACCAGCATTAGAAAGGAAGGAAGGATTTTAAATGTACCTTCCTGAGTGTGTGCCTGTCAATTAAATGTAAATGTATTGTGTGCAGTATATGGATGGATATAGATGATTTGATAGATGGATGGTAACGGTGGAAGTAAGGGTAGAAGTAACAAAAGACAGTTACTCGTTACTGTAATTGTGTGTAAATCACATAAATTATAGAGTGCAGTTATTGTAGGCTCTCCATAAGCATTGCATCAGTTAAGTAGATTTTTACACCAGTATTTCTACTTCTACTTGAGTACATTTTCAGTAAAGTTACAGTGCTTAAATTTGAGTAGGGTATTTTGGTGCTCTGAGAGAATGAGTATTGAGTACAGCTTTCAGATTATTATACTAAGAAGTGACAGCCAAAAGAACATATGTATGGTTGGAAAATTTAGAAATTACAGAGCAGTCCTGGGGTTTGTTTGTTGGGAAACCTCCTCAGTCCATCATGGCTTCTATAGGACCATTAGTGAAGTTAATGGGGCCTGAAATGGTCCAATCAACTGGCCATTCACTCAGTTGATCACACTTATTGACCACTACACATCCGTTCATTCAGTCCAGACACTTTGTCAGGCCCTGACAACAGGGACATTTGGTTGTCTATGTGTTAGCCTAGACATGGTTGATTTGTTTAAAGGTCCAATCTGGACTATAAACACAAATAGAATGGAAGAACTGCCACCAATCATATGCCTCCAGGTATAACAACAGGTATGGTGGGCAGGTAAAATATGCATTTTCCATCTACAAGAATAGAAATAAAATAAATAAAGCAAACAAGCTAGAAAGAATTGAAGTAATTATAGAAAGCAAGAAGGAAAGAACATATGAGGAAAGAAAGCAGAAAGCAATGGGGTTTTAACCTCACTTCAAAATCTATATCTGTTCTTGCGTTGACCAGCCCTGCAGTATAAATGTCTGTGCCACTGCACAGTGCTAGTGGTAATGGAGCTTGAAATGGACCAAACAGCCTGAGGTACAACCAATCACACTGACTGATTAAATTAACTTCTGATTTTGCAGACTGATTAGATAGATTTCTAAACTCACGGATTAGCTAACCTGATGATAATAGAAGATGGTTCAAGTCAAGCCAAGCGTGAATCCAATGTGCTTCTGCCCATCTTAAAGAAATAAAAAGACTTCGGGCATTCAAGAAAGGACTTGTAGTCTTAAAGTAGAGCTACTTAGCCCTGTGATATTATCAAGATGTAAACAAAGGACGGAGGAACCCTCGGACGTCAGAGAACTGGGTTTGTGGCCTGAAGGTTACTGGTTCAAATCCCGGATGAAGTGATTGTGTCATGCTTGCTCTTTCCTCAAAAAGCAGTAATGCATTACAGTAATATTATAACATTTCTCAGTAATGAGTAGTGTATTGAATTACTATTTCAGCAATAATATTACAGTTATCAGTCAGAGAAATTACTCCAGTGGAGTTACTCAGTGACCAAAAGAACAATTCCCGAGTATTGGTAGCATTGCTCATCTAAACCAATGAGTACTGCTAGCAGTAAGCTAGCATTGGCTTGGCAGTGCTAACATTGTTAAAACTACACTATGCAACTTTTTAACATTGAAATAACAATATATGAATAGGTTACATTATACACCATCAGTCTGTGTCTGTCTGTGTCTGACATGCAGAAAATCAACAGTGGAGAATTTGCAAGGCCTTGGAAAAGGCTATAGTCACTTTGTTTCTTTTAGATGATTAAACTGTACGCAGTCAAATCACGTTTTACTTCTCTTTCAAAGCAATGTGCGCTCCACCGCGGTGCTCTGACAATTTTGTGATGGAAGAGAAAAGTCCAGAGCAATTCTGCCATAAAAGCTTCTCCCAAGAGGAAACTAATGTCCTTGTGTGGGAGATGCAGAATCTCCATGGGCAAATATACGGCATAGTTAACCAATCAGTACGCCTTTCATGAGTTATTCCCTTCAGTGTTGTTCTCTGTGCATCACGGCGAATACCGACAGTTCTGTGTTGGATGAAATCATTCACATCACAGCTACATGTATATAGTTAGAATTAATTCGTATCAAAGTTAAATTGACCAATATATCATCCACAAAAAGGGTTAGTAAGATTTTGAATAGAATATGTTTGCTTGGTAAAGGAACATAGAACAAGCCTGCACTTTGTGCTGTGCGTCTTTGACCTGTGTGAGGCCGAGAAAAATGCTGCTGTCACGAACATTTAACCTTTTATGATTGCCGTGAATATTTTGCTCTTGGGGAACAATTACGCCAAAATTGCCATATTATTCAAGTACATGAGCATGGGTGTAGTCCCAGGGCAACTTTCTTCAGAATTCAGGACTTACTATACTGTGTCAATGCAATCATAGGCTTCTGGATGGAAAAGAGGAGTGAAATAATAATCACCTGGCTGATGCTGTTTTTGGTGAGGCAATGTTAGAGATATTGAAGTGCTTTGTGCACCATTCATGTACTGAAGGACTACATACATTTCCCGAGAAGCTGTTTTGTCAATTGTTATACCTATTCCAATCAAATCCCAATTTAATATTTTGGTTTGTCTTTTTCCGTGGGATGGACAGCCGAGGGCATTGTGCACAGTATTATACTTATCCAGTCATGAACAAGGACATCGTCTCAATAGTCACCATTTACAAGAGAGAAACACAAAGGAACTCTGGTCTGGTGGAGAGAGAGGCCTTCATATGAACAGTTGATGTGCTATATGTATGACGGCTAAGCTCAAGGAGATGTGCACTGATGCACGTGCAGATTTCAGCAAGTAAAGGAACTGTAACTACAGTATATTTGAGAACAAAAACAGTATTTTCTCCCGATTCCATGAAAAAGACTAATAATAAATAATTTTCCAAAAATCTCTGCAGATCCGAGATGCTGAAAGTTTGGCCAAAACCCAATGCAGTAACTGATACTGAATGATATCTGTTTTGAAATAAAATATCTGACCCTCCAAATTCTTTGGTAACTGTTTCCTACTGTGCTTTGCATAACACTTGCTCAAAAGATGTTCAAACCAATAACAGTATCTGTGTGGCTGTCAGGAACCTTGGAGTGGCATTCTCCATTATGTGGCCAATAAACATGTCTGGGTCCTGGGGGAGAAGTGACCTTGACTGCTCCAACTCTTTCAAAAGCACATTGAAAACATTTATTTTCATCATAGCTTATGGTTAGGTCTCTTAATTCAAGTGTTTGTGTATGTGTGCATGTATGTGTGTCATTTTTGCTATTATAATGTAAAGCACATTGAGATGCTCTGTGTATGAAATGTGTTATACCACATTTGTTCTTGACAAGAGTTTGACCCCCCAAAGCATAACCCTCAGTTGAGTAAAGCATTTTGTGCAACCCTGAACTATAAACCTCCAGAAATGTATGTATGTATTCATATCCATATGTGTTTGTAGTTTCTACATTTACCATTATGCTGAACGTGTATAAACATAAACACACTGCTAGGATATTCCACTCAGTAATACACATAAACATCTTGTGTTTTCTCTCCAGAGGTCAACATCAGACCATGAAACCATTCAAAAAATCATATCCTGAGTCTGAAAGAATTTCCTTTTCACTACTCATGTGTTAGCCAAGGACTATCCTAGCTGCTCCTGATTACAACCACCACAAACATTAGAGGGAAATGATGTTCTCTGTTCTGTTTACCTGTTGAATTGTAAACTTTAATTGTGTAAGAAATCATGAAATTGTACAATGTTAAATGAAAACGCTTGTCACGGTCATCAAAGCATAATACTATACTGTGTGGGGGGCGGCAGTGAGTATGAAATCAAATTATCCATTTCATATCTAAGGCTGGTCTTTGAGCTTACCCTCCTCAACCAGACATTGTTTACATAGCAACAGACACGTATCAAATCAAAGGTATCTATGGTGATAAAGCATTTCTGTGATCTGAAATCTACTGTATCCCTTCTAGATACCAGATACCAGGGTCATGCAGTGTGGCATCTGAAATGGTTCAACTGCATCGTTTCCTGGCCGTAAGGGAATATAATGGATGTTTTGTAAAGCTAAATCAGTGACTGAGCTTCTGCGTATTCTCTTTCTCTATAACTCCTCCACTGTCTTTTCATCCAGCCCAGGGTTTGGTCTAATATCTGAACACACGTCAAAACAAACAAAAGGTCTGTCAGTCTTTCCTCTCTTGTTTCTCCACCGATACCCCGGGGCTCTGGCCAAAGCCTGGAATTACCGCACTCCTCCATGGACTCCCGAGGCTCTCGATTTTTTTTTGTGATATACGGATAGACATCAAGTCAAAACAAACAACACGACCTGTCTTTCTTCTGTCGTCTCTCCACAGTGGACCTATTAGCCTTGGGCTGTGGGAAAGACACTGCTGATTAATAGGCTCTGTATACACTCTAAAAAGAGATGGAAGGAGGAAGCCAAGATGGCGTTCGTTACCGTCTGCCAAGCCCTACGTGACAAGCTGGTACTGATAGCACCCAACTTCAAACGTCCTCCAGACAGATTTCTCAAAGGCTGGCCTGGGAGCAGTGTTGTCCCAGATGGTGAATTGTGAACACCCAGTAAACTATATAAGCCATAAGTTACCAAAGCATGAGAGGAACTATGCCACCATCAAAAAGGAGAGCTTGGCAATCAAATGGGCAGTGGACAAATGAAGATGCTATCTGCTAGGGAGGCAATTAATACTGAATGGACATCAATATATATGTGCAGCATGGGCCATTGCTCCACTCAGACAGTTCAGCAAATCAGAGAGCGCTCATTCCCACCCACAGCAAAGCAAGGTGAGCTGTTGAAGGGCCACTACTTAGCTCTGCGGCAGCACTGAGAAGCGTGTTAGATCCCTCGGCGGAGTAGACAAGAGCAAGGCGACAAGTGTTGAGAACAAGAGCCGTGGAGAGATTGGATCCAGAGACCAGACAGTGGAACAAATTAAGAAATTGGCTTTGTGATTGTGGATGAATGGTCTGACATTTCCTCCCACCTGATGTTTTGTCATGGTCTACTTGTCATGGACTACCTTGATGTCGGAAGAATTGTAGTTGCTCCCACCCTCACCCCCTTTACCCACAGGGGTATTAATAAAGTCTGCTTTATGGCACTGAACCTTGTCTGATGGTGTTTAAGCGATGGTCTCCAGTATCTACTGCCACTGAATCGCCACACCATGTGATCCTCATGACTCCCCTACCTGCTGGGTAACTCCATAACGCCATGCCTCCTTTTCAAATGTCAAACTGTGTCTCATTATGTCAACCTCTCTACTACTACATTAGCCTGTTGGATGCCATTCCAACCTCCGTGTTTCCGTGTCAATCTCTGTTTCCCCTCATTTCCTTCAAGGATGTCTTTTAGCAATGTATTTTTTTTTTTTTGGACAGTTTAGCTTCAGGGAAACACTTTACCTTGGGTAGATATGTTTTGTATTTCACACATCTGCTGCCATAGCAAAGAATCCTACATATACTGTCAAGTGGGCATTTCCCTCATATACAGTAGAACCTTGTTTATTGGAATCTTGGACTTTCTAACCCGTCTACTGGCTAGCAGACTGAGCAACAAAACTGCAATGTAACTTGTGTAGTTTGTTTGCAATTTGTCCTTCTCCAGGATACAAATGTTAAGCCTCCCTAAATTGTGCAACAGCTCAAAACTTTATTTTTGGACTTCTCTGCAAACTCACTTGGTGTGCCATAATGGAGAACAGCGTAGCCCATGAAAAAGGGATTTGTCTGAATTGTCTTCTCCTCCTCCTCCTCTTTCTCCTCCCCTCCTGTCTCTATGTCCTCTCCAATGCTTTTTCTACCCGTATCTCCATTCTGCTTTCCTCCACTCAATTTCCTTCCTTCACACCTTCTCTCATCATCTCTTCTATCCTCTCTTCTACTCCATCCTCTTCTCTTCTTAGACATTTACTTCTGGTAGATATTTTAGCTTTCTCTCTTTCGCTCTGTCAGATTGAGATCAATGTTTTCCCTATTATGATATAGCATAGTTATTGATGCAAGGATCTGATCAATATTTGTATAGCGATGCCTTCAAGGGCTCACAGTTGTGCTCGGAGAAGTTGTTAGTCCTAATCTCGAGGGCGCAGCAGGGTTAATCAACCAGTTGGCTTATCAACACTGTCTGTCCACCATCCACCATGTGAGACAAAAATTTAACTTTTTGGTGAAAGGGCACAATGCTGTTTGGAGGAGAAAAACACTGCATACCAACAGCAAAACCTCATCCCAACAGTGAAGCATGGTGGAGGGAGCATCGTGGTTTGGGGCTGCTGTGCTGCCTCAGGGCCTGGGCGGCTTCAATCATTGAGGGATCAATGAATTCAAAATTCAGGAAATTCTCCAGGAGAATATCAGGGTAACGGTCTGTGATGTGAATCTTAACAGAGGTTGGGTCATGCAGCACCCCAAACACAAAAGATATCTACAACAGAATGGCTTCAACAGAGGAAAATTCACATTTTGGAATAGCCAAGCCAGAGTCCTGACCTTAACCCTGCTGAAATGTGATAACATGACCTGAAACAAGAGATCAGAAACTACAGGAAATGTTTGGTTGAGGTTATTGCTCCTAAAGGAGATTCCCGCCATGATGTTCAATAAAAACATATAAAAGTACAAATGTTTGTGTGCTATTTGTTAAATCACATTGTGTTTATCCATTTTTATGACTTAGATGAAGAACAGACAGATTTTATACAATTAAAAAAATAATGAAATTAATGAAATTATATATATAAAAAAATCACAGACTTTTTCTCACAACTATGTATGTGAGAGGGAGAGCATATATGTATGGGAGACTGTGAGAGAAATTGTGTTAGTGTGTGTGCGTGTGTGTGCTTATAGTGGGGGCTTTGGCTGAGGGTCAGGGATATACTCAAAGTTCCACAGAGGGAGAGAGATTCAGCAACGGCAGCAGCCCAGTATTGATCGGATGGTTGTTTTATGGAGCCCTCTGGACAGAAAACAAACTGTATGGGGAGAAAATAATTGGAGCAAACAAATAACCTCAGCTTTAATAAGAAGAACGTGTCTAGCTGACCGCCACTAAGAGAGAAGGGGAAAAGAGGAAGCGGACGAGGGAGGGAAGGCGGCAGAAAGTGGGGGAGGGAATAAATATAAGTAGTAAAAAAAAAAAGTAAAAAAGGGGATACACAGAGGGGTGGATGGAAAGTACAGAAAATGGTTACTGGTAGCCATACTGGAAAATGGTACTTTTCATGTGTTAAGGTAAGGTGGCAAAACTCATTATGTTCAGCGCTATACGTGTCGACCTAGCACAGTGGTGTCCAGTCATGTGCCATGGAGGGCCGAGACTATGCAGGTTTTCACTCCAACCAAAGACTGCAGCAGGTGATTTCACTGATTCGTCCCTCCTCCCTGGTTGAAGGTGTGTTCTCGGCCCTCCATGGCACAGGATTGGACACCACTGACCTAGCGTGAAAGTAGTTTAGCGGTTGATGCATAACAGCATCATTGATATCCTGCAAAAACTCTCTGTCTCTGCAAATGTGACATTTTAAGAATGCAATTCACCTGTTCATGCAAAGAAGTATAAGTAAATATTATTATAAATAATAGGTATCTGTTCAAATATGGCCTTGAGAGTTTCATTGAAACCGGTAGAGTAGTTTGGTAGTTTGTTGGTTTGCTGTGTAACATATGGAGTCCTTGGCTGGGTTTTGTGTTCTACCAGATGGCATGATTGCATTACCAGTGGCTGTTTGTTTGAATCTAAACTCTACTCCAGCATACGGACAGGGCAATTTACTTACTTTAGATGGATGATGTTTTGTGTGTGTCTGCGTATGCGTGTGTGTGCTGTGTTGAAGCCCCGAAACAGGATTTCATAAACATCTCGGGTTATTGTGTTGTTTCTCATTTATTGGTATTAATGCATACAGTCTCCAATGGGGGGACTTGCTGATAAAAAAAAATGTTTTGGCAACTTTAACATCATATTGTACTTCAAGGTACAAACAATGTTTATCATAATGTTTTCTATTTCTGTCTAGTTTCCCAAAACAACAATAGAAAATGGAACTGGAGAGATTTGTCTGCTTTGTAGTGTCAGAAAACATTGCTTTTACTTTTACACTTCCTCCTGTTTTAATGACTTTGCTGCTGTTGTTTTTATACTTAACTTTCTTTGGAGGAACTACAGCGGTATCTGTGGTATAAGTCCCTGCACTCTGCATCTTTCCTGCATCAATTCACGTGGCTGCAGCTGTAGAAGTGCACACACCCTTCATGTATTCAGCCACTGTAACATTCCCAACAATTTTCTACCCCTCACGAGGCTGGAGCGATGTGCAGCAGCAGTACATTAGAGCAGCTCAAAGTGGAGCTTCAGCAGCTATAGTACACATTTGTTTAGGTTTGGATTGTGAATTAGAGATTTAAGCAGCGTAATGGTTATTGATGGCTACTGTTTTTTTTGGGGGGGGGGGAAGAACTGCATGGATGCATTGATTGTGTGTGTGCATCTGTGTGTGTGCAGATAGTACATGTGAGTGAGGTGCAGCTTTTCTGCATGGATGTTTTGTGTGTAAAACAACATATGGGACGGTAGAAAAGCAAATTAATCATTTTGGCAGACACAGCACATGGCCAGCCTATACTGTTAAACTGTTTGTGTGTGTGTGTGTGAGTGTACACGCATGCTGAGACACAGCTATAGGCCGGGTAATCTCACAATACAGACTTTCACAGGAAAAAGGTTTCAGTAGCATTAGTAGCGTCGTCAAGGTCTCGTCTTTCTCTCACCCTCAACCCCCACTCTGCTGCGCCATTCCCCTCTCCTCCCACGGCTTATTTCCCATCTCTTTCTCCTTTCTCTCTAATTAGAGTTCTTTAATACAGCAAATGGGTTGAGACCTTGACACTCGCGCAAGACTGTAAAGGCTGGGGGCCAAAGCAACATGATCTGAGATGAAGCAATAATTGGAAACATTGGACATTGGAAACGAGTAATCAGTCTGGCCACTTGCTGATTGGTGCTACAGTCTACCTCACTGTGTTCTGCATTGTATTAACTGTGCATTATCATCTAAAGTGAAAATCCAAAACAATTGTAACTATTATCAGACGGTTCAATCAATACTTGTGAACATGAGCAACTCTCTAAACCTAGAAACCAGAGAACCGAGACGATCTGTGTGTCATCAACAACAAAAACTTGAGTTGCTCCATTGCTGAGATTTGATGACTAATCCTGTGGACTCATGGGGATTTATTTGAGGTTTTCATCTGACCTTAGCTTTACTTCAGCGCTGTTAGTACTCACAGTTATGAAAGAAATTGTGCCAGAGCTGGACTAGGACAATGATTCAGGCTGGGAGTCATACACCCATCCAGGCCTACACACCAGCAACAGTGACTCTGAAGGCATTCACCACTGAATACATTACAGTGAACAAATGTAATCAATATTTAGTTTTTATCAAATGGCACTGAAGTATTTATTCGCCACCTCCTCTCCTCTCCATTTTCACTTGATGTCACAGTGTCACCTGTTGCATTCACACTTCAGTAACACTTTCACTTGATGGATACCGTCAGGACTTAATTTGTGCTGGATCCTACCGGAACCTGGGTCCTGCCAAATTTGGATGGGCACCTATTTTTCCCGATCTGGCACCTCTTTCACATTTCTAAACATATGACTATCTGACAATAAATGTAGCTTAAAAATGACTTGTAAAAGATTGAAATGATATCTGACTTTCTTTTATTTATATTTTTCATAACTCACTTGTCTGAGTAGGCCCACTGTTCCCATTCTGAAATGGGAAGATGTTTAAAATATTACACATAATGTGGATTATACCAGTAAGTGTGGCTATTATTCACACTATTATTCTGGACTTGAGAGAGTTTCATTCAGCATTAGAGGACAGGTTTTCATGTTTGCAAATGCTGATTGGACTGGCTTGGGCCAGAAGAAAATGAGCATTTGTTGATGTAGTCACTGTAATCGCAGATAAGCACAGAAATCTACAAATCAGGTCACAGCACGTGATGCTGGAACAAAGCTTCGAGTCCAGTGAGGGTGGACTGCAGTGCTGCAAGCTTTGTAAAGCTGGCAACTGTCTTTGCTAACAGATGACAAAAGACAGACCAGTTTTTTAAACCTGCCGGTAAGTAGTCCAAGGTGGTCAGGCCAAGTCTGTTGGTGCCTGCGGTCGCACTAGTAATAGCATTGCTAGTAGCAGTACCTGCTGCTAGTCGAAATGAGCAGCTGCGAGAGGAGGAGAGACAAGGATGGTGGTGGCAGAGCTGAAGAGGATGAGAGTAGAGTAGGTGAGCAGACTTGAGCAATTTGTACGGCAGCTCAATTTAAAGCCAAGAAAACTACTATAACTGGCTAACAATAGACCAGACAGGTCTGGGCCGTGCCACTTGTAAAAAAGCCAGGTCCGCCCAACCTGCCGGATCAGCAACCTCTCTCCCAGATTACCTCTGCTCAGCTCTCCTGACAGCTGACTGTTCTAGGCCACAGCTGCAGGTCAAAATGGCATCACAGGCTTGAATCTTGGCTTCATGATTTCTAACTTTGAGAGATAATGTCCAAACATACAACTGAACTGTCCAAGATCATATGAGTGACATGAATTCTCCACACAAGAGTTCGGATTTTAAAATTAGCCACAAGCCAAATGCTGAAAAATGTTTGCTGTATATTGTTTCTACTTGTCTGGCAACTAAACAACTGGTGTTCGTGCGTTCAGTCATCTCTTTTTCATTAAAAAAACATTTGCAGTTGTGACAAAGTGAGTTAAAAGAACTCCATTTGTCATGGACATATTCTCACCAGTACATAATGTAGTCTACACTTCTGTGATTCATTTGAGTCGTTTGAAAGTGAATCAGTATTCCTCCACTACTTTGTAACACTGCTAAAGAGTTTAAATATTACAATGAATCATTATTTAATCATTCTTCGACTTACATGTGCCTTATTTTGAGTTTGTATTATCTGAGTTGAGTTATTCCTCAGTTGCATAAGCATTTTTGTTTTTTTCTTTGATTTCTGTTTTCATTGGTTTACACATGTAATGGTAGAGGTACCTACCACCCTCTTCAACCCGTTTATTTTCTTACATCATCTAAGGAGTTAATTAGGTTTGTGCAATCTGAAATCCACCAGCCGCTGTGGCAAAGTTAACTTCCTATAATGTTGCATTTCATCTTAAAAAGCCCCAAGTGTTTCCTTCTAACTACACCACTTCTACTATATAAACTGCATCTATAACAGCTTTGATTTACAATCAGGACAAAATACTACATTAGTATGCCTCCTTTACCCACTCGCACACAGTCTTGTGTTATTTATAATGCATAAAGAGCCATAGTCATACTCCCATGTGGCACTATTAAGACCAATACTGTTTGTTTTCCTCTCCCCCCCTCTTCCTCATCTCCACCTCGCCTGACTCCTCTTGCCCCTCTCCTCCTCCCTGTCTCCCTCCATTCTCCCCCCTCTGAATACACCTACTCTCTTTTTCGCCTTCCCTTCTCTCCCCCTCTTCTTCCTCTGACCTGTACCTTTTGTCACCGGGGCTGTCCCTTTTGGTTTCTAGTCTGTAAACAACTGCATACCTCCTTTTCTGGCAGGGCTGTCTAATTGGCATCTTGGCATCATTCCCTGATAGGCCGCTCTGGGAAGCAAATACTTTGACCTTGTTGGAGGGTCAACAGCGAGGAAACAGAGCTGGAAAGGAAAATAAAATATATGTAATGTGAAATATTTACTGTAGCTTCACATACTGATTTCATACTGACAAAACATGAATCCTAAATAACAGTTTGCATGGCTCTTTCTGTACTGAGTTTCATGACCCTGAGACCAATCAAACCCAAATGAATATCACAGGGAAAAAATAAACAATTCGCTGAATACCCTTTAATACCAGATGGCATGTTCTGTCTTCTTTGCACTTCCGCTAGTAATAAGAGTGGTATATTTTTGTTCATCTTTTTTGTTACTGATCTAATGACCTAAACAGGGAGTTACAGTAAGATCTCTGTTTCAAGTGAGTCCCCTGCTGACAATGCAGCATACGGAATTACACTTTCAAACAACTCAGAACAACACAGACATCAAAACCTGCAAATGATAAAAGCAGTACAAAAGTCAGCAGTACTAACAAGCAACAGGAATGCATTGTGTACTCACTTTCTCATCTATTCACCTTCTCATCTCTCTGCCTTATTGAGAAGTGTTTACTCAGTCAAAACCAAAATCCCAAAACTTCTAGTTCAAACGTTTTGTTTTTTTCAAAACTTTTTCCCATGACACACATTTTTCAAAAGATTTTTTCTCAGGAACTTTTTTGGTTTCTTATAGAAGTTCATGAAATTAAGTGTTCCCTATTTTTTAGACTATGTCTTCAAGCCAGGTAACAATTTAGCATATATTGATAATGTGGCCAAAAAAGAAGTCAAAATAGATATCTAACTAATCAGGGGCTCTAACTTGTGAGTGCATGTTTTACTTGGTTGCATTAGAGTGGGCTAAATGATTCATTTAAACAACAATGTACAATCATGTAATCTTTTTTTGTAAGAGTTTATTGCGATATATTTCATTGGCCTATCTTTGTATTTTAGTAAGTCCCGTAGCCATGACTTGCAGTGATGTCAGTGATTTGTTTCCACTGCCATACTGACTCCCAAAACAGTGTTGCTTTAAAAAGACAGACTATACAACAACCAACATGAACAACCAAATGGCTCACCTTACTGAAGAAAAAACATGGACGATGTGTCTCTTATAGACAGTGTTGCTTGATTATCACCAGTGCGGCTGTCAAGATCCATATTTGCAGCCCTAATGTGATTCTTGATTTATTTCCACACCTTGAGAGAACTGTGAACCAGGAAGTTCCCTTCATTGAATGATTTTCCTATTCTGAGTAAGGCTGAGAGAGATGTTTGCCTGCAGGCTGCTTGTTCTAAAGCTAACCAAGCTGGAGGTTCATCGTCAGTGTTGACCCTAGGGTTTCCCCAGTGAGATGAAACATTCAAATGAGCTGCCCAGTAAAAACATTTTAGATTAGGAGGACCGAATTTACTTTGCAGAGAGGCTTTTTACTAACGCGAGCTGTTTTGTATTGCCAAATAAATGGAATGATAGAATCAGCCATCCCAAAGTATCTTTGAGGGACGAAACAAGGCAAAGAAATCTTGGAAGAACCACCATCCAGGATTATAGGATTATAGTGCAAAAATAATTGTTGACAAAATATAATGATCTCACTTTGATTTGGAGGGTTTACTGGGTCTCGCTGGCATAGCAGCAAAGGCTGAACCAGCGTGTGATTGCTTGACAGTGCATGGATGGGGAATTGAGTAAACATGAGCAGTTTGAATTATTCAGACCAGTATATACCATTGTTGATTCAGTACACACACAACTTGAAAGCGAATTGTTTGCAAAAGTTGTTTTGCCCACTTAGCAGTGGCCATTAGTATGAGGAAGAGGAGGGGAAGGAGTCAGATGTGGACAGAGAGGAGAGGAGCAGGATATTTCAAATATGTCATTTTTGTTTCATTCAGCATTGGGAGACAGTTTTTCATGCTTGCAAATGCTGGTTGGACTGTCCTGGGCCAGATGAAAATGTGAATGTGTTCATGTAGTCACTGTAATCACAGATGAGCACAGAAATGTGATACCACACATTGGTATCACATTGCAGTGTTTCTGCAAAGCTGCATCAGAATCAAGTGCATTTGGTCATTTTAATTACAACATGATTATAAAACTCTGCGTTTAGCAGTATCTGTGTGTTTGTCAAGACAGTTGCACTGTAATCAGTATAATCATCATGGGTTGTTTGCAAATAACAGCAGGAAAAGAACAGTGACACTGCTAATTATACACACACACACACATATTCACACACATACATATGGTCTAAATCAGTGCTGTGCAAATGTAACACAGGAGAATTAAGTTGTACTAGCCCATGCAAAGTCCTCACCAGCCAGATTTTGGATGGGCTCATCCTTCCCTCTTTCCCTCCCTCCACATTGAAACCATAAAGCTTTGTTTTCACACGTATCTTCTTCCTTGCTCCCAGTGTCAACTGTAGGGCTTCAGGCTCGTCCTGCCCCTGAACATTCAGCCAATCATTTCACCAGCCTCTTCCCAAGACCAGCAACTGAGTTAGACAGCTTAGCACACAAACGTTAGGCCCATTCACACCCAGAACGATAACTATAAAGTATAATGATGCATCTGTAAAGTAACTAAACAACATAGTCTTAGGATTTGGGTTCATGAATTGCTGCAAAGGAGAGAGGAGCTGGGAGAATAACGGGAGCTTCCTCCCTTTGAAAACAAGTTTTATGAGGATTTCAGCATGACCCAATGGCAATGTGATGGTCTCGTTTCTCTCCTGCATGAAGCAAAATACAAGATTCAGGAAACCAATCTGTGCCGAGGAGTGTGTCAGTGTGTCCGCGGTAATGCGGTGAGTAACTTACGTTCAACAATTTGGGAAACAATGTTGAAGTGCTGAAGTTGATAGACTCGCTGTGCTCAGGCTCCCGGCTGTTGATTTCAAATGCTGCAACTTTAAGGCTACATTGCATGAAATGAGGCATTTGAAGTGTATTTGCAGCAGTTGTCATTTACATGTTTTAAAGTGTTGATTAAGGAAAAGCCACGTTCAGTTATTACGGCAAGAATGGCATAATAAAGTCCTTTATATTGATATTTTTTCCATTTGTTTGATAGATCACAGCTACAGGACCATATCTCTGATAAGGAAGGAAGGTCCACTGTGGCAGGCATTGTGCCCGAGGTGTGTGGTGCACTGTGCTCCCGACTGCAGCCCCTGTAAATGCCCGCGGCCACTGAGCAGGACTTGTTGGAAGTGGCAAGGGGTTTCGAAGATAGATGGCAGCTTCCCAACTGCGGGAGCGGCGGATCGAAAACACATGGCCATCCACACACCACACTACTCAGGATCAACCTTGTTCAGCTATAAAGGCAATTTCTCAGTTGTTCCGGTGGCCTTGGTTGATCACCATTACTGTGCCTATGGGTCAGAGATGGGGGCATACTGTATTTACTGCCACAAGTCAGCAGAGACCTCACCCTCTGTCAAGTTGCTGGAGGTCAAGTTAAGTGCTAGACTGTTAAAGCGCTTGAATAAAATACTGCAAAACAGCCTCAAAATGAAGAATTGCTTTTCAGACGATAACTTTAAAGTTTAACAAAGCTTTTGTCATGAAGTGATTTTTCACATTTTATCCTTAAGGTGTTGAAGAAAGATTATTTTCCTTCATGCAAAAAAAAACAACCCTGTTCATCACACTTTTGGAAATACTGTCATATGCAAGGTATTTCAGGTAAGGTATCTCACTTTGAGTAATCGTGTTTGCACAGCTTATTTTCTTATGGGTTCTCAGTAGAAACTGCAGATCCAACTTGAAAAATCACTCGAGCACAATTCAATATATATCACACTTAATATACATTGTATGTAAAGAAAAATAGCGTGCTTGTGTTATTTGATATTGTTACCTGATATTGTTTGCTTGTTTGACTATGTACAATACAGTAGGGAGAACTACTGTATTGATGATTTACACAAGACCAGCTTACTCTTGGTGGTGTTGATAGTGATCCAAAAAGGAAAGTAAGGGAGCAAATTTGTGTTTCTCTATCCCGAGTCCGTGGTGATGACGACTCAGGATAGTGAACATTTTAAATGAAGCTGTCTACCAAGCTAGCATGAGCGATGCTAGCCTGTTTGCTGGTGTAACTGATGTAATTAGTTCTTTTGTTCAGGAAGGTGGCGAGTCCCGTCTTACCATCAATTGCAAACAGTACGACGAATAGAAGTAAAAGGTATTTATTACCATGATGATTAATCACACACAATTGTACTATGTTTTACAAGGAAGTCAACCGGAAATAAAAAAGAAAACAAGAGTTGATAAAAAAAAACCCTCGACTTAAAATGTCTGCAGACTGTCTGTCAGACTGTCTCTTGTCTAAAGGTACTGGTAAATTAAAATAGGTTTTGGGACAGCAGGGATCAGATGTAACTTAATTTTACCTCACTACTGCAATTGTGATTAAAAGCCACTCTGGTTACAGTCCCGGCAACATCCTCAATAAAAAGGCTGCTTACCGATCGACTGGACGGATTTGCAATTAAAAGTGATCAAGTTAAAACCGGATTTGAGCGTCTTCCTCCGTGCTGAGCCAAATCCTAAACGCCTCTCTGCTGGTTTGCCGCACCCCGGGCTCTCATGTGGACGGAGAAACACAGCACACCTGCAACCGGAGACAATTAAGCAATCAGGGAGCGTCAAGCCTGACACTTGGTAGCCATGAATTAAAGCGCTCTATAATTAACAAATGATTGACGTCACACTAAAATGTAAACAAAACACGCATGGCTGCTGTGTTACTGCAAGGCTGCTGAGGACGCACCCATTGATTGCCTCCTGTGGGTGTTACACCGGCAAGTCAGCTGGTTGGGTTTTATTAGGTTGAGAAGGTGACCAATCACTGACTCTGGGGCTCTGCTGCAGATGAGCCTGCACCCTGATCTCTCCCATGAACAGCACAGAGGTGGTACACAACACCGCCAGTAAAATAATCCTTCCTGAGAGATGGAAAGACAAAAGAGAATAAGAGAGGAGTGAGACTGAATTGATATTCAGGTGGAACACTTGTTGTCTCAGTCTCTTCTCTTCTCCTCCCTTTTTCAGTTTCTTCCCCTTGTTTTTTTCTCTCCATCCTGCTGTTCAGACTTTCAGTTAATTTGGCTGTGTTCTTTCTCTCTATACCTCCTCCCCTCACGTCATCCCTTAGTAATTCCTTCTTCCCTTTCTCCATTCTTTCTCCCTTCCTCCTTATCATTACATCCAAACTCTTCTCCTCTGTATTTTCTTTCCCCCTCTCCTTCCCCTTTCCCCTATCTTCTTTTTCTCTTTCTTTCCTCCTGCCATCCTTAGAGAGAGATGGAGAGAGAAAGAAGGAGTTGCAGGGGTCAGCGAGAGTCTGCCAATCAGACATAACACCCATTTTTTCCATCTCTTCTCCTGCTACCTTATTTTCTTTTATTTTTCTCTCATCCTCCTTTTATCCACCCTTCTATCCATTTATATCACCAGTTTCTTATCCCCTCTCTCTCTCCAGTCTGTCATTTGGCTCCGTTCCCTGTCACTGGCTGCTTCATCAGATTATTCTCCAAGGTAAACACACACCTTATTGCATACCACCCACTCACACACACACACACACACACACACACACACACACACACACACACACCACACAAACAAACAGACTATGTCTATGTGCAGCATCTTTAAGACTTAAAGCACACACATACCACACAGCCAGATACACTCTCTCTGTGTCTGTCTGTCTCTCTCTCTCTCTCTTTCTCTCTCTCTCTCTCTCTCTCTCTCTCTCTCTCTCTCACAAACACACACACTTTATCTTATTGTTAGGGTTTATGCCATGTTTTTTCCCTGGTGTGATTCAATGTGTTGCATCAGGCCTAAACATACCGCTGCCTCTGCGTGGTAAAGTCACTCTAGAACTGCAGTAGTCTCACTGTGGCAAAATAAACTGAATCCTATTTGAGTGACAGTTGCCTGACAGCTCTGTAATACAGTTCCCAAAATGTAGTGCAGTAATATAGTTTCTGGCTATTGTTTATTCGATCTATATATCTATCGATCGATATATAGATCTATCTGTCTATCTATCTATCTATCTCTCTCTCTCTCTATCTCTCTCTATCTATCTATCTATCTATCTATCTACCTACCTACCTACCTACCTACCTATCTATCTATCTATCTATCTATCTATCTATCTATCTATCTATCTATCTATCTACCTACCTACCTACCTACCTACCTACCTATCTATCTATCTATCTATCTATCTATCTACCTACCTACCTACCTACCTACCTACCTACCTATCTACCTACCTACCTACCTACCTACCTACCTACCTACCTACCTACCTACCTATCTATCTATCTATCTATCTACCTACCTACCTACCTACCTACCTACCTATCTATCTATCTATCTATCTATCTATCTATCTATCTATCTATCTATCTATCTATCTACCTACCTACCTACCTATCTATCTATCTATCTATCTATCTATCTATCTATCTATCTATCTATCTACCTACCTACCTACCTACCTACCTACCTACCTACCTACCTACCTACCTACCTACCTATCTATCTATCTATCTATCTATCTATCTATCTATCTATCTATCTATCTATCTATCTACCTACCTACCTATCTATCTATCTATCTATCTATCTATCTATCTCTCTATCTATCTATCTAGCTCTCATCGATCGATCGATCTATCTATCTATCTGTCTATCTATCTCTCTATCTATCTCTCTCTCTCTAGCTAGCTCTCATCGATCGATCTATCTATCTATCTGTCTATCTATCTCTCTATCTATCTCTCTCTCTCTATCTAGCTCTCATCGATCTATCTATCTATCTATCTATCTATCTATCTATCTATCTATCTATCTATCTATCTATCTATCTATCTATCTATCTATCTATCTATCTATCTATCTACATCAGTAAGATACAGTGTAATACGGCGTTCTGATGCAGTTGGTTACAATAGTTTTATAATTACAAGCTGTATCAAAAGCTGTTGTCCATCTGGAACAACTCCAGATTTTACATGTGATGATTTCTGCCTTCAGGAGAAAGTTTATGTTTAAAAATTGTGAATATAGTTATAGTGCCAATTGTGGGTGGATGAATATGAACGTATTTGTAATTCAGGCTTGTGCCATCTGCACTAACTTACTACAGTGAATGTACTGTAAGTCTACAATATGACATTTTCTATAAATTGAGCAAGACAGAAAGATTTTATACTACCATTGATCAATCTCTCTCTCCCCCTCTCTCACACACACAACAGAGTTAGGATTGTCAATTGAACAAAATGAAGAAGATGACTCTAATAGAAGTCTTCTCTGATTTAACCAATTGAAGGTGCCCAAGGCGTCCGTCTATTACGTCGGCCCAAAATCTCCCATACGTGTTCAACTGGGTTGAGATCTGGGGCCTCATTTATAAAGGTTGCTGCGCACAAAAAAGTGGCGTTAAGGGGCGTGAAATGTGCGTACGCATATTTTACCGCAAACGTCCGGATTTATAGAAAAATTCTATGCGGTAAAATGTGCGCACATCTACGCATCCTTTCACCCATGCGTAGAGTTTACCGCAAAGTTTTTCAGACACGGGAATCAGCGACGCCCGATAGAAAGATCACGAAATAAAGCTCAGTCCTCTTAAAAACATAGTTTTATAAGTGTGCTTTCACAGGGTTTGTGGTCTGTTGTATCTGTTAAGTTACTACTTAAAACCTATTTTTATAAAAGGCATTCTCTTAACTCTTATTTTATTCATTATTTTACCGGGCGGCGCCAGGATGAAGTGAAATAAAACTTATTGATCTAACCATGCAATAGCCTCAGAAAGGCTAAATAACAACAACATAATGCTACTGTTCAAAATCAAAGAACACATTTATTAATCAGAGACTCACATAAGAACGGAGCACTGAGAGAATTTATGAACGATACCGATTCTGTCAAAATCAGCAGGCGGAGGAGTAGAAACAGCAGTTTGCGGCTTGCATCTCTCTCTCTCTCTCTCTCTCTCTCTCCCCCCCCCCCCCCCCCAACGGGGGAAATGGAATTAGGGCTGTAAATTGTATTTACCACCATGAAAAGCAAGCAGGCTGAGAAACCGAACTAAGCGACGTGTCTGTCTGTCTATCGATCTCCTCCGCTCCGTTTCAGTGGGCTACTATGGACGCCCCGACATACACCAATGGAAATATTTGTCTATAGATACATAAAGCTTAAACAGAGGGGACAAAAATACAACTACGGGGCTAAGCATATTTTACTCTTTCATATGTAGCTCCTAATGCTCAATGTTCTGTAACTTTTAAACTGTTTTTAAATTGTTTTTATCATTTTGTTCATCATCAGTTTGTCTCCCATTTTTCTTTTTGTCTTTGTCTCTTTGTTTTGAAAAGTGCTATATAACAAAAGTTTATTTCTATTATTATTAAGGTGTGCCGGATTATTAGAGCTTGTGCGGTTCTCCACAATGTGGCACAGATCCTCTACTGAGCCCCCAGACAGTAGCTACACCTTTACGGTGCTCAACCTCACTGATGAGCGCCTCGATCTCGCACTCCGCAAATTTCGGCTTTCTTGCAGCTGGCGTCTCTCAGTCTTTCCCTCATTGATAGTCAACAAAGGCTCCTTAACAACGTCGGCATATTCATGACCTATTTAGCATTGCCCATTTATGGTTGATTGTGGGACGACACTATGAGGAGTAGTGGGCGGACACTGGGAGGAGTACACGGCCGCACAATTCACCGCATGTGGGTATTTATAAAGAGAAAACTGCGTACAGGTGTGTACCGCACGGTTTTATAAATCTGAATTTTTTCTTGCGTTAGTGGATTCTGAGGTTTGGGCGGACGCAATGTTCTACGCAATGTTCTACGCAAAGTTTTATAAATGAGGCCCCTGGTGACTGCGAAGGCCATAGCATATGATTCACACCATTGTCATACTCATCAAACCATTGTGGATGGGGGCATTGTCATCTGAGACCACTCCCATCAGGATAGAGATGTTTCATCATAGGATAAAGGTGATCACGCAGAATAACTTTGTTTTGATTTGCAGTGACCCTTCCCTCTAAGGGGACAAGTGGACAGAGCCACCCCTCACTGTAGGGGTCAAGCATTCAGGGTGTACCGTTCTCTTGGTGTACGCCACACATGCAGCATTTTTCTCAGCATTTGTATACATGCCACAGAGCATGAGAGGATGTTAAATGTTTAATTGTATCATGCAGTACTCCTGTATGTAAGCATCTGCATTTGTTATGTTTCTCCACTTATTCAGGTTTTCCCTTTAATTTGTCACCCGTCTGTATATATTTATACTACAGCTACTATTGCTAATGCCATCCTGTCATAGTAAAAGGAGAAAATCTCTCAGAGAAATATGGCCATTTAGACGTACAGACAATTGGCAATAACAGGCATAGCACACAGCCTACAAGCACAAAAATAATCAACGTGCAGCAGCTGCTATGGAAGAGCACTGATCATTTCCTCTGATATACTGAACCAGCCTCCCTAGAGAAAGAGAGCATATTTGATACATCTTAGATATCAGTGCTTGTTTGCCTTACACCTTTAATGGAGCTTTCTCCCTGAGGCATTTCTTCAATTGTCACTTAAGCTTGCAAAAAATACTTGACATTTTATACCTTCAATGGGATTTTACCAGAACACATTTCCTTAATTGTTACCTTGGCTTGCAAGAGATATTTTGAAATGTTTTTGTGACTAACTTGGTGCTTTTCCATCCTTCCATGTAGCCAATTCACTGGCGTCAGTAATGGCAACTGTCTCTTAGTAATACTGGCCAATAAGCTGGGCTACAGCCATCATCAGCCCTATAGATGAGCAGGAGATGCATCATATAACCATATGATGCATCTCCTGCCCAGTTCCATTATAACAGCTGAATGGAAATGTAGCTCCAAGTATTTCCATGATGTCACCTTGGATTGCACACATCCGGCTCATGTTTTTACTGGTTTTGTGAGTAATTTAGATCCTCCAGAAATGAGCCAAGTTTCATTAAGCAGCCGGTATCAGCACCGCTCGTTCAGACTTAAACGGTTTGCCTTCAGTCTGAACCAGAACGCCGCCCGTCCCCCCATGGAGATTTACTTACTGAAATGGCGTTCTGGTGCATTTCAGCCCATTTCCAGTTATCTGACCAGCTCATTAAGCTTTAACTGATTTGGCGAAGTGATGGAATATTGCAGTGCTCTGTGTGTGTGTGTGTGTGTGTGTGTGTGTGTGTGTGTGCTTGCCACCCCCCTAAAATGACCTTGGAGCTGCTTCGATTCATTGTAACGTCACATTTAACTTTTGACCTTTTCAAGGGCAAGATGGCTTGGTGGTAATTCCTCGGTCCACTTAATTTATTCCCAAAATGCTTTTTTACTCATTTACATTAATATACAGTTCAGGGATTCTAACTGTTCACTGTAGTGTGTGTGTGTCCTGCACACACACACACACACACACACACACACACACACACACACACAGAAAAAGAAAGAAAGAAAAAGAGAGAGAGAAGGGTCGAAAGCAGGAAGTGTTTCCCAGACAAATTAGCGTGCGTGTGTGTGAATTTACCTGTCTCCTGTCATGCCTCATCCTCCTAAACCAATTTACTTCTTGTTTTGTGCCCAGGGCGCCATGGCAACATGGTGACCATGAGATGATGGATGTCAGTTTCTCTACCTGTTTTTTTTGTCTGTTTGTGCGGGTGTGTGGCGCCTGCTTGTGTCTGAGTGTGTGTAGGTATGTGTGTGTGTTTTTTGGGGATATATGGAGACAGCTGCTGCCGTGATCTGTCTTTCTTGTTCTCTCTCTCTCTCTCTCTCTCTCTCTCTCGCTCTCTCGCTCTCTCTCTCTTGCTGTTTTTCTCTTTCTTGCCAGGTAACCATGACGATGCCCAGAGGCAGACATGAAATCTCGCAGACTGGAAACTTACAGCAGCACATCATCATCATCATCGTCATCATCATACACACACACCTACACACACACACACACACACACACACACACACACCCCTTCCTAAATGTGGCTTCCCCCTGGCTTGGAGGGATCTACAACTCATTTGTTGTGAACAGCAGTGTGGGCGTGTGTCTTGACCAGGGTGCTGCTGGACATGCACGGCACATTGGCCAGTGACCTTTTCCACTGACTAAATGGAAGTTAACCAGCGTCTCACAGCTAACTAATGTGTCTGTAGGTGATAGAGGTTATGCCGGGACCACATGACTGACACCTGTGACAAACCTTCAGACGCCTCAGGAGCAATCATGTAATTATCATCACCCACACTCGCTCCGCCACAGGATGTGCTTAGACACTGCAAGGAGAAAGCTCCTGTCAAGATCTACAGTCAATTCAACAGCGTTATTATATAGCCTAATGTCTGATTGTCCAAGTCAGGTAGCTTGACAGCGCCCTGCCCTCCACGTGTAGCTAATCAACCGTGCCTATTTTGAGTTATACGCTTTTTAGATTCTTAGAAGTTGAAGTAAAACCATTTCATCAAAAGATCAAAGCCCTGATTGAGACAGTTGGCTGGCTAGGAATAGATCAGTCTATAGTTCTGAAGGGCTTCTGGATCGATGTTTGCATTTTTGAGTAGCACCTTGACCATGGATGCAGTTTTGAGTTGTTTCTAAACCCTTGAACCCTTCAAACATGTACGAAGCCATTCCAAAATACATTGAAATCAAACTCACTAAAAAGTGACCTGTTACAAGGTTTATACATAAAATAGAGCATTTTATTTACACTAGACACTACGGAGTGTTTCTTTATCTCGCTTGTGCTCACTATTATAATGTGGTGATATATTTAGGTTAGTTCATGGTTCAACGTTGAGAATGTTTTTCCCTTTTCCACTTTCTAATTAGTAATTTATTAGTAATTTATGACTATATAATGTATTATATTGACAGTTCCTACAAAATTAATAACAAAAAAGTAAATTATTTATTGCATTTTTCTCTTGGCTCATCAGTGAGTTTTCACTCGTGAGATCACTTTAATTAGAGATGAGATCACCAGTATACGTCCCAATCAGAGCTTCCGATCACTTGGGGCTTCTGAGACTGATTGCATACTCATTAGTTTCCCTACATGCACTAAAGTACTGGTACTGGTCTCTAAACCAATGACCTGCATGGTTGACCCTCCATAAAACTTTTCAAAGAACCCCAACGTACATTGTACGACCCACAACCCTCTGAGCTCAAGGACCATGAATGCTTTCAATTCAGGTAACACAATGAAGAAGCACTGAAATACGTGATTTTTTACAAGGTTTAAAGACAACACAGCAATGGCTCAGAGGAGTCCGACACCTCCTCTTCCTCATCGTTATCGATGACCCCCTTTGTCATCATAGCAAT
The DNA here is from genome assembly GCA_034670385.1 of Hoplostethus mediterraneus. NCBI lineage: Eukaryota > Metazoa > Chordata > Actinopteri > Trachichthyiformes > Trachichthyidae > Hoplostethus > Hoplostethus mediterraneus. The sequence goes on along the minus strand of JAXDDW010000115.1, from coordinate 135,603 downwards.
GTCGGCCTGCTTCCTCTCCCTCTGTGTCTCTGCCCGCCAACAATCTGCTGTTCAGAATTAAAACACGCAGAAAGAAGAAATAAAACCTTGACTATCAGGCGAGGACAGGCCAGAGGGAGAACTCCCGCTGGACTGCCTGCTTGGTTTGGACCGCGGTCATTGTCACCGGCTAGTGATTAAAACTTTACGGCTACAACAACACAGAGCAGCCAGTCACTATGGGATCTTTGTACAGCCCTATCCCCGCTGTCTCCCACCTATTGGTTTGACCCTCTGCTTGTCATGAAACTGATAGATAATGTGAGCCGTATCATTTTCAGTATTATGTACAGTGTAAAAAGAAGAGATTTACTATGGTCCAGAACAGTAAATTGAAAAAGAAATTGTGCTCTTACTTTTTCCTGTGCAGAGGTGGAGAGTGTGGTGCTGCAGTAGCAGTGTGCAGGGTGGCCTGGGTTGCAGTCAGATTCCTGCTCTGAATTATTGTACCAGTCTGGCCCTGGTGTGTATGTGTGTGTGTGTGTGTGTGTGTGTGTGTGTGTGTGTGTGTGTGAAACAGAGAGAGAGAGAGATGTGTATGTCTGGTTGTGCGGTATGTGAGTGCTTTAAGGCCACCGTGCTGCACACGGTGATGATGAAATTCTCCACCCAGAACTTTATTGTCCAGCCGAGGCAGGAAGATTATCTTTGGTCTCACAAATAGGACAACATAAAACACATCACATCAAATACCAATTTGAGCGGTGGAGAGCGAGGGATGAAGGGGGTGTGTCTGTACAAATTGGGGGGGGCGGGGAGGGTGGTGCACACCGGCGTGACACCCATTTGACAACATATTACCCACTCAGGGCACTTTCGCAAGTGGGGGGCTCTTTTGATGTGGAGGATTTCATCTCCACTCAGGGGCACAACATTCTGTTACATTTCTGCCCACTCATCTCGTACTACCCCCTGAATCTTTGTCGATCGGGTTGGAGCCGGCAGGGCGGCAGAGCAGAAATTTTCAATCAAAGGGGGGCGAAACATGTTTTTACACATTATTTGACCATGAAAGCGGCCCGCCGAAATGATATCGGCAATGTTGAACTTTTTTATTGTGAGGTTTCACCATATAGAAGTCATGCACATAATGTTTACAGCTCCAAAAACATGATTTAGTGTTGAATATCTCTTCAAAAAGCTCAGCTATGACAGGTCCTAACCAAAGAAAGTGTGTGTGTGTGTGTGTGTGTGTGTGTGTGTGTGTGTGTGTGTGTGTGTGTGTGTGTGTCATTTTGGGTATGCATTTTTCTGGGTGTCCGTTTATCCCTGTCTGTGAGATGCCAGTTAGCAGGCTGACAGTATATTACTGAAGCAGAGCCGTAGCATCGGTGGAGAATTCACAGAGAGAGAAGGAAAAAGAAAGGGAAAGAGGAGGGGAGGAAAAAGAGTGAGAGAAAGAGATCAGGGTGAGAAGAGACAAAAATGACTGACAGATCGAGATGTGGGGAGGGAGGGAGGTATACAGGAAAGAAGAGACAGATGGACACACCACTCCAAAGAGAATAGTACTTCTGCAGAGAGCTGAGAGCCGTTGCAAGGCCTCAGAGCATTTATAGCCCACTAGTTCCCTGTGCCCACATATTCCCTGCTCAAGGAGACAATTTTAATATCAAGACCAAGTAGACCAAATTCTCTTAGACCCTTTATCGTTTTGCTTCATGTCTGAGGCTTTACTGTGATACAAGGATCAGTGAGGGGGAGTGGGGGGGGGTGGGGGGGCGCAGAGACAGAAGAGGAGGAGAGTGTGAGGTGGATGGGGAGATGGGGAATGCACCATGTCTCCACCAGTCCTATTTTCCTGTCATTTTGGTATTCACATGTGATGTTTTGTCGGAAGTGTGCTGGGCAGCCCCACGGCAACGTTCTCTTATCTCTGCTCCTCTCTACATTAAAGTATGAGCTGGAGGAAAAGTAGATAGAAAAAACAAAAATAGATAAAGAAGCCAACTACAGAGAGGTAAAGGCATGTATCAGGTATCATATGATATGTATCATATTTGCTAGTATCTGATGTTTTTCATTGATTTTGTTTCATTTAAATGGAGCTCTATTGATAACTGATATTGAGATATTTTGTTAGCTGTTTTCATTGTTTCAACATGGCTGTGTCCCTCCTCTCTCCTCACCATCTCTTTCCACTGACAGGAAACTGCTATGCTGTATCTGATGATACATTTTCTATAGTGAGATGTGACACACACACAGACACACATACATGCAAGCAAACAGATGCAAATTCTCACATACATAGGCACACGCACACACTCACACAAACATGCAAACACATACATTCCTATATTCCTGAGGAACATTGCTAGACCCTTTTTATCCAGGGAAAGTTGACTGAGTACACGTGCTCCTTTAGAGAAACACCCTGCTTCACACTCACTCAGTTACACACATTCACACCTGGGATTTGCCCAGTATAACCAGTCTTGTACTACTAGCCACTGAGCTGGAACAGTGTGGAGTTAAGTATCGTCCTCAAGGGTAGTTGTTGAGAGAGGGGTGAGTGTGTCTCATTCATTTTCCAAGCGTACATTTGGGCGATTTACAGCTTCAACTTGCTTTTAACTTCCTTTGTGCTTTTACTGCTTTTACTGCAATACTTTGCACTGTTGTTGCCATGACTCATTATATAAAAGAATGCGTACCTAGCTGGAAACACATAGTTACAGCATTAGGCTTTCTGAATTTTGTTTCTTCTTTTCACATTTTTATGGATTAGACAAGCACAACTAGGTAAGTGCTTAATTGTAAGACTTTGTCATTCTCAAAGTCCATTTTTTACTGTTCTGCAACTAAACAAAAGCATAACTCACAACAAAACGCTTGATGGCTGCAGACATGCAGTCACCTGCAGTGTGGGTGATTGCCACGAACATAAGCATTCAAGCATATAGTTAATACTCTATTGAACAAATTATCAAGGTTATCCTGTCTCTTTCCACCAGGTAGAACTTTTAACCTTAGTCGCTTGATTTGAATTTTTATATAAAGTAATTTAATTTTGAACAAATAAAATCTCTTAGAAAATAGCATTGCATTACACTAACTACTTTGGAGTGATAAATGTGTAAATCAAGGTGTATCCACTTTCAAATTTTGTTACGCAGATTCTGGCTTTGACTTAAGTCCATTTCTACGCTCCTATATCTAGGAGTGTTCAGTTATGGAATAATAAATAATTGGAATGACATTTAATCCAATTTGACAACTCCAGAACTAAGCAAACAGATGTGTCCTGCCATTCATGTACTTGTGTTTTTATGGGACCATCAAGGAAGAAAGGTAGTGCCAGGATGCTTTCTGTAGTAGCAAGAATTTGCAGAGCCAGGTCGCACAGCTGACATCTGTCCCATGTTATTCCAGGTAACATGCGCTCTTACCATCCTGGTGACAGGTGCTGTGTCAGCTAGACGGGGTGTCATATCCTGTCCCCGACTGCCTGGTGCAGTTCTTAAAGGGAAATTCCACCTTCATATACTCTTGTCATATATCATCAATCTGCAATGTTCAGTGCAGTCCAGCAGTTATTTTAAGTTTTGCAATTTACCTTGATATTGTATCCACAAGAGACTTGAGAGTCTAGATCTAGGTAGCTAGCTAACGTCAGCTAAAGTCTACCTCTGGGGTTGTTGCTTCTCAGATGCTCGGTCTGACTGAAGAGCTGAAGTGAATTTTGACAAGAGAGTGACCTGACTTCAGACTTCTCACAGTGACCTGATCAGCTGCACAGCTACATATGCCATAACTATTTTCCACTAGGACTTGGACAGGCCTTATGATGGAAGCTGGATCAGATACATGCATGTACTTGCAGAGCTGTTCAAATCGGTTGCGAGGCATCTTACTTGATGAAAGGCACACTGAGGGCCTCAGCAGGGGACCGGTAGTCAACCAGCGCTGGGACTTTATGGATACCCATAAGGTTTATTCCAATGAAGTTTTTATGTCCTCCTCACACATCTCACACCATGAAGCAGAGGAATTTGCAGCTAACAAATTGTGTGTAAAACACCATATCACTAAAAAAGGAGGTGCTAACAAGTTTCAGAAACAATCTAAAAACATCTCCCAGTGTTGTTTAAGGGCCAGGCTTAGTGGTACAGGGGTGGATGTCATGATTTGGTAGGTTTGAACTCTCCTTATGCCTCTTCCCTGGCCCCCCTTAGCTTATCTTAGCTAACACTAGGCTTTCAAAATACAAGAGAAAACACCCCGTACTTCAATCCCACACAAAAGTGTAATACAATCAATCAACAATAGCCGTCAAACTTGGATGGTAAAAACTCATCAGTCAGTCTGACTCCCGATGCACCCTCTCCCAGAAACCAGAAGAGTGTCCCTCTCCGGCAGTGAGGACTAGGTGGGTCCTGCTATGCAGTAAAGTAGATTTTCTATTGTATTATCTAAGGAGAACAAGCGATGTCTTCAGCAGTTTCAATGATACATGGTGGGTCGATCTGTTTCACAGCACATTTTCACAGCTTCCATAGGGTTGTAAAGGTGGGGATGCTTAAGCCCTGTGGTCATATTTTAGGACTAGTAGAGGAAGACGTCGTGAATCCCACTGTGCCTGAATGTGATTAGAGGATGGAAGGGAGTGGAATGATAGAGTGAGGAGCAGAAGGTGTGGAGAGAGAGGTAGGAGGGGAATGAGAGGAAAGGTGATATGGGATCTATTACCTTAGATTTTAAATATGATGACTCACCCCATGTTTTAATGAGATCTCTGTATGTGGCATGATATGTATTTCTCTCTAGAAAGAGATGGAGGGAGAGAGTGAGTGACTGAGGGAGGAAAGGGGGTGATGTAGGGAGGAAGTGAGCAATAAAGTGAGCTAGAAGGCAGAAGAGTGAGTGAGGAAAGAGGGGGAGGGGGGGCCCAGAGGGAGCGAGTGAAGGTAGGAGAGAGAGAGGAGAGTTGGTTGTAATGGTAGCTGTACAGGTAATATGGTGCTGAGGCAGTGTGAGACAGTAGGAACAGAAAGATGGAGGCAGGAACAGTTAGAAAGAAAGAAAGAAAGAAAGGAAGAAGGAAGGAAGGAAGGAAGGAAGGAAGGAGGGAGAAAGCAGTAGACAAACAAGAAGCGAGAGACAGGATGAGGGAGTAAAAAAGAAGTCACTGTTTTTTAGTTCCTCTCCTCCTACTCAACTATCGTTCTTCTACCCCCCAATGGGTTTCTCTCTCTCCACCCCTCCTTTCCTCCTCGTCTCTCTCTGACACTGTATCGTTTCTATTTCTTTGCACCCCCACCTCTCCTTCTCCCCGTCTTCGCCTTGTTCTTTCTCTCTTAGCTCGTTTGTTTGATAGACGAGGTAATTACCAGGAAGTGTATAAGAATCCCACCTGAGAGGCACGACGTGTGTGTGTGTGTGCTGTGTGTGTGTGTGTGTGTGTGTGTGTGTGTGAGTGTATGTGTGGGTGCATGTGTGAGATCCACTATAATTATAGGGGATTAAGATGTTTATCACACTGGTGGTCTTAATCTTTCACACACGAGCATATAGAGACACACGCACACACACACAGATACACAAACATAGGCACACGCAGTTGTACACACACCGATGCATATATACATATACACACACATATACACACATAGGAGTAGTGCTTGTGCCCTGATGGTAAAATAAGCAAATGTATGACAGTGAGATTGCTTGGCTGTGGGGGGAAAAAAGAAAGAGTCCCACTTTGCTGAAGAACTCCTCCTCCTAATTGACTCCTTATGAAGTACTTTGCAGAGAACACCCCGCAAATGCATTTTCAAATACCTTTCCAGCACAATAAATGTTGGTTATCTGCATGTATCTGTTCTATATTATCAAAGCAATGCCATTGTGGAGGCGTTCACTTCAATATTTCATAAAACACAACCGCCAGAAGCAACAACACTCACAGCAGAGACGGGCTGCATTTGAATTGCATTTATTTAAATATGTCACGCTCAAATTGAAAAAAAATAATTCAAAAATTAAATTTGAATTGCATCATTTGAATTTGTATTACACTTTGACACTGAATATAATGGTTTGAAATTGAATTTGATCCTCATTGCATTCAACTGTCAACTTTTATTTCAGTCTAGTTTGGAGTAAAAATGTAATGCTCTACATATTGTCGTATTGTGGGGACAGAGTCAACTCATATCTCTGTAACAAACACAACGCCAGCTTTGCTGTTAGCAAACGTTTGCATCAGCATCTGCGCTAACAGTTACAACAAGTGTTACATTTCCTTGCTGTAACGTAATGTAATATTAGCCAGTAACGCTAACTGGCAGACAGGAGGTGGGATGTTGAAGGGGAGCCCCGTTACACTAAAATTAAACACATTTATCTTAGAATTGCAAGAAATTGTCATCCAAATGACATCTGGCCCAGACCTAGAAATGAAAGACTGGAGCCTGATACTATAACCACACTGAACTCTCTCAGAGAAAAGATAGCGATTACTGCATTTTGAAACTTTGGGAACTCCAAGAAAGATCATTACTATTGATTCTATTCTACTATTGACCTCCTGTATTTTGATGCCAGGTGTAAATAAACTACAGATTTTCCATATCTGGATACTAGCTGGATGTAAAGTGTAAGGAAGATCAGACACACACACACACACACACACACACACACACACACACACACACACACACACAACAACTCAACAAGCGATGCTCATTCTGGTGCAGAAAGGTATTTATATCTTGTAAGTCTCCTATCCTGCTATACATTGCTATTGCTGTAAAGTGCATTTGCTCAGGTAAGTGTGGCTGTGAGTGTGTGTAGGTGTGTGTGTGTGTGTGTGTGTGTGTGTGTGTGTGTGTGTGTGTGTGTGTGGGGCCATGCATGCTTTTGTTGTTTGCGTGAGCGTGCATGAAGGTGTGCGTGTGTGTGTATGTGTAAAAGGCCATGGGTGGCCTCGAGGCAGGTCAGTAAGATTGCTGTGCTCTCTCTCTCTCTCACACTCTCTCTCACACACACACACTCAAAATATATGCTCTCACCTAAGAGAGAGTGAGAGAGAGAGACAAAATAATAGTAGGTAGAAAGGGTAAGTGAGTCCAAGAGGAGGAGGACGGAAGGAGAAAGGAAACAATCCACCTCCTCTTCTTTTCAATCCACCCCCGCTGTTGAAATCACTGCTGACAATTTCTCTCTCTCGCTTTCTATCTGTCTGTCTGTCTGTCTGTCTGTCTGTTGGTGTGTCTGCCTGTCTGTCATATTGATCAGGGTCACTGTGGTGTTCAGCATTGTGCCAGATGCTTCACCCACACACACACACACACACACACACACACACACACCCACACACACTCAAAACTCTTGGGTTGTGAAGAGAGGGAAAACGGGGGAGACAAAGAGACACAGATATGGAAAGACAAGAAGAAAGAAAAAAAAGGGAGAATAAAAAAGAGACAGGGAGAGAGAAAGCACCAGAGCGGGAGAGGGAGAGGGAGGGAGCGTTGGTATTGTGGAAAGAGAAGGCTGATCCATAGTCTAAATGTGTTGTATCGATCTGCAGTCAGAGGGAAAAGCAGACACACTTAACTCTCCAGTGCTGTCTGGACCAGGGGCGGACTTAGTGATTTGGGGGCCCAAGGCAAAGACATGGATGGGGCCCGCCTCACTCCCAATTCTCACCCTTTTCTATCCTTATTACTCAAATCAATCAGACCTATTTGTGACAGATACCTTCTCACTGGTCCCCGGAGTGCCGAGTGGGACAGCTGCTGAAAGACATGCCCAGGCCGGCGAGCGGCAACCAGGTGTCTCCTCCCGGGGAGAAAGAGCCCCCCGCCACCCCCCCGCCCACCTTTCATGCACCATGTAACGGCCGTGTGAGGAGAACAGCTCGGCAGACAGCGGTGGTGTGGGCAGTGAGAACATCGGCTCTCATACTTTAGCAGACGGACTGCTCCATGGTAATATTAATGGCTACCCTTCGTCAGCAAAATGGTTAGCCATGGTGACATGACCTCCACGACGAGTAGTGGCAGGCGGCGGTGGCGCCAAGCGGCCTCGCCACTTCCAGTGTGTTGTTACCATTTGCACATTACATTTACATCTTCCTGACGCGCTTCGCACTTCAAATGGAATAGTCCATTTTAGCCTAGGGTTAGGCTGAAGGGGGGATGGCACAGTGACAGTACTAAAAATAATCGCTCTAAGAAAAATGTTGGTATCTTTTATACATTAAAATCTGTTTGAAGAAAAACAATTTATATATATTGATTAGACGCTTTGGGGTCATCTGGGGGCCCTGGGGGTGGCTGTGGCTCAGGAGGTAGAGCGGGTCGGCCTCCAATCACAAAATCGGACATTCGATCCCCGGCTCCTCCAGTCGACATGTTGAAGAGTCCTTGGGCAAGACACTGAACCCCAAATTGCTCCCGATGGTCAGTGAGCTACCTTGCATGGCTACCTTGCATGGTAGCTCACTGCCATCGGTGTGTGAGTGAGTGTGTGTGTGTGAATGAGAGACATATACTGTAAAGCACTTTGGATAAAAGCGCTATATAAATGCAGACCATTCAGGCGGTTGCCTACCTTTGCCTAATGGTAAAGTCTGCCCCTGGGTCCTCACATAACAGTAATACAGATTACTAGTATGTGTTATTTAGCCTGGGCCCCTGGCGAGAGCTGCTTTCACTGAATGAATATGGAGCTATCTCCCTTGACATCATAACAACATCTCACAGACAGATAATATGAACACAGCTAATATTCTGGACACATTTTCTGCATTCATTTGAAGTTTCCTGTACTGTGTCAGTATAACTTTAATTCTGTTAGCTGTCAATTCTAGGTATCAGTCGAAGCAGTAGCTGTGTTTAATGCTAGGTGCAAGCTGCTGCTAGGTTTTAATGTTGGGTATGCTAGCTTGGTGCTAGCCTGGTGGTTGCCAATGCTGCTATGATAGATGTAAGCTGCTTGGTGTTAATGGGTCTAGAAATAGTGAATGCAATGAAAACATGGGCGTCGTGCGGTAACCACCCTTACAAACTAAGTAAAACCCTGTTACACTGTTGTTATACTGCAAGTTACCACTGTGACATTTTTCATCAAAAAGGTACAACCCCAATGACAAAAGCTACAACAGTGTAACATTCCCCTGTCAGTGTAGTGACTCAGCCAGCGATGCAGGCTGAAGTCGGCTCATGACTGTCCTCCCCCTCTCTTCCACTTTCCTGTCACTTTCTATCTGTTACAAATGCAGGATAATCCTCGAGACAAAACCGAAACCCAGCTGGGTGCTAATGTTGCTCACGCTAGGCGATGCTAAACATGAGCTTCTGTAGTACAGTAATGTTAAGGGTTCCCAGGATGCACTTTGATGGATGACCTCCTGTCCTGCCCTAATGAAAACACGAACACACCGCTGTAATCACATCTATGAATACAAGTGAAAATCCATAACATTTTGCTCTCACTGCCAGAACGATCAATGTCCAGCTCCCCCCATTCCTGTTACAAAGCGGGTCTGTTGCTGCAGGTAACAGGACAATAGCAGCTGGAAAAAAGAGAGAATATTAGGTCACAGAATAGGGTACAAGTGGAAAGAGGTGAAAATGAGACAATAACAGAGGGTGGAGATTACGAGGAGGGAATAAAACTAAAAGAAAGAACACAATACAATAGAAGATAAGAAAAGAGGTATATAGAATACACAGAAAATCAGAAAAGAGAGAGCTAGCTTGGTGCAAGGAGAGAGCTATGACAGATAAAAGACGCTAATACTAGATCAAAGAATGAAAGAGAATGATAGATTACAAATGATACGGTGTAGAACAAAAGAGACTGAGGAAGAGAGGAATGAAAAGTTAAAAAGGTATCCATCAGTCAGGATTCTGCTGAAGAAAGGTTTTTTAAAAGATTGTTTTCATGGTGTGTCTGTTTTGTTAGACAGCACATGTTAGGGATGAATAAGAATGAATGAGCTGGACTCAATATTGTGATTTTGTTGTATGTGCCTTGGCTGAGGTACAAGGACTCAGTCACATAGCTAGTAGACAGCGCTGTTATTCACAAACATGTCAGCCAATTTGTACATTACCTCGAAATGTCGCCAGTGTATCGTGCCCTTAATATTGTTCAGGGCGACTGGTGGGTTGCAATGAAGATCTAAATTTACTCATGCAGGTCGGACTTTTTCAGCAGTTAGACACTGCAGGGAGGATGTTTTGAATAATATCTCAGCAGCGTTTTTTACCGCGAGCTGCAGGCGAGCAGAACAATAACCTCATATGCAGCTTACACTAAACCACTGAAGTCTTGTCTGTGTGTGTATACTGTACTGTATGTGAACACGTGTGTCTTTGTTGTGTCTGTGTGCCTTTGTGCCTCTGTGTGTGTGTGTGTGTGTGTGTGTGTGTGTGTGTGTGTGTGTGTGTGTGTGTTCCCAGCTAAACAGATCCTGGGGGCCGTTATGCTACTTTCAAAGAAACATTATTCAGGGGATTATAGGAAGTCTTCAGTAGCACAACAAAAACAACACACACTCACAGAGACAATGACAAAAAGATAGAGTCACACATACAAACACACACACTCATATACACACACACTCATGCACTCACAAAAAAAGCTCTGCTATTAGAAACTAACACAGCGTAGCTCATTGTTTTGTTGGGTGATGGGGCGGCTCATCGCATTTGTTTGCACACTGGGGAAAGCTCATATCTCCAACATAGCCACTCATATCTCCATTTTTCCCCAAATGAGATATTCCCTTTTTTTAAAATAAAATAAAAAGATACATATAACTACAAGTAAAACATATTAAAATCTTTAAGATGTTAGCTATTTTGAGGTCTTTGCCTACCTGATGCTAACGGTGTTGAGGATGGGTTGATTGGCAGTTGTGAACTAGTGACTCATGAATTTCAAATAGCGTTTTTAAACGGATGGGTAGCTCTTTGTAGTGTAAATGACTGCTGATATTGTTTCCCACGTGTAGAAAATACTTCACGATGTTGGTACCAAACCAAACCCTTGATAATGAATTATAAAATGTCAAATATAGCAGCAATGCAGCAGCCACGGGGAAAAATACATCATTTGTTCTTGTGATTTGTTTCCTGCAGAACACTGACAACGTGCAAACGTGGCCGTCTGTATGTGCAGATGTGTGATTTATTTCAGCAGCCGTTTCAGTGTGATGTCCTTTCATGTTTTTTTTGTTTTTTTTTCTGACTGGGATTGTCTATCAGCCTCCACAGAGGGACCTTGCTGCTCTTTAAATCGAGCCTGGCCCACTGGAGGCCTTGGCATGCTGGCAACAGGGAGCGAGAGAGAGAGAGAGAGAGAGAGAGAGAGAGAGAGAAATATACCTGGCATCGAGAAAGAGAGACAGCAAGTGATATTGCTCGTGCCTTTGTTGAGGAGAGTCAGGCAGTTTAACATGCTACTTTGGGGGCCTTGGCATGCTTGCAGGAGCAGCAGGAACAGAAACCGATGGAATAAGAAACAATGAGGGGGAAAGAAAGAGAAATGAGCGAATGGCTGGCATTGAGAGGTGGCATGCTGTCAGTGGGGCTGAGGGAAGAGTTTGTCCTCCTGTCTTTTGGTTGTCCGTTTTTAAACAAATACACAGAAAGCCTATTAAGGATCATTAGTAACCATAGCAGTATCACTGGCTGTTTTCAGCATCATGTTTTGCTGCTTTTCCATCACTCTCACTTGATGTCACACCCCCAATATGCAGCTAGTTTTTCTGTCTCTTGCAGGCATTTTGTTTGTCAGTTGCGGATACACAGGGGATCCATAAAGGTGAGATTGAAAGCCATTCAATTTAAGATTAGAATTACTCTGTTGTTTGCTGTTCTGCCTTTAAACAGAAGGTTTGCTAACCTACTCAGTGAGTGACTAAGTGGTGAATCTGTTAGCTATGGTGTGTAGAATCAATTGTACTACTTTAGTCGTTTCTGCTGCTAGCTAATGACTTGAATTACACCCAATTACTACATTTTTCATTACTAGATTTTCATCTCATGATAAAATCAGGAATAGATCACAATTACTGAGTTAGTAAACTCATCTGATCGATTTCTATCTCCATACTCTCCCTGGGAAGGACATCCCGTCCGGCCCAATCCAATAAGCAATGAAAGCACGGGGGGTTTATGTGGATTATCATGCCTTGGTTTGTCAAACTTGGCAACCTGCACCTCCATGGCCTCATTGCTGTGCGGGGGAGGATGTGTACCGGCTGGCTGATAACCACTTAACTATCTTTTCATTTCAGTGTTAACCACAATATAAATAATGTCAAGCTCCAAAACAACTTATAAATCAGGGGAACGAAAGAGAAGAAATAAAAAATAGGAGATCAAAAAGAAAACACAACATTTGATGTATGTATTAATAGATCATGTCACGTTGATGTTTGCTTAGGGTTGGGGGATTATGTATTATTGGGGCTATTAGGATTGGGATCAACACCTCTACTAGCTGCAGTTACAACTAAGAAAAATAACATTATTATACTTTAAGATCCTGCTTGGGTCTGGCCCTTCACATATATTGAACATCTTACTAGTTAAGTGCTTTTCTATTGGGTGTTTCAGTTATTTTGTCCACGCTCTGCATATGACGTTCACTCTTGAGAGGGATGATTCCTTTTAAGCCTATCTAAGTCATTTGGGGGGTTTGTGTGTTTTTCCAAGCTACACTCATTGATAGATGTGTTGACGATGCATCCCTCTAAGAATGTAAGATTAACGGACAGATTAGACCTCTGGCTAAACCAAGCGGAGTTATATGCCATTAATGCCACTAATGAGGTGTCGTTACTCCAGACTAGCCATATGCCTGGTGAAGCATTTGTGTGTGAGTGTATGTCTGTGATTTTGTGTGTGTATGTGTGTGTGTATGTGTGTGTGTGTGTGTGTGCGTGTGCTCCAGCCAATAAAGGCAGTCATGTAAACAGATTGTTTGGCTTGTCTTCAATAGCAAGAGGATTTGGCTGAGGAATAGAGACTCCTGTATCTCTAGCTGCGCCTGCCTGTCTGTCTCTCTCTTTGTCTGTCTGTCTCTTCGTCTATCACCACCCTCCTTTTTGCTCGCAGTAAAAAAATCCTTTCCTTTGTTGACTAATCTTCGACTCAATACACACATGCACACAATAAACAGGTGCCCCTTCTAAAGGTTCATGAAGATGTTGCAACCAGAATGCTGACCCAGTGGGGAAGACATCGGCTCTTGGAAGTTCAACTCATGACCGACATGACTAACCTTTCCCCTTTCATGGTGGTGAAATAAGATTCAATAAACATGATCAAGGAGTGTCCCGGTGGCTCAGCTGGCTAAGGTGCACACCATACACCGTGACATCCTTTGGTTTGAATCTGGCCCCATTTGGGACATTTGCTGCATGTTTTCTCTTTTGGCTCGACGTGTATATTGGATGTGATTTGTTATGACACACACATAGACGCCTATGTTGGTATGCTTGTCAGTAGACATCATTCATTCTATCAGCTGAACCTGTACCACTTCATGTCTTACCTTTCTTTTTACCCTTAAACAGTACTTTTCTCACCCACAGTCACATGGAGAGACACGGGTACACAGAAACTCTCCTGCTAGTAATCAACACTTCAGTGTGTGTGTGTGTGTGTGTGTGTGTGTGTGTGTGTGTGCGTGCGCGCGCATGTTCCAGAGCAGTGAAGTACGTAATTGACGAGGCTGCTTCATTAGGAGATCATTAAACTGAGACTTACACCTCTGCTCTCTATCATTTTCTCTATCATACCATTTCTCTCTCCCTTAATCTCTCGTTTCTCCCTCCACTCAGACACTTGCTCACCTTCTCCCGTTATCATCACTCACTACCTCCCTCCTATCGTTCTCTCTCTCCTTTTTAAGCGGTCCGCTCTGAGAGCTTTCTAATGAGACACGGACATACCATCATGTTAGTCAAACTGTTGGGACAGTGACTTATTGAAGAGATGTATTCAGATATATTCTTGCTCTTAGAAAATAACTGATTGTATAAAATTACAGAACATTATGATACGATGATGATATGATATGATATGATCATCATATGATATGATGATCTTGGTGGATCAGCCAGATCTTCATTATGATGATCAATATTGGACAAGCGTAACCTTAAAATGAATGTAGGTCATATAAAATTAGTATTTGGTCATGAACTCTTTAATCCAATAACTGAATGTGAACTAAAGCTAACAGCTCAAAGCCTCAGCCCTCTCATCACCTTGCCACAAGTTATAATTGCTGAACTCATTTTTCCATTGAAGCCTACAGGAAAATTATCCACAAATCAACTCCACTGTTGAAGTGACCCCTGGAGCTAGGCGAAAAGAGGATTAGGATTAGACGTCACTGCACTGCCTGAGAGCCAACGCTGAATCTACACTGTAGCATAGAACCCATCATATTATAAGTATTTGTACTGAATTAAAACTTACTCCTTTAATAGAAACACCATACCAGAAATACCACTGTGACTAAGTCAGAAGCATGAACACCTCTGATATTGGTGCCTAGAGTCACTTGGTGAGCTCATCTTTTCACTTGTTTGACAGTTGAGACTGATGGGGTGAATGACATGTGTAGAGGCTGGGCTCAGCGGACGATCTAAAAGGAGGCCATCAAAAGTCTAATGGGTCATAAATGTGGAGCATTTTGCATGTCTTCAGGATTTCATGACCAAATTCTACTTTTTCAGTTTTAAAATGAATATGTTCTCATACTCACCTGTAATTTGGAGGCTTGACATTGTTCTTATACAGTTTAACATTTAGGGCAAACATTCCCAGCATATATCTACGCCTCATATCAAACTCACTAAAATACAAATACAAAGAATACAAAGACCAACTTTAACTCACTGTCTATATACTCATATAGTCTATATACTTTCATGAATGGAGAATTGTTATCAAACTAATTTTACTCCCTCTCTCTTTTGCTTTCTCTTCATCTTCATCCTTCTCAGTTGACTGTAGTCAACATTTTCTTTATTACCACCCTCTTCTTCTCCCTCTCTCTTTCTTTCACTCTTGCTTTATGCTAGCATGCCACGGCTTCAAAAGTAGCATATTTAACTACCTGACTGATCTCAGCATAGGCACAGCGGCAATATCTAGCTCTTTCTGTGTTTCTCTTTCTTTATCTCTTGTTTTCCTCCCTCTTTTTCTCTGTGTCTGCCCCTCTCTCTCCATCTCAGCAGGTGTCCATTACCAGTGGTGGTTTGATGTTAGATGTTTCTTTCTATTTAGATGAGCAGTGTGCTCTTTGTGGGGCTGGGCTGTAGGCACAGCGCCATACATTGATGTGTTTTTATTCACATTGCCGGCAGGGCTCATACAGCAGAACGGTCCAGCCATCACCACTCTGTTCTATTTCCACTGAGTGTCCTCTTTTGGGATGATCTGTGCTCAGATGATAAACCTCTGTGATGAAACGGGAATGAAAAGTACATTGCCATAACATCTAATATTGCAGCGTCCTACTTAGACCTCTTATCTTCTAATGGGTCAACTTATCAGTAATTGAGGAAAAACTGGATGAAATTTGGGAAATGACTTTAAGGATTTTGAATTGACTTCAGGGTTGCTTGGGTCATTAAACTTAGGGTATATCGGCACTATTCTGTGTTTTTTAACTGCCACCACCTTTTTTACTCCCCATTATATTAATAGAAAGGGCCACAAGGCTGAAAAAAGCAGCCACTTTGGGAAAAGCTGTCTTCTTTTTAGTCGGAGGAAGGAGCTTTTCTAAAGTTGAGGAAGCTTTAACATTTCAGAAGACTGCACATGATGTGGACCACTATATTTGTGAGGTGATCTATCACGATGAAGAGGAAGTACATGCAACATGCAACATGGATGTATTTACTCTTCGAAATGAGGGCTCCAAAAGGGTTCCTCTTTCTGGAAGTGGTTGGAGGACAGGATTTATGAGTCTGTTCTACTCTCACTACAGGGGTGGGTTTCCCAAAAGGTGTTGTCGTGCTAAGGATATCTTGAAGTAGCTCTTCAAGACATGTGTTCATTTTATTTACTGCATTGTCTAAATGGCTATAAGCTTGTAGTTGCATTCACTCCATTCTAAAAATATCCCATCACTCTGTGTTATTGTTGTTTTTCTGCACCCTCTGCGTGACAATTTTATTCCACTGCCTTTAGATCATTATGGCTCCTTTGCTCATGTTATACATTATGCAGCGTTCTATAGGCGTGTGTGTGTGTGTGTGCCCACCCAATGAAGCTCGGAGACATCAAGGACACACACACACACATACATAAGTTGCACTCATTCAAGCGAAGTATTCTTCAAGTTTAAATCATGCCTGAATGCATCTCAAGAGAGACTGCCAACATGGCAGCCTGTGCTACAATTACTCCTTTGGCTGTAGTTATGTTATATATTTGATTGTGTTTTTTTAATTTCACTGATAGCAAGGCCAAGCTCTCACATATTGGTCCCAGACAGAAACTGTATAATAGCCCTGCAAAGTATATGTAAAACACGAGGGGGGGGGGGGGGGGCATGGCACAGGGGAAGGAGAGGAGGAGGAGGAGGAGGTGGGTCACTGCAGGGAGGAAGAGACACTCCTCAGTGCGAAGAGGTCCCTATGGAGGAGACTGAGGCCCTGTTTAGACCTGGTATTAACATCCGATTTGGGCGATCTGAAATAAATAAACCTATACCAGTAGTCATGTCTCTCGTTGTATTGGTTTGCCCTCTTATGGACGTAATGCGCTGTGTTTTTTTTTAAAAGGAATAATCGATAATCGTAATTTTGGCCAATTTTGACAGCGCTGCCGCTTAAACAGGACGCCAGTTGAGTAGGCGGTCCTTCAATGCGACCCAGAACGCATCGCGTGCACACTGCTAAGATGATGTGGTCTAGACCACCTCCGAATGTGGTCTGAGCGATGCGATCTTAAATGCGATTTGGGTGCATTTACACTAGTACTTAGGTGTTAACTTGATATCTGATCGCCCAAATCGGATCTTAATGCCTAGTCTAAACGGGGCCTGAAGAGCCAGTAGTGAAGGTAGAGGCTCCAGAGGAGGAAGTTGTGGTGGCTGTTGCCTCAGCCCCACTGGTAGATGTCGTGCCAGAGCTAGCAGCAGAGGCATTGGCCGCTCAGCTTGCCCTGCAACCCTGAGCTGGGGGGAGGGTATGTGGCAGAAAGACTCAAATACTCAAAGACTGAAGGGCGCTACCCATCAGCCAGAGGTGCTGACTAGGAAAAGACTTAAGAGTGGATCTCACAGTTCAAGGGAGAGAGACAAGCTCTCCTTAAACCTTTTGATTACTGAAGATAAGTTGTATTTTAGTGAAGTGTTTTGTGTGAATCCTGCCCTCAGTGGAGTGGAAACAAAGTTTTGAGCTGGATATGTTTGAGCTTTAACACGTAAATATGTGCTATTTCATTGTAGTACTAGCTGTAGTATAATTCTTCGTTAGGATGGCTTTTACACTTGAGTGTAAATAGTACAATGAGTGAAAGCTTGAGTGTTTGCAACCTCATCTAGTTTATAGTGTCAAGTTGGTGTTTTTGCTGCAGACTCATCTAATTTGTATAGATAGATATTTTATTGATCCCTGGGGGGAAATGTTTGGGTTTCAGCAGCATAACAGTATCAATGAATGCACAAAATACAAAGGCATGGTACAAAATACAAAATACAAAGGCATAAAAAACTAAATACTAAAAAAAACAAAAAACGACGTATAAATATGCAGAGTGAATGAATAGATGGTACATGTATACAGAGTTGTTTTGGTGACGTTGAGCTGTAGGTGGTTCTGCTTACACCACACCACAAAGTCCTCCAGGCCTCTGTACTCTTCCTCCTGTCCTCCCCGGATGCACCCCACGATTTGTCTGAGTACTTCTGCAGGTGGCATGTTTCAGAGTTGAACCTGAAGTCAGAGGTGTAGAGGGTGAACAGGAAGGACAATCCCCTGTGTTGCTCACTGCCCGATCTGACACACAGCTCTGTAGCCACATAAATTGTGGTCTGCCAGTCAGGTAGTCACCCAGGAAACCATGGGTGCCTCCACCTGCATCTTCCTCATCTTCTCAACCAGCAGCAGGGGCTGTATGGTGTTGACCTTCACAGTGCTTCCTGCTTTGTGCAGGTGAGAGTAGGCCCTCTGCAGCAGGTAGATGATTGCATCATGCACTCTGATATGGGGCTGGTAGGCGAACTGCAGGAGGTCCATTGATGAACTCACCAGGGGACTGAGGTGAGCGAGGACTAGCCTTTCCATGGTCTTCATAATGTGGGACGTTAGTGCTACTGGTCTGTAGTCGTTGAGGACTGTGGGGCTCCTTCTTGGGCACCGGTACCAGGCAGGATGTCTTCCACATTACAGGGACCTTTTCCAGGCTCAGGCTCAGGTTGAACAGATACTGAAGTATTCCACACAGTTGGTCGGCACAGACCCTGAGCACCCTCGGGCTGATGCTGTCAGGGTCTGCCGCTTTGCCCTGGTGGAGTCCCTGGTGAAAGCCAGAAAACAGCGTACCTTCCTGGTGGGAACACTGTCAGCTCTAAATGCCACCAGCTAGCCCTCTGCAGCCAGACTGCCATGCACATAAGGACACACAGATGCTTGCATGCCCAAATGTACGCACAGATAAATGTGAACACATGCACACTAAGCACATGGACTCACACACACTTGGGTGACTACAAGTCTGTCTTTTATGGTTCAGTCCTCAGACTTGTCCCTGGGTTGCCCTCACGATGGAAGATGTGATGAAAGTTTAAAAAGCTATCCTTTGTATCAGTTACTTATATGACCTGACTTAGTTCATCGACAGAAAATGATTTGACCCCTTAAGTCCTTCACTTCAAACCTTATGGGGCCTGCAGTTGCTGTTAGCCTTTTTACACTATCCTACTGAAGTGAACCCTTTAGTGGACTCAAAGGAGGACCACATCCTGGGGGAGTCCTGGTTTCACTTCCCTGCCTGTCTGGCTTACTAAAGAGTTTTAAAATGTTCTGTTTGTCGCAAACATCTAGGCTTTAGTTTTTCCACTGTTTTAGATTGGCAGTTCACCTCACATATACACAGAGAGAGATAGAGAGTGTCTATGTGGAGTGAGAGTCTATCTAAGACAGTTGAATTATTAAGAGGCACATTAAGGTAGAGGAGGAAGAGGAAAGAAGAGGCTTCTGGGAGGCGAGTGAGTTCACCAGGTCTCGTCTACCCTACTTTCATGTTATTATAGGAGACCGACACACACAGGTATCTAAAGCGACGAAACTAAACCGGAAACTATTTTTGGTTCACATAGTGACATGACACACTGAGCTGTGTTAATGATGCGTAGAGAGGAGAAGAAGAGGAGAGGAAAGGTGGAAGGAGGAGAGGAACGCTAAGGGCCAAGGAAAAGACGGGAGGGGTAAAAGGAGGGGAGGGGAGGAAAAGGAGAATAAATGAAAGGGGAATGTAAAGGAAGATAGGAGAACATAGGAGAAGACATTATAAAGGAGCAATGGACACAATGTAAGAGACAAAAGGAGGCAAGGCATTGGACACAGGAGAAAAGAAGAGGAGAGAATAAAAACATGAAAGGACGGGAGAGAGTGGACGGGGGAAATGGTGTGAAAATGTACAAATGAAAAATTGGAAATAATACAATTGCACAATTCAATCGAACAATTTAATCTCAATGTGTATTGAAAGCATGTAGTTAGAAACAGTGTGTTCTACATGGTTTATTTTTACTGTAAGTAAACCTCAAAATAGCTGGCAACATGAACTTTACCAATTGTAACACGGTTGAAAACCACTGATCTAATCCAAATCTGGCTCCTTCCTACAGAAACATTTTGGTTTGAGTGTAATAAAGGCCAACACTGTGAGAACATCGGATCCAGGCTCTCTGACGTAAAGGGGTTGCCTGACTGACATGCAACCTTGAGATAACACTGACAGCTCCTCACTCAGTCCACTTGCTTGCAACAGCCAGGGCACCTTGAAGGCTCAGATAACGTATCAGTCTAAGGCCATGGCATTGATGTTTACTTCTCCTTTATGAGACTGAAAGGACCCCTGACTGTGTGGAGAATGTGCACCAGAGGAGGCTGATCCATAGAGGCAGAGGAGGTTGCTCCTCTGCCTCATGTGCGTGCCGGTGTAAACAGGAAGCAGATTGTCTGCTCTGCTTAGTTGCAGAAAATATCGTTATGGAGAACAGCAATGGCGAAAAGTAAGAGCAGAGATGTCTTTGTTTGGACGGACGACGAAGTGGAACTGTTACTGAAAGTAACAAACGAGTATAAGGCGGTAAACGCGAGTATAGATTGGGAGTTGTCGCAAAGCAAATACAGCGACATATTACCGCGGTACCAGGAGCACTAGTGTGAATGTGTGTGTGTGGGTGCCCCCCCAACCGGTCAGCTACCACCAAAAATAGAATCTCATTCTGTGGGAAACACTGTGTACACTATGTGTTGTTGAAGTTATCTGGTTCATTGTGAAATGTATTAAATAAATAATAAATAAATAAACAATAATTATTATGAGGTGAATGATTTTTCCCCGCTGCACCGCTACACCGGATCTTAGGGTTCCCCCACCTGCCAAATCCAACTTTAACCCGATAGGTTATTATTAGGTTGCTAGTTAGATTATTGCTACATTTGAACATAAGAACATAACATAAATTGAACATAAGAAAGTAGAGATAAGTAGCCAACTAATGTACAATAACATGACGCAGTGGGTTGGTTTTCCTCCTGTCCTCCCCACTTTTTTGAGTCACCAGCCGCCACTGACCACACCACACACAATAACAGAGCTGCCAGAACACTACTCTGTGTATCCCTTATTTCCCCAGAGCCATATCCCTATAAGAGCCATTATAAATAGGCAAAATGTGGAGGAAAATAATATCGGCACCATTGCCTGCATTGAGAAGGACATTGATTAATGGAGGAAAAAGCATGAACAATAGCATAGAGGGTGGCCTATGAGGAACAAATGCATCATGAAAAAAAGAAAGGTTTTATTCTAAAATTAGATATCCCATACTTTATAAATGTGACTCCTGCTCTGAACAAATAAAGATCTTTCCTCACAAAACAGTAACATTTTAGATGATGGATAATAGCTAATATACATTTATGAAATGTTTTAAAATTGAGTATGTTTTGGCGTAAAACCCCTACAAATTCACTTAGTTGTAGTTATTGATGAACTAGCCTGTCTACATTGTTGCCTGTGTAACATGGTCTCGTACTGACTGGTTTACACAAGAAGGACCTAATTCATCTGAATCTCTGGAGGCTGTGCAAGATGATGAGATGTTTGCAGCAGTGAAAAGGATGACAGACAAGCAAGCTTGTTCAAAATATGACATGTTAAATGTAGTTTAAATGCTTTTAATTGTGCATCAACATCATTCAACAATTACAGGGCAGTGACTAAAGTAGTTTTTAGATAGATTTCAGATTGGTTTGCATATTATGCCCATTTTCAGTAATCTAAGGTGTGGTGTAACATGATTACAATACATGTGTTTGTTCAGAGTCGGGATGCAGCGTCAGCCGTAATGGGACCCTGGAACAGTGAGAGTCTCAATGCCATTCTCAAGGTCACTTAGGCATGACTGTTGCAGTGGAGCTCATTTGCAGGTATGCATTGTAAAACCATCTCTCATCTTTTCATATACCCACCTTAAAAACACCAGTAATTTGATTTATCAACAGTTAAAAAAAAAAAATGCTCAGGTTTATGATCAAAGCACATCAGCCACTGCAGTGCTGTTATGGGATACCGTTCTCTCTTCTTTCCTGACATTTATTTTGAATTGTGAGGCAGTAAAAGGTTTACTTCAAAAGAGGTCTGTTCTGCAGTTGCTGCTGTTGATAGAGGGCGCAAAAAGGGAATCTCAGCAAAGCACAGTGGCTGGTGCATGATCAGCTATGATAAAAAACACACCTTCCATTGTTGTCGATTGTCAACTTTCCGATGACAACTGGTAGCTATTTGCAAAGCCTGTGTGTGTGAGTGTGTGACAGTATGTCAGAAAAAAATCAACATGCGAGTTGTGAGCACCGATCAAGGCAATTAGTGTTTGCTAGTTCATATGTTACTGATTTTTTGTATAATCTAGTTTTCTATTTACAATGGCTTACTGGCCACATTGTTCTAAAGCAGGGGTGTCAAGTGCCACGGAGGTGGGCCGGTTGGACGGGGCCGGCCACGGTGGAATAATTTGAGTTGATTTGCTGTGTGAACAAATCAGTCAGAAACATACTGAAACAGAGTGGTTACTGGTTATTGTTCTAAACTGTCCAAAGGTTATGAGAGAATCCAACTTTAAGTCTTATCAAGATGGACAATAAACAAAGAAATGGTGGAGCGGAGAAAGCAAGGGTACTGGTCTGCATCATGAATCTCCCTGGCTGAAAATGGTGCCACTCCGGCCTGCACCTTACTTTACTTAGTGGTTTTTAATCTGTGTACTGTTTGCACTATGTGCGTAGTACTTAGTGTTGTTTTTGTTTTTTAATCTAGAGTGAAGCAAACTTGAGAGATGCGCGGAAATAATTCCTATGTACCTGTACTGTACTGTACCTGTGCAAATGGCAATAAACTTTATTCTATTCTATTCTACCTCGCCAAATCGTGCGCCAGTGAATTAGTCTACACACAGGTCTCATGATAATGGCCAGGATACTATACATTTTGAGGCAATGCTGACAGATTTTATTCTCATGACAGATTTTCTTCCTTGTAATCTGATAGCTCACTAGGTTATCCACATGTATTCCTCTGCTGTTAATCTGTATTGCAGACACCACAAGTCATTATTACTGGGCTTGTTAAATATCATCAAGGTTATCTATCTTATTTACCTAATTAGTATTACCAATGAAAAAAAGTGTTGTTGCTAACAATGTGGGCTGTTATTTGTGTGTTATGCTACTGTATGTGGTGATCATTAGGAACCATTTGTGTGAGTACATTGCCTGCATCACTGTATGTGTATGTCTCTGTCAGTCACAGTAATGTGTACAATAATTAGTAAGAATAGGGTCCACGTCTGTGCACATGCATGATAGGTTGTGTTTGCGTGTGTGTGTGTGCATGTATGTGTGTGTCATGTGTATGTGCATACGTGTGATTGCTGATGTGCAAATCAGATGAGTCATCTGCCAGCTGGTTCATCTCCTCCTCCCCCTGAGCCAATTCACAGCTGAACTCAACGATGATTGACATTTAACACCAGTGTGACTGAATGATGATTGGTCACTTCACAGTTTGGCTTACAAGTGATTAGCCACTACCCACACGGGGCAAATGATGATTGGCATTCGTCCACCAGGACATACCAGCATGCCAGATTGCTTGAGCCATAATACACAGTAGTGGGTCAATCTTAACCGTTGGTAGATTGTTGTTTTTCAATCAGATTTGCCCTAAAATCCATAGTTGACACTCACACACACATCTCCTAGTTATTCATTTATATGGATACCTTCAAGCCCTATTCAGAGGGGATTAGTTTTACGTCTCTAATTTTAGTACCGTCTGAATCTGCTGTGTCAGTAGTTTTTACATACTGCGTGCACACCCACAACAGTATAAGTAATTCTTTCTTTTACCGCCTGTAAAATGCCCAGTAAAAATAAACTCAGGTTATTTTTGACATCGCTGAGATTTTTGGCGAATATTGTGTCATTTCCTTGAGGAAAGGATTCTTCCCATTCTTCTGCCGTTCACCCCAAAGTCAGATCGGACCCAGAAGCCCTCTCTGGATGCCGTCAGTTACCAGGGGAGGTCGGTAATTTGATTTTGCCCATGCGCATCGGTAATTTCAGTCAGTCATCCGGACGGGGGATCGTGGTAATCAACCGGCTCCCCAGTGTGAATGTGCCATACAGCGTCAGCCACAGCAAAACAGGCAAAACTTTTCCCCAGTATTTTCCCTATTTTTCTTGGCACCATATTGCTAAATGCACTATCTCTTCCATTTATTGCTTATATTCTATTTGTGTGCTTAAAGTTTTTTTTCCCCTGCTGCTATTACTCCCCAAGTGGATCATTAAAGTTTCATCTAATCTAAAGAGGGATGCTCTTGTATGGCTCTTGTAATCTGACCGCGCAAGTCGACAATTGCATGAAACACCAGTGTGTGTTTCATGCAATTGTTTCACAAATATTGAGTGTGTGACTTTTAATTTCGTAGATGGAATTGAAAACTTGTTATTCCCAGGTAAATCTTCTGAAAGGAGACAAATGGAAATGCTATGAAATCAATAACCTGTACTGTACACAACAATGTGTTTCTCATGGTGTAACTGTTGAAGAGTTGGATGTGGCTCTAAAGACAGATCTTTAAGTACATGAACGCATTTGAGACTGCGAGGAGTTGTAGATCTTGTTCTGAAACATTGTGGAACTGTCTTCAAGTCTAATAGACTGTAGCAGACTAATAGCAGTGTGCGTATGTGTTTGTGTTGGTGCTTTTTCAAAGCAGCATACAGTACCATGAGGACATACTGTTTATTCAAAGGACAGTGAGCAGTTCAATAACCTTCAGCATTTTGTTTTTTTAATTCAGACAGTTGGAAAGCAGAGAGGGAGTCAAAGCAGGGGAGGAACATGAGGAAACTTCTACTGGGATCTGATTTTATATGGGGCCAATAGGGGCATGAGGCTCCCGGTGTGATGGACTTAACTGCTTGAGTATACGGGCACATGAGTGCAGACATTTATGTCAGCATATTGTTGTGTGTGTGCGTGTGTGTGTGTGTGTGTGAGAGAGAGAGAGAGAGAGAGAGAGAGAGAGACACACACACATCAAGTTGTCATAACCTCCTGTCATGGCTGGCCCCTTGCCTGATCTGACTTAGTCTGGAATGGAGTGGAGCTTATACGCTAAATGAAAGTCTTGTAATACAGAATTCAGGTTCATCATGCATCCATCCATCCATCCATCCATCCATCCATCCCTACTGTACCTTCATTCCACAATCCACCCACCCCCAGTGTGCAGGTGTTCAAGCTATATTAACACCTGTTGATGGATACATCTGAGGGGCATTTCTGTAGATCTGAATCTGTTCATATTCACCCGTCTCCCTCTACCATCTCCCTCCCCTATCTCCCTCTGTCCATCCCCCTCCCACCTTACCTTATCTCTCTCTCCTCCAACCATCTGTCTCCAACCATCCACCAATTCTTCTCCATCTTTACCTTCGCCTCTCTCTCTAGCCCTCTTTCCCATCCCATCTGTTCTGGGCTCTCAGTTTGTTTACATCTATCCCTCTGTCTTTCCTTATCTGTTTGTTTCCTTATCTCTTTTCTCTCTACTTCTATCCATTTTGCCATGTGGCTAGGGGTCTAAATCTCTTTGCAGTAATCTGGTTTAAATTCTGGTTCCTCTAATCTGATTACAGTGCTGTGTATAAATTACAAGGTTGATTAGATGTGATTCCCACAAATAAACATGTTTCCTCTTCTCTTTTGCAAATATTCTTTGTATTTAAAATGTTGTTTCAAATATTATCTGTAGTCAATAAGGATTGTACATATAACCGCTTGGTATTGAATTAACAGCAGTGTAGGGAATTCGCTGTGGTAAGCGCGTCCCACCTGCAGTGCCTCGCCGTCTGATGGGACCGTGGGACCCGCAGCTTTTTTCCTGACCGCCTGCTCCTTCCTGCCCTGCAGTAAGCCAAATATCTCCCGCTCCCACACATATTACTGCGAGTCCCACGGGACTCTAATGCGTACACAGTCTTTTGAGTCCGATAACGCCGATATTGTGACATTTTAAACAAAGTATAACGCCAAAGTGTGAATTTGGGTGACATTTTCATTTTGAGCTACATTCACGTGTGACCAATTATTAGGTTAAACCGTAACTATATAAAGACTGCAGCAGTGCATAATGGCTGTTTGGCTGGAGGCACCAGGGTCTTCATAGTCAGAAACTGCTAATAAAAGTAGGCTACGTGCTAACAAGGTGCCCAACCTCCACATCCTTACTTTCCACTGCGCTATTTCAATGTCAAAGTACTGCCTGTTTCAGTCACGTGAGCTCTGCCTCCTGTTTCGCTGAAGTCATACAAAATAATATGAAATTATGGTGCATTACTTTGCGTAACTAACAAATTTGATGTGAGATCAGGCTGCACACACATACAAATACGTATATGTGTCAATGTTCCTTTTCTTCCTATTAGAAGTGATTGATTACCGTTGGTCTGGTCCTTCTTGTCCTCTAGCTGCTTATCTGTCTCCTCTCCATCTTTCTCTGTTTCTCAGTCTCTCCCTTATTCCCTCTCTGTCTTTGTCTCATTTTCCATCTCACTCTTTCTCTCTTCCTCACCCTCAGTGTAATGACATCCAGCTGTAAAAACCTCTATGATGCATTTATACAGACAATGCATATACACAGATACATACACACATCTCCTAAAACAAAACAAAAAAAACATTTTCTCCTCTCTTCTCTTAATTGCCTCAACTTACTGGCTCATTAAATGTCATGTAATTGCCCAAACATTTGTGTGAGTGATGGTTTGCCTATGTGCGTGTATATCTTTCTTTTTTTTAAATTCATAGTAGCGAACACATGTCATGTGTATGTCAACTTAGTTCAATCACGAGAGGATTACAATTCTAAACTTTATTAACAGCATGAGAAATGTGCGTGGGCATAGGTTTGGCGTAGACTCCAAGAGGTATCCAGCGATAGGGTGAAGTGGCCAGGGGCAGGAAGGAGACAGAAGAACCCCCCGGGCTGAAGATCTAACCCTCCTGGATATCTGATGGAGCTGTGATGCTGTGACCACTACAAGACATATTGAAAGGTGCATGCATTATTCGGCTGGGCTTATGTTGTACCTGCCTGGAAATGCATGCCGCCCCCCCGATCCAAGGCCAGTTAATAACTTCTACTTGGCATGAATACATTTTCATTAAGTATTACTCACCTCCTGCATTTCCGCCATATTTTCAAGAACATCCAGTTGTGCTGTGCATAACGTTGCTGCTCACTGATTGGTTATGAGCTCTGGAGGCAACTTCATTTTGATTGGTACATACGCGTGTGGATTCTTTCCTCATGGTACATGGAAATATATTGCCAAAACCATTTGAAGTTTTGTGTCTCCACAACTTGAGATCCACACATGCGTGCATATTGACAAATGCATATTCAAGACTCACAAGACAGGATTTGTACGTGTGAGATGTGCACAAATATTTTTTTGCTGTGCACAAATCGTTTTTGTTGTGCACACATTTTTTTTTTTTGTGACTTGGAAAAGGGCTAGGGTGATTGGATGAAGCAGAGCTAGGGGCGTGCTTGTACCTGCTGACAAAATATGAATGGAGGAGGTAGCCTTCCTGATTGAACTTATGCTAAGCTTCATATTAAACAGTGAACAGTGACACCACTAGAGTTTGTTTCAATTAGTGCAAATCATTTTAATGGAAATGTTATTGGTTTAATGATAACAGATGTCAAGAGGCGTGTCTGATTTGCTCATTGCTACTTGATGCTTAGTTAGCGGAAACTACCAACACTCACTGTATTTTCCCTCCTCTGTTTACTGTTACCATGGTGATTTGGTTGAAAAATGTTGCACTCTTTTTGTCATAATAAAAGTCACAGAAACCTAGTGTTTTGCTATTATTTCATGATTAAAGTCTGTGGTAAAGAAATGTTTTATTAGCGTCTGTCTGCTGGAACATTTGCAGGCCAGATGAAATCTCTCGCCTATCCAAAAACCTTGATGTACACATATTTAACTATAAATGCTAAAAATATATATATATATATTTTCTTTTAATTTTATTGTATTTTTATATCAAATCCCATTACTTTTACTTCCTGGCAAACATATTTTTAGTGGTTACTATTAATATTCCAACCAAACATACCATCACAGATTTTTAACATATCCCGCTCTGAACCTACCTATCATTCAAAACCTGCAACTCTAAGTATTTGGGTCACCAACTACACTGAGTATGCAACAACCTTCACTGGCTTTGTATGTTATTGTCCAAAGTGCACAGTTTTGAACAGTCCCTCCATGCATTATGTTTAAACCAGAAATACCTCAAATTATGGAATCAAGACACCATCAAAATGCTTCCTTGAGACTTATAGTTATGTTTTAAATTGAAAAAAAAAATCCCCAGATTGAATAAAATTCTGGCAAACTGCCAATCAAAATTCTCTCCTTTGATTTCAGACAGTGGAGAACTGCAGTATGTTATTACCACCCCCAAGGCTACTCATATTATCACTCGTCTGGTTGACATTAAAACTAATAGGAGAAAATAACCTCAGTCCACAGTCATACAGAGCACATCTGTTGGTCTATGAACGGTTTCTTAGGAGATGACTAGATGGATTACATCCCTCTGTCTTCTGCCTTTCCTTCATCCTTACTGTCTCTGTTTAACTCCTTAGCCTTTAGCCTGCTCTCACATCAAATTCACAGTTATAGTTTGGAGAAGTAATGCGCCATCATTTTGTATGATATTCTACAAATTTTGCGAAACAGGAGGCGGTGCTCACGTGACGGAAATGGGCACTAGTTTGACATTGAAGTAGCACAGTGGAAAGTAAGGGCATGAAGGTTGGGGTGGCGGATGGGCGTATACACTTACCATCAACTCTGCCTGGGTTCAATTTGAGACTCGTGCAAAGACGTGTTCTACTGTGAGTAACCCTAACCCTAAGTTTTACTTACTTACTTAAAGCCCCAGGAAACTTGGCTTGAAATAGTAAAAATGAATATATGATATAAACGTTTAGTGTCTAATTAAGCATCCACAAAAATCTGAGTGAAAATAAACGTTCAGAAATATTAGAAAACCTAGTTCAAATGAGTGGGGGGTTCAGAACAGTGGGGTTGAATTGGGCATGGTATTTTCTGAGATTTATGACGCAGAGAATTCATTCATCCAATCATTAAACAATGCACGTCAGTTGTCCCTCCCCCAACAGGTGCAGCAGCTTGACAGTTTGACATGGGCGGAGCTATCAATCGTGTCAGGATGTCAATCAAATCCTGATCTGTCACGCCTACACAGTCCTGAGAAATGGTCTAAACAGCTAAATGAGCTGTTTTTGAACGAGGTTTTCTAATATTTCTGAACGTTTATTTTCACTCAGATTTTTGTGGATGCTTAATTAGACACTAAACTTTGATATCATATATTCATTTTTACTATTTCAAGTCAAGTTTCCTGGGGCTTTAACCATCACCAAAACCTTATCCCAAACTTAACCAAATTGTTTTTCTTGCCTAACCTTTACCGTAACCTAAGTTGTTTTAGCACAGTGGCTATGCGGCTGTGTATATCGTACGAACATTGTACGGGAACATGTCGTCTCCGTCCAGTCATATCCACCACTCTTCTGCTCTGTCTTTTTCCCCTGAGCTCCCATTCCCTCTTGTTTCTCTCTTGTTATAACTTTATCTCTCTTCTTCTCAGTTTTACCCCTTTCATCTCTGCTCTGTTTCTCCAAAACAAACCTAACGCAAAGAGAAAGGCCCTGCAGTGGTCACACCTGGTTCAAGTCTATAAGACACGGACGCAAAGAGACCAAATCCTTCTCTCCCTCACCCTTCTCTTTGTCTCTCTCTCTCTTGCACACAGACATACAAATGTGC
Source organism: Hoplostethus mediterraneus (assembly GCA_034670385.1). NCBI lineage: Eukaryota > Metazoa > Chordata > Actinopteri > Trachichthyiformes > Trachichthyidae > Hoplostethus > Hoplostethus mediterraneus. Next base: position 105,896 of record JAXDDW010000115.1, on the reverse strand, counting down.
ATGCATAGTCAAAATCGCGCACACACACACGCAGACAGACAGACAGAATAGCATCAGAGTGTTTGTGGACAGAGGGCTGAGTCTTCCTGACAGGCCTGTCTCAGAGGGACAGAATAGAGAGGAGGAGATAAGGCAGAGTGAAAGAGCAGGGGAAAGGAGAGAGACAGAGGAGAGAGAAAGAGAGAGGGAGAGTTGTGGATGGCAGACAGCAGCTGGAGGGAACGATCAACTTAGCTGACACATCAGTTCATATGACCACGGGAGGGAGCGAGAGAAAGAAAGGGACATGTGGTTCGGAAAGTGATGAACATGGCGTAAGGGTGAGAGGAACAGAGAGAGACAGGAAGGGAGAGAAGGAGGGAAGATGGGATGGAGGGAGGGTGGAAAGGAGAGGTCAAACTGGGGATGGAGAAAAGGTGGGACATAGTCGGAGGAAGGAAGGGAGCTTGGTCTGAGACAGAGAAAGGGAAGGGAACGAGTGAGTTAGGATGAGGAAGGTCAGATGGAGAGACTACGGCATGGGGGTTGTTTGTGTGAAAGAGATTTTAAGTACCATCTCATCTCCTTTCCTCTCTTTCTCCTTCTCTCTCCTCCGCAGGGCTGGGATCCCGACTACCCATACTAAAAGTGTATGCAGCATTTTACATCACGTTGGATAAATGTGTGTGTTAAATCATTTATGCACATTAGCTCGGGATGGGATAGAGTTTGATGAAGATCGGAAAGCTAGACCGGAGCAAGTTAACCTCTAAACCACAACAAACCTTTGCAGTTGCATCTATTTAAGTTTTTGGGTGTATTTGCGGTATTTTGCGTATTGTTGCATCATGCCTCAACTATTTCCAAGAAACACTATAGCAGCCACTGAAACTAGCTCTGCAACCTGGGGGAAACCTTGGATATCAACAGTTCCACATATAGTGACCTCAGGGGAGGAAATTGAGCTATCCCGATTTTTGAAAGTGAGCTATCACCAATTTTGGGGTTGTAGGGGATAAAGTTCTTTATCAGGTAAATATTGCTTCCAGGGAGAATTAAGTAAAAACAAAACTTTAAAACTGAGCAATGAGTAATATATCCTTTTTTGAATAACAAGCCCAAAACTTTCAATGTTAGTTTACTCCACTGTGTTTTGCATTTTATGACTGTATATGAAATCCTCCTGACATATGTGATAATCTGCAACATTCCTGATTTTAGTGACACCTTTGGTGATGAGCGGTCATCGCTTTAGTGTTTTGCACCATCATTTTGCACAAGTGATTACTTTAGCACTTTTAACCTGCCTAACCAGGCTATTGCTAAACTTACAAAACCAAACTAAACAGACAAATTAGCTGTGAAATGTTTACCCGATGTTTGACGACCAAAAATGCCCAGTTGTCTTTCAAAAGTTTACTAACTTGCAACTCACTGTAGGCATTGAGTTGAATGATGAGTCCCAACACAAAACATGGGAATCCTGAGAGTGAATTTTGAGGGGATTGTGTGATTTGATGCAATGGCCTGCGTGTTGGGAAGGCCTTCTACTGTACAAAGCTTATATACAGAATAGAATCAAAGCCTTGATTTTGTTTACAAAAATCACCTCAGGGACTTTCAGTCTGGCTTTAGTGCAACGGTTCTGCTGCATAAGCACAAAAAAAGTGAGGGTGAGGCTATTAGTCAATGTTGTGAAATGATTGCATCACACTTTTAGTTTGGGTCATGAGAAAAACCTTCCCCCAAGAGAAAATTACAGGAGAAATAATGTTCACAAAATGACCACAAAATGCTTTTGCCCAAATGCTTCTTCACCCCAAATGAACAAATATTTATTCTGTCCAACTGTTGTTTCTTCAGACATTTGTTAGAGGTTTACACAATAGGGGTGTATCGGGAAAAGGAGAGGGGGGGGCAATTGGAAAAGCACTGTACTTGGAGTCAGTCTCTTTCTATTTGTTTTTACATATTGTTTGGCATTCCTGCAGAATAACATGCACACACAGTGTACAGGAAAAACAGGAGAGAGTGGAGTATGATGTGACAAAGGTTAAGGTACTAACCCATGCGGTGTGTGTGTGTGTGTGCACCCCAGCCCCCCGATCAGGCAGGACGGCACGGGTGTTAGAAATTGAGGGGATTTTGTTTCATTATAAAACAAGAGAATAATGTCCTTTGTTTTACACTTGGGTGATCTCTGTAACTACCAGGTGGCCTGGCCTCCCTGCCGATAATACCCCTCCAAACTACCTGCAGTACACTGTGACGACCTGTAACTTTTGATTAAAATCACCATATTTCATAGGCAGATTGAATTTAATCCATTATTAATTCATGGACAAATTAAATTACATTTCTTTATTGGTCAGGGGTTGGTCTGAGCAGAATAATAAGTTGTGATTAAACATTGATCTTGAAGGCAAATATTCATTGCAAAGAACATTCGGGATGGAATAACTGTCTGAAGGCTGGTCAGTGAAATATTACATTCATTTTATTGTCACTCATCAGGAGAGATGAGGATAATTACTTTTGTGTAGCCCTGCAGGTTGGGTGTACCGCAGCTTACCGATTTCAAGGTGACAGAAAACGTAGCCACAGCCAGCTCGGGTGGGGCTGGACGCTGGCAGATGGCTGTTTTTGCAGAGTGCCGTGCTTTGTGACCAGCTCCCTCTTTTTCTTGTAGAAATGTTTGATGGATGCAATGCCCCTGTAAGAATTCCTGTCCCCATTAATTGTGTTCCTTTACTGTTAATTGTTTTGTGTTGAAATGTCTATGAATCATATTGAAATGTTTTTTTGTATTCCACAGAGAAAGTAGCAGAAGGGCGGAGCAATGTTTTTATGGAATCCATTAATTCAATTAAAATAATAATTGCATTTTGACAAGATCAGAACAATTCATTTTTTTGTCAGACAAAAATAAATCCTTTGTTTTGGTAGGAAAGAACAGACAAGTTTTTCTCAGTCTTATCATTCTGTTTTTCATGAATTCATGTATATATTTTAGCGGGTGTTTTGATGTATAATAAAACATTCAAGCCTTCATTAAAACAAGATCATTAAAGAGTAACTTCATAGCATCTTCTGAACTGAACGTACTATATTCAAGACCGAATTTCATCACAACAGTACAACGATTAGTTTTACCAAATATTTTGTCCCGTTCTAGTTTCAACAATGAATTGAATGAGTGCAGCTATGGGAGGATTAAGGACACACTCGTCTTCCAATCCATCCTGAATAGCTCCCCTCTCCTTTTCCACTATGTTTGATCTCGCATGTCTGGCACTGTCAGTAACTGTATGAATGAGGAAAAGGAATAAGACAGAGGTCGTAACGCATCCGTGTGAAAGCTTGCTTCAAGCATTCTTCAGTCCTATATGCCTTATGCAGCGTGGACCTGACTGCAGTCATCAGGATTAGGCTACAATGTTTGAAAATAATGAATGGAAATGAAAATGGAAGTCAGGTTCAGAAAATAACATGCCGAGATCAAGGCTCCCTCCAAGCTGATATGTTAGTGGCCTACGTGTAACATGTATGACATTGACCAAATAATATCTTGTCAGTATTCAGTAATTGCTCCAGAAATGTGGGCTTCAAGGTTTTGATGGCAAATTAGATTCAGAGACTTGCCAGTGAGCCTCTGGCTCTAGCTCATGATGATAACCTGAGATATCCTTATATTAGATATCCTTTTGTGATTGTGTCGCACAATTTAAACCTTAATTGTCATTGCCATGTTTTCCAGCTGTTTAAACCTTGGAAAGAAATGCCAACATTTTGAAGTGTAATCAGTTTGTTGGTGTAGTTATTTCCATTTTGCAAATTGTTTCCTATTTTTATTGAGCCTGCTGTTTTCAGAGCGAGGTAATCTATTACACAGTGGGAAACTAATGGTTCCCCATGTTTTGAACTAATAATGAATTTACTTTGTAATGAAAGAAGGCATTATTAAATAAATAATGAATGCAACTTGGAAAATTTTAATTGTGTTCATGTGACCTTTTGAACAAAACAGAATTTACCCTGGAAAATAGAATAGCTGTTATTAACCAATTGAAAATGGGCATGATTAAACAAATAGCAAACACAGTTGAAACTTGACTATTAGAATTGAAAACACTTGTTTAGCTGATTGATCAAATTAGTTATGATAGGTGTAGAGACACCCAAGATGGCCCGCCTGAGGGAAGAATTTTCATCTCAACATATTTCCTCGATCAACAAACCCCAAGTAGACCGTTTTTTCAAGATCTACCAGGAGGAGCTGAAGGAATTACGAGGAGAAGATCAGTTAGCTCAACAATGCCCTGCCCTTCTCCTGTAACTAATAAACTGCATATTTTATAGTATAGAGTTATGCACTTTTTATATACTTTTTAAAATTTGTTTTAAAATTTTCATCTAAGGTGTGTGTGTGATGTTGCAGCATTGACAGCATCAGTAATTTCATGCCGTGTTTTTACTTCTCAGTTGCTGTCACTTCACTTGTACTTTTTTTCACTCACTCACGACAACAATACTTTGTTTCTGATTCTGATTTCTGATTCTAAGAAGAATAACTTCAATCTCTGAAACAGTTTTATTGTCAAATATGTTTTCACATACAAGGAATTTGAGTTGGTGTTCGGTGCATAACCATAAACATAGCAAGAGAAGAATAAAAAACAAAATGTAGAAGGCAAAGGTCAAGAATACAATAGAAAAATTCACACTAAAATATCTGAAAAGAAAATAACAATAAAATGTTCTCCTCCCCTTGGTTTATCCACCTTTCCGTTAGTGCTTTCTATTTTCACACAACCCCTAAAGCAACCCTTACCTATGCTGATCAACATCAACAGGCACGCTCGTCCTGTTTATGAACAATTTACATTTATCATTAGACACGCCTGAGGGCACACAATCGAGGGGTTGCACACATTTCATGAATCCCACGTTGGTTTTTCGTATGCACTTTTCTCGAGGACAAAAGTACGAAGAATTTAAGAAAACATTTGTGAGTATCGCATGCATGCTCTGAATAATGAATAATGAATAAATATACCATGAATAATGGTCCATGAATAATGGTCAAAACCTCAATCCATTTATATATTTTTTTATTTATAAATATTCCATTTATGACTTCAATACCTCCAGGGCTTGTTTCAGTGTTGCAAAGTACCTCTTGTCAGTGGACTTTTAATCAGAGATAGCGTCCATATCTCCGTGTTGTAGCAGCCCTGCCCTCCTAATTATTGTTGATTGCTCTCACCTGTGTCTGAGACCAATTAACTGTTTGCGCTTTCATCCCCGGTCGCTGAATCCTGAGCTAATCCTTGCTTAGATAGGATGTCGTCCCATGTGAGCAAGCTGTGGGTAGTCCTAGCATCGTTCATTATTAACCTCTACGGATCCGGTCTTTTGTCCGGGAGCCTTGTTCGCTTTTGTTTTGTTATTTTGGATCTCGACACATTAAACATTCATACCTTGGTTTCATTCGTCCTGCCTGGCGCCGTCTCTCCTGCACTTGAGTCCTCACTTTGTTGATGCATGTATGTGGACCATAAGGTGAATGAATATGAATGTTTCTTCCTAAAAATGTATTCACTTTCTACAAGATTGTAAAACAATATTCTTTAGATATTTATCTATAGTTCATGCCCCAACTTGTCACTCATCATGAGAAGCTATCTGATGAACTCTATTATAGCTCAGATAGATTAGATGCTAGTAAAAAGAAGTAAAACATTTTATTTAGATTCTTTTAATTATTTACACTGGCATCTGGAGGGACTAATAATTGTGATGACCTGGTTAAGAGCGCATGTGGACAAAAATCCTGGCAGGACTTTTACACTTTTGCTAGATTCTACGTAGCAAGCTGACCTGCACCCTGCCTGTCCAGCGGTATACATGCCAGCTCTACGTTGCTTCTCAGCCCTTTCCTCTCCTTCAGATGATGCCAGCGTGAAAAAGCAAAAGCAAACATTAGCTTGATAGCCACAACTCAGCTCACTGCTGGACATGGTATATGCCCCAAAATGTCATGAACATATTTGAAAATCCCATTTCAATCAACGGGGGGGGGGGGATACGCTCAGGGTCACAGGCATACACGCATTACTCCTTACATTTATTAAGGGCCACCCCCAGAATTCATGCTTTTCCGATTAATATTAGGATTCATCTTATAAAGCTAGGATGGAGCTGCCCTATTGACAAAGTCTGACTGTGTGGAATCACAATGTCTGAGCTTCAAAACCAAAATGAACTTAATTTATCAGTTCTGGGCTAGAAAATGGGGCAGGGATTTTTCTTTTAGTATTCTCTCATAATAAGGGAATAAAATATTTCTGTGACAAGGCTTCAGATGATTTTCTTCCTTCATTATCAATGTTTAGTTTATTAGTGATGTATTATTCTGCTCTCAGCCCCCTGACAACGACACAGAGATCATTTATATTTTAATGGGAATGTAATTTCATTGACAATAGGAATGTAATTTAATTTGCGCCTGAGTGACGGTGTTGGCAATGAAAGATGGTGTTACGCCATGTAGTCATAGTCATATTGACTTCATGGATAACTGGTTAGCTGATTTATTAATTGACTGGATGACTGACTGACTCACTGGCAAACCAAATGATTCGGAAACTGATGGACTAGCTGGCTGACTAACTACTTGACTCGTTTGCTGACTTACCGACAAACAACTTGACTAACTGACTGACTTGCTGCATGAAGAGGAGTCTCTCCTAATTCCACTTTTGCTGCCTCCTCTCCCGTGTCCTTGTGTTGCAATGACCTGTCCTCATTTATATTAGTTCCTACAATTACCTCTCTGTTGCTAGGAGACACTTTCTGCTGCGTTGTTGTGGTCTTCAAGGTCTCCGGTGGGCAGACAGGTCTCTGCTGTGTGTGTGTGTGTGTGTGTGTGTGTGTGTGTGTGTGTGTCTCTGTACGGTCGTGACTGCGAGTTATTCCAGACAAAGGCTGAATTCAACACAATGAGCTGATCATCACTCCCAGAGCACACCTTGACTTCTTTCTCTGTCTCGTTCACTCTCTCCCTATTTCTCTCCTTCCCTCTAACCATACCTCGCTGTCTCTCCCTACCTCTCCCCATTCTATCTCTCCCTTTCTATTACATCTGTCCCTTCCTCCCTCCATCCCTCACTTCTATCCATCTTTCCTTTCCACCATACTCTGGGCTAGTCAATTTACTCTGTCTTCAAAAATCTTTTGTCTCACAGAGGGTCCATAGCTTCCAGGAGGGGCTATTCATCCATTCATGTTATAGAAATTTCTTAAAGGCTCACTCAAAGCGGTGTCACACATTCATCACACATTTTATACATTAGCCTAAAAAGTTGTGATTAAATATGAGCGGACTGTTAAACTGCTTGAACTGCCATACCCGGGAGCGGTTTAATTTTTAAAGCAGTTAGAAATTGGTGGACGTTTAAGTAGACTGAAAGAGTGCGCGCGTTCGGAGCCAGCCTTTTGAAATCTGAATGTTAAAAATTGATGGTGAAACGCTTGCTGAAGCAGCGGCAGGGCGGAAGCTTTGCACTCTATTACATCTCTCATTAACCAGTTTCTCTCCCAGATCTGATTCCTCCCACCATTTGCTCTACTTACTCTCCATTCTCTCTCTCTTTCTCTCTCTCTGTCTTATTCCTCTCTTCCCTCCACGTCTCTGTTTGTCCCCTTCTGTCTCCACATGGTACTTCATACATCACCCACATATTTTGCATGTCTCCGCCACCGCTGGAGCCACGCATGACATTCCGTTATGCTAAACGTCATCATTAAAATCGAACTCCCCTCGGTTCCTTGTTTGTGAAAGACAGATATAACAAAGACAACAAAATACTGCTGTTGCTATAATCCCATCAAAGTGTAAACCATTAGACTGTTTCCTACCAGTGACAGCTGCAAAGTCCCCAGCTGTGAGGAGCGTCTCCCGCTTCTGTTTATATTCTGCAATGTTACCCGTGCACTTTTGCTTTGCACGCCCCCCCATTGCATTCTCTTCCTATTTTTGTAGATCTTTTACCTTGCCGTTCTTTCTCCTCGCTCTCTCTCCATCACTCCACACACCTCTTCCCTCTCTTCTTCTCTCTATCTCTTCCCATCACCTTGACGTTTCTTCTCTCTCTATTTTCCCTCTCCTCCTGGTGCAACCCTGTCATTTTACTGAGAGTACTTGTCAATTAAGATAATTATAAGCTATGGTCGAGACTTTAAAGTGCAATTCGGCGGATAAATACACGCGCGTTATTTTTGCTTGTATTGGAGATGTTTGAGTGTTGTCAGCAAAAAGTAAGGTTCATGCTAAAAGAAGAATGTTTTTCATGTTTTAATGTCCATCATACCATTTCTTGATTTGGGGGGAGAGTACTCCTTGAAGTCACATTTTTTCGAAGGGCAGTATCTGCTACTGGATGTCAGGTTAGACGTGTAGGCACCGCCGGCAGTGTTGCTTTGATAGAAAATGTAATGAAATACTGAATTTCTCTAACTTGTGATATAAAAAACGTGATATTACATATACCTCATGTAAGGCTGGATCAGTGCTGGGATGCAGTCTATGACAGTACAGCACAATTTGAATTTACGTGCACCCTAGCATGTGTCTTATCTACCACATCCAGTCCTTTTTTTGAATCAAGTTGACCAAAAACCCATTCCTATTTACAAAAATGTCATCTCTCTTCCTTCCTCCATCTCTGCATATGAAACATATAATCTGTCCCAAGGCAATAGCCTACATTTCTCATTTGGATCCCAGGCCAAGAAAAGTTTAAGAACCCTTTATTCTTCATGGTGTCAGCACCATTGATTAAAACATTTGGATGTTGGAGTTTTACAGCAATGGCCTGGGGGGGAAATTATAGGGACAGGGAGAGGTTTCAAATCAAAAGAATAAGCTCTGCAGTCATCTGCATTAATTTATTGCCCAAACCAATACAGCTGTAGCTGGATCATTGCTCCCAACCACTGCCAATACAGCACAACTATTTGGGGCAGAAGCTGCAACCTAATGAAACAACATTAAAGTGATATTTTACTTTGGTGTAATATGTTCTTGTTGTACCACACACCTCCATGTCAGCACAGGAGCGTTCTACCTCCAACATTAGCGGCCCTGGGGGATCCCCTGTCAACACTGGCAACCACGCTTTTTCCCCCCAAATCATAATCCATACTTTCAATATCGCTGATTTAAAACAGCCCAAAATACTTGTTCATAAGAAGTACCTGACATATTAACTGTGTCTGCTTTTCCATGTTCTTATGTGTTAGTAATATGTAACTTTGTTTTCATCAGGATAACACGTGAGTGGTGGTACCGATATTGGTGATTGGCAACTTTTGACTGATTGGTGATTGAGGTACTGTTGTTGTTGTTGTTGTTGTTGTTGTTGTTGTTGTTGTTGTTATGTGTGCTGTAGTAGTGAAGCACAGTTAATAGGGATAAGCAAAAACAACACTGAAATGTTCTGTTTGGGTTCTTTTGAAAAGCAGATCATGATCAATAGTCACACAAATGTCGTCAGGACTTCAGACAGGAAAACCTGTCTGAAAAAAAATCTGTTTTTCTTTCTGTCTCTGTTTTTCTTAATCTATTCTCTCTCTCTCTCTCTCTCTCTCTCTCTCTCTCTCTCTCTCCCTCCTGCAGTGACATCTCCTCTGCTTGATTGCTCTCCTCTGATTCCTTCTCCTTGGGTGGTGTTTGTCAGGGGGTGGTGATGTGTGTGTGTGTGTGTGTGTGGTGGGGACGACGACACCAAACCTCTGTCTTACAGAGATTTTGACACACAAGAGATCTGCTGCGTGTGTTTTGTGTGTGTGCATGTGGGTGTGTGTATGACTGTCTAATGAAGATTGCCCCATGCTGTACAAGTGGGTTTTTCAGTCTGCAGCTGCTGCATTTTGGTAGAGAGTCACTGTGATTCGTAAATATGTCGACAATATAAAAAATACTTAAAATGGCGGATAGGATAGCAAAACAGCTAGCATTAACAGGAACGAGCCTGCATGTTACTGACACATCTTCGCGGGGAGTGCCACTGAGTGTCTTCAATGAAAGCTGCTCTCTGTGCGACTCTGCTACAGAGCCAGTTCACAGGCAATTAGATTTATTTTTCCTCCATGTACGTGTGCACAGCTCTTTTGCACAAAAATGGTCTATAAAAATTGTGTATTTTAAATAGATGATTGAAACACTCTGGATCACATCGGTCGAGGTGACTGTTTGATGACATTTTACCTTTGAACCCATGGTTGTTTTACCCTGCCCCACACAAAAAACTTCTAACTACAGTTCAGTAGTAGTTCATCTCATCATTTACCCTATTCACATATTAGTCCTAGCTGTGTCGACAACAAACTGACCTCAACCCAAATCAGCCGCGTCCCCTATGGAACACGAACGTTGTAGCAGGTGAATCAATGCACATCACAGGGCACCGCTCCACAAATGTGAATCGTCTCTAATGTGCTCAGTGCAGCTCGGGCCTAACACCGCTAGAGTGCATTACAGTAAATCTCATTCATTGTCTGTGCAATGAATCATGGGAGAGTATGGGGAAGGAGTGCTCAGCCAGGTCTCAATTCCCCCCAAAAATGAATGGTTTCCATTTGGGCACTTTCTCAAGGATGCCAGGATTCACATTGATTTCCATTCCAACATCTCTGCAATAGTGGATAGTTTGTGTAAACCTTGTGGAGAATTTACCGAGAAAACTAGTTAGCATCATTGCGCCCATCAGTAAAACCTGCCTCCACCAGTGATGACAGTGTGGATGTATAGCTCCATTCTATATTGGACAGACATACAAATAATGCACTAGATTTGAACCTACGCTCCTCACATGACAATTAAAATGATCAGTCATCCAAAGAAAAGTGCTCCAGGCCCAGAAGGCAATAGACCAGCTCTGTTTATTAAGGTTGTTATGTTGTTGGTGGGGTTGCCGTGGTAACACAACGCTCTATAAATCATTATCAAGGATGTAGTTTAACACCCATGTGCACAGGCACACACGCACACAACAGTGAAGGGAATGAATGGCAGGTTAATATAATATGACAGCGTGATATATCTCTGCATGTTCAATCATTAGTGCATTGATAGCTATTGTTTCCCTGAGTCTGTTGCCATGGATTCAGTGTTGTACCTCAAGACTATTAAGTTATTTATTTATTATTTTGTGTAATTAACTAATAATCATTATCAGCTTCTGTAAAAGCCTCTGACAGTGTGAAAATAAATGGCAATTTGTCAGAAGAAGCACAGAGCCAGAGCCATCGGAAAAGTTCAGCCAGGTCGTCAAACTGTGTAGCTGCCCATTTCTGCAGGATTGTTGCAGGCTGCATACATCACAGACCAGCACTGGGTTGAGATTCATGACGTTCTAAAAAAAAATCACCCCAGGGATGGAATCACAAGTTACCTTGGAGCAGAACTAAGGGGCTAACATGGCTGCCGCTGGAAACTGCAATGTCCCAACTCTGTGGGTGGAACAGATTCATCCAACCAACATTAGCAGGTGTAGTGCAGATATGGGTTTATATGGGCAGGGTAGGCTAGAGGCTACACTGATTTAAAACTTGTAACTGGTAATCAATTGCAGAAATAAAAATAATTAATATTACACATATTTTTGAAAACATGATGACCTCTTAAATCACTGAGTGACATTTTATACATCTTAAAATAAAATCACAGATTTAGACAATTCAATTCATTTATATTCTGTGGATTTTAAAGGCTCAAATATTCCAAAAGTAAGATTATGTTTGCAAATTGGAGCAAAACAACATAATAAGCTATCAAGTTCAATTTGAAGCAGAACTTTTTGAAAGTATGTCTTGATGGGATATTATGCACAATATTGCTGCTACATTATAAACAATATATCATTGGGGTCCAAAAGTCCAAAGTCCACTACCAGTCATCATTTATGCTTGAATGCTTGTATGAAATTGAAATATATTTGAATATCAATTTGGCAAAGCTGTCTAAAATTGTTGCTACTGCTAGTTCTTTAACTTTGAAAAAGGGCTTCATTTGAAAAATATATTTAATTATTTTGGGAAATTATGTTAAATATCATTTGACTTAAAAGTTTTTGGTGAATTATGAAACCAAAGAGTTGTTGAGTAGTAGTGGACTCAGTACATGTTTGGAAACACATTTTGGCAACACCTGGCTTCACTGGCGACATTACTGAAGAAATATTCCTGCTGTGGTGGTCTAAACACTGGTAATGAGTATTAACCATGCCTTTGCTGTGAGAAATAAAATATTTCAGTCAGAAATTAAGCAGTTCACGGGCATCCTGTTGGATAAGCGTGCTAAAAGCACATATGTATTTGCTGAGGATTCAAATCCGACCCCAGACTGTGTCAAATGTCATCCCCTCTCTCCCTCTTTCTTGTCACTCGCCACTGTGCTCTCTCATAAACACAGAAATGCTATAAAGTCATTTTAATAAGAAGAGAAAAGGCAAAATGAGACATGTACAGAGATGGAAAGGAAAGAGAGAAAGGGAGAAAGATGGAAGAATGGAGGGAGTAGTGGTCTCATTAGAAAGTAATCATCAAGAAGAAAGGTCAGACTGCTGTTACTACAGCTATAAAATACTGAAAGACAGAGAGAGAGAGAGAGTTAATGAGAATGACAGACAGATCAGCTATAAAATGCTGAGAGGGGGATTGAGAGAAACAGCACGAGGAGAAATGAGGCAGAGAGAGATGGACAGACATTCAGAGACCCACAGCGAGGCAGACAGGGAGAGGTGCAAGAGAGGTCAACTTGTTACTATAGCCATAAAATATAGCCAGGAGGTTACTGTCAGAGAGGAAGGGCTGAGAGGGAGAGAGGAGGAAGAGGGGGTTGACGAGGAAGCAAAGGAGGGTAAGGGATGGGTGTTGAAAGGAAATGGGAAGCGGGAGATAGAGCAAAAGGAGGAGGACAAGGTGAGAGATGGAAGGTAGGAAGGAAAGTTGGAAGGTTGTTTTTTTTAAATAAATGAGCCAATGCCTTCTGCCTGTGCTCCTCATCTTTTCATCTTCACCTTTTCCAGTTGCTGATTGTGGTGTGTGTGTGTGTGTGTGTGTGTGTGTGTGTGAGACTGAGAGAGAGAAAGATATGATTATGTGACCTATTACGTGCAAACTAATGGATGTCTCTGTGAGCAAACATATAAAAGAAAAAGAAAACACCACACAGGTCAGAAAAAAGCGGAGCCGCTACACCACGGCTCTTTGCAGTCTCGAGTAAGGGATGTCAGTCCTTGGCTCCAGCGGTGCCAGAGAGCTACATTTGAAGTACATTAATACTTTATTCTTATTACTTGTCTAATAATTGATAGTCATCATACTTAATGAAAATTAAAAGGTGTATTTCTTGCACTCTGTGTCTGTCCCTTCCCTCCATTACTCTCTTGCTCTCTATACACACCGTTTTACCAATAATTCTGGAGTTTCTTTCAAACTAATGTACTTCAGTCTGCCTCTGTACAGTATGTCTGTTTTTCTGGCTTGCTCTTTGTCTCTATCCCCGAGTTCGTCTTACCAAAATGCCTCCCAAACCACTTCACAACGGATTCATAGCTTGATCTTTTCCTACACTGCTCCACATCATCCACCTCTCCCTGAGCTGGCCTCCAACTTGCTCAGCCTTACGCCGGGGACACACTGGACGCGGAAAGAAAAGGAAGTGCCGCAAAAGGCGCCGATCGAGCAAGAAGGAGTTTGGTTGTTCACACCGGCACCGAAAGGCGCCGATCTCCGCTAGTTTTCTCAATGTAGGGGTTTGGTCTCTCTCTCTCTCTCTCTCTCTATTCAATTTCAATTTGAAGCTTTATTGACATGAAAAGACAGTGCTTATATTGCATATTGCTTATAAAGCAAACGTATATGAACAGACAAAGAACAACATTTACAATAATATGAAAGTACATGCCACAAGTAACAGGGCAACACAAGTAAGAACAGCAATGAATGAAAAATTACTAAGTATTAGTATGGTGTCGATTAAAATGCACATGCATATATACATATACATCTCTCTCTCTTTCTGCTTGTGTGCCTGCTCGTTTCTCTCGCTCAGACGGTAAAAGTTTAGACACAACTCAGAAATACCATCAATCAGGGTGTTTTATTTTGAAATTTGTTATATTTTGGAAATTGAGGGGATGCTCTATGCCGTTCCTGTGTCTGACTTCCTGCCCAGCTTTACACATTCACTCACGAATCGAGAAAATCTTAGACCTGACGCCGAAACAGTCGCTGCAGGCCGCGGCCATTCGGCGCCCTTCCGCGTCCAGTGCGCACGGCCACATTGGTTAAAGGCCCTGTCACACTATTGCGTATCGTACTAGCGTATGCCAGCGTATGAAAAAAAACACTCATACGCCGGTATACGCTGGTATACGCAGACATACGCTAGGGGTACGTTAGGCATAGGTTTTATACGTTTCAAGCACGGTCGCATACGCTGGCATCCGCTGAACACGCTGAACATTTTTAAGCGTGCTTAAAAATGTTGAGCGTATGCCAGTGTATGGTTTATACGCAAAGCATACGCTACATATACGCTGAATACGCTCGAGATACGCTCGAGTTACGCTAGAGGTACGCTACTCATAGGTGAAATACGCTGGTCATACGCTGACATACGCTGGGGGCCCTGTCACACTATTGCGTATGAGAGAAACGTATTAGTTGCGTATGAAAATTCATTTCATACGCACAAAAAGCCCTTGAAAATACAGAGTTTTTCTTATACTTACCGTATTGAACCTATGCGTAGCGTATGAGTAGCGTATTGCCAGCGTATGTCCAGCGTAGTATGCGTATGGCTAGCGAATGAGTAGCGTATGAACTGCGCATGTCCAGCGTACCGCTATCACGTGACACTTTGTCACGTGATAAATACGCCAATCATACGCTAGTTGTACGTTAAATACGTTACTCAATCGCCAGGCATACGCCTGCTGTACGGTATCAATACGCTAGCTGTACGGTACACCTTCATGCCAGCGTATTGCCAGCGTATGACCAGCGTACTCCACCTATGAGTAACGTACCTCTAGCGTACCTCTAGCGTACCTCTAGAGTAACTCGAGCGTATTCAGCGTATACCTAGCGTATGCTTTGCGTATAAACCATACGCTGGCATACGCTCAAAATTTTTCAGCATGCTCAAAAATGTTCAGCGTCTTCAGCGTATGCCAGTGTATGCCAGCGTATGAGTTTTTTTTTTTCATACGCTGGCATACGCTAGTACGATACGCAATAGTGTGACAGGGCCTGTAGTAGTAGCAGCTCTTCTCCAACACCAGTATGATCTGATCGATTTGGCAGTTCACCATGTCATGTGATAGCGGTACGCTGGACATGCGCAGTTCATACGCTACTCATTCGCTAGCCATACGCATACTACGTTGGCCATACGCTGAACATACGCTGGCAATACGCTACTCATAGGTTCAATACGGTATTTTCAAGGGCTTTTTGTGCGTATGAAATGAATTTTCATACGCAACTAATACGTTTCTCTCATACGCAATAGTGTGACATGGCCCTAACATGGGTGCGGAAATAATTTTCGGCGCCATTTGTCGCCTTTCGTCGCCGTTCCGCGTCCAGTGTGTCCCCGGCGTTAGAGTATAGCAGAGGAGAGTAGTGAACATTTTTCTTTTAAACCTCTTTTGTGTTATGTCTGTGCAATATCTCGCTCTTCCCTTTTTTAAAAAAAAGGGTATTGTTAGGGTCACATCGCTTTTTTCTTCCGCAACCTGCTTTAAACCTCTGTTTGTCCTTTCTGTGTGTTGGTCAGTAACCTTGGCTGCCGTGCAAAGGCAAAGTGCAGTATCTGCATTTTCGTGAAAATTAGTTGTATGTACTATTGACTGGTGCCGTATCTGTTCTATTTCTTGTGAAAGTCCTGTGTCCTACAGACTATAGACACCCACATTGAATATGATTTATTGCTCTTTGTTGGCAGGGGATAAATATAAAAGGCCCGTTTTCTCAATTCGGTCATTTTGTAGATACTGCACTTTGCCTTTGCACGGCAGTTGGGTTGAGGCTACATGTTGAAGACTGCTTAGTAGAGTGGATCAGACCTGATGGCAGAGCTGATGGGAAAGTATATCCCCTTAATACTTGTGAGATGACTCATGTAAAAATGATATCACTTAATTCCAATAATCTCTAATACTGATTATGAGAAACCTGAAAAGATGTTACCTGGCATACATCAAAATTGGTTAAAATACTGAGGCATCTGTACACCTTGTTCCTTGTACTTTTTTCAGTTTCTATGGTATGGTATTCTGACACGACACTGTGGTAATATTCAGAATATTGGATTTATCCATGAATACTGGAATATGAAGAGCATATGAAGTTATCCTCACTTGGGATAAGAGCTATAATACAGAATACTGCTAACTGTTAACTGCACTGTAAATTCTAATAGCTGTCATGACTTACATAAATTAGTTAACTTTACTCGGTTATCAACAATATGTACTTCTTACTAGTTTTCATGAAGTTATAGTTAATTGCAGGGTGAAAAAAAAACAATTTACTTATTGTTTTGAGTGAAGATGACTTAAAACAATCTAGTAGCAACAAAGGCTGGGGTGTGAGCATGAGCAGTACTAGCCAACATTCAGTCACTCTCTCCCACTCAGGACAGGGTAGATTGGTGCCGACTCAGTGTGGAAGGTCAGGAAAGATAGACCGCTTGGATTTTGACCATTTCGTGAAGTCTCATTTTGTCTTTTGAAGAATAATAAAGGTAAGTTATCAAGCAAGCAGTAATTGTGTATGAATTTGTGTTTCTGACTGCTGCCAATGTTAGCACGTTTTTAAGAGGCACTGCACAATATTCGACTGGCAGAACTCGTTCAGGCATGTTTTGGTTGTATAGCTTTTTCCCCTCTAAACTTCACTCAGTATTTTGATGTCAGAAATATTATTTATTTTATTGACATTTTAGATTTGTTCCCAATGAGATATTATTGACTTAAATAGTGAATTTGCTGTTGTAAACATTGCTGTTGTTGCTCTAGAAACAATATTTAAAATGTAAATCAATTCTAATCCTATTCAGAATTAGGATTACTTCAGGGCATAGCACTTACTTCATCAGTGAGCGTATTTGTTTCACTTTTCTACTTGCTAATGTCTTAGTGTATTGTGAAAAGCTGCAACATGTGTTGTTTTTTTATAGTAATGTAATGATAATGGTCCAAAAGTTTTTAGTCAAATAACATCAACTTATCTTGGGGGAGAACCGCCAACCCCTTCTAGTGAGTTAATTCGTTAAAATTCTTCATTTTGCTCACAAAGTGTACCAGATTGATGCATCTAACTTTAAAATGTTCAAAAATTTCTTCCAGGGGAGCATGCCCACTACTACTAAATTAAGACAGATTGATTACGACTAAGGCCTCAAATAGATATTTATATAAATGTATTTATATTCATATCAAAAACAAGTATCTTCCTGCAATGCCTGTAAAGCATGCACATATCAAGGAATGTGTTTCTAATCTACAAACCACAACACTATAAGTGGAACTTCCTTTTCACTAAATTCTTTTTTGTCCTTTTCAGAAGAAGTGGTCAAGGCAACTGCCTAAGAGCTCTTCACTGAACAGCTGCTCCGTCAACACGGGTCTCAGTACACTGGAGGTGAGATGCCAGTAGCCTATATTTTGGAGGATATTTCAGCTTAAGGAGTTATAACCAGCAGTAGAGCAGTTTTTGACAAAGTGTTCACTATGCTACACTTTAATTAGAATTCATTTGGGAGACTCACTCACTTAAAATCTCCACGTCAAATCATTCCTTGCAGATGCATTAGACCTGTAAGTCCAAGAAAGGAAGTGTTGGAGAGGCATTGGCTGAGTTTGTGCAGCAAATTGATTCAGGGGTGAGTCTACTACAAGCTTCTTATATCTTTATTTATCATGGTGAGTTGACCATGAATAGTGTTTGTAAAGTTCACAGTAGATTGTATCTTAAAAATCACTTCTCCAATCAGTAACTGTTCGCTGCACTGTCAAACAAACATCTAGTGACACTTGTTTCATATACACTTTGACAAACTTGTTTGTACTGTAACTTTTGAAAGTTGCATAATCTTGAACTTTATTTGTTTATTATCCACTTCTAGAAACCAGTTGTGACAGCACTGCGCACCTTTGTACTCCGAGGCCTCCCTGTTCTACTTGGTGATGACCCCAGTAACTTCTACAACACCTGCTTCGTAAGTTCTCACAGTTACACCTTAGGAGCACACAGAGTTGTGGGGAAATTTGCTTTTACAGATATGGCTGTTTCTGCTGTCAGTAAACTGATGCTTTGTAATGCTAAAAGGCATAAACCAGCCCCCGGGTGTTGGTATCGCAGCCTAAAATACTCATGCGGCCCAAAAAGCAATTTCCCCAAAGACAGGCATTGAAAAAGACACTACTTTTAAGAAGATACCTTTATTGTCACACAAGTCCAAAGCAGAGCACCGAAAAAAGGAGGTTTCGGATTAGGTCTAGGTATTTTCTGTGCTTGTTCATGACATTAGCTCTTAAGCTAAATAATTCAGTGTTAGTCAGACAGTCAGAGGTCTATATAGGAAGCCTAACCAGTCAAATGCCATTCAGAATGTTTGTATTTTGTGTCTAATTTATATGTATGTTCTTTTTATTTTTCAAATGTTTTAATATAACTTACTTTCTAATATATTTCTATTAGCTCTGGTCACCCAGTTGGTTAGATGTCTCTCTTCAGTGAAGCCCGGAGTTAAGCTGCGTCACACTGGTAGTGTCTGGCTACCAGTCAGATTGTGTTGTGTATGTTTCTACACAAATTTATGTGTACAAATTTATGTTTCTCAAATTCATCCTGAACATTGCAAATTGTAATACAAAGCTAATTAAACACCAACTCTACATTTGTAGATGTAAAAAAAAAAAATGTAAAAAAACTTTCTCTACATACACTAACTCTATCAAAACACGACAAACCCGACTCAATATCAAATCATTCCTTCAAAACACTAGCACATGTTTTCTATCCAAGAGGAACATATAGTCAATCATAGTACAACGACTTTCAAAATACTAACAGTTGATGGCATTACAAAAACTGCATTACTTTTCATGTTTAGTTCTACCTGCATACAATAGACAACATGAAATCCATTGTTTCCTTTTACTGTAAACCACTGTTTTGGTGGAGTGTTGAATGTGTGCTTTTTTGGCAACATATTATCTAAAAGTGAATGAGTCATCTTTACTTTATTGAATGTACAGTAGAAAAAAAAATAGTAAGTGACAGAATTGCTGCAGTAAAAGCTTTAGTAGAAACATGAAATTGCTGCCAGTGATGAACAAAAAATCCAACATGGCCTTTGGTTCCAAATGTGTAAAAGTAAAATACACAAATACAGTAAAAAAGGCACAGAAGGGAAAAAACACCAAAATGCACAGTCCTGTTCTACATTTTTTTTACAGTCGCTAACATCCTTTTGTCCAATCTGTAGTCACATTTTCAAAACTCTAAACACAATTGGCACAACATCTGTCGGTTGTGGACTGTAATCTGTAATCTGTAAACTATAATCTATATGATCTTCAGCATTTGGCCACATGTTCTCGTTCACATCACATCTATGTTGTCTCTCCCTATGCACCTTGGATAGAAACGCTTGTCATGTACAGCTGTTTCATTTGAACTCTGTTTGGTCTATTTTACACAATTTAAATCAGATATTTCTCAATTTTTCAGTGATCTGTTCATTCAGAAATGCTTATCAGCTGTTTCAATAAAGCCTTTGAGCTGCTGTTGTTGCAGAAGTAGAGCCTTTATACTATATTTAAGGTTTTGAACATTAGGTTTTCATTTCTGGCATGCTGTGTGCAAGCATTTGTAAATAAGACAAGAAAGATCCATCATTTTGATATTGGGTAAGCTTGTATGTAAAGAAAATCTAAGCATTTTAGAAACATGTTAATTGACTGCTTATTGTGTGAAAACAACATTAATTGTGTTAATGGTACGGTCCACAACTGACTGATGTTGTGCTAATTGTGTTTAGAGTTTTGAAAATGTGACTACAGATTGGACAAACGGATGTTGGCGACTGTAAAAAACTGTAATACCGAAAGCACGGCAGGGCTCACTCGAGGACGCACACATTTCAGCGGCCGCACAACACGGAAGTAAACCAGTCGAAATGAATGGGCGGCCATCTTCTCCAGTTCTTCTATATAACTTCGTTGGCATAAGCAGACACTAATGTCACACTGTCAGAAGAACATGGCCACCCTGGTGCAGGTCTGGGGAGGGGAGGCTGGGGGTTGTAGTTCTTCTGCCTGTCAGACTCCTTCAGGAGATACATGATCCTCCCCACCACCACGACACTCTCTTCTCTCATCCTTCCTGTTTCTCTATTTCTCTCCACCACTCTTACTCTTCTTCCATGTTTGTCTCTCTCTCTCTCTACAGGTATCTGTCCCTTCTTGTTTTTCTCTCTTTTTGTCTATATGCCCCTCTCTTTCTTAGTCTCTCTCTCTGTTTCTTTCCCATGTCTCCCTCTCTCTCCCTCTCTAGCCCATCTCAAGGTAATGAGATATAAATGTTTCAGGACTGTGATCGCCTTTGGCACTGAACCTGTCTGTCCGTCTCTCTTTCTCACAAACACACACACACACGCACACACACACACACACACACACACAAAACACACACGCAGAGGCAGAGTACATTATGTGCCAAATACATAGACGCAGGCCCCGGATTCACACACAGTGCAAACACAGGCATGCATGCGCACATTTCAGCAGGAGTGTTCCTCCTAAATCTAGTGGAACTAATTAGTAATTAAAGGACAGTAGGCTGCCGGCAGAATGACTGAGGAGTGTGTGTGCGTGTGTGTGTGTGTTTTGGGGGTTGTTTGTTGTTGCGGAGTTGGAATAAAAGACAAAAAGTGAAGTGTGTGTGTGTGTGTGTGTGTGTGTGTGTGTGTGGGCGGTTGCTTGCAGGGCTTGGTTACATAGGGGTTGCTGCACCAAATACTTGTTGGTGTTCCTGAGCTAAGGTCAGCAGTCTCAACTGGTTCCTTCTGCCACAAATACACACACACACCTGTGCACACACACACACACACACACAACAGAAAACTTAAGGTTAGCGAGGCAGACTTGAAAGGCAGACTGAAAAATCACCGGTTCACATCTCTAGACCGGCTGGAAAAAATCTGGGCTTGGAAAATAAATGTGCATTCTCAGACACCTGCTGAGTCCGCTTGCCAGCCGTGTAGCAGGAGCAGCGCGTCCCAAATGGAGGCGGGATTTCCAGTAAAGTGTGTTACGCAGCGATTTTGAATGATCACAAATGTGTAACACTGTCCCTTCCCCCAACAACTACGGTTGAAGTGTGGCAAACCGCAATTCCGGCGACCAGTTGTGTCCAACATTACAAAACTGGGGTGGCACTGGGCAGCTAACAGGTGTTGATGTGTAGAACTGTATGTGAAGTGAAGCAGGGCGGTGCTGAAAAAGAACATACATTCTGAGTACAAACCTTTCCTAGATTAATATAGGTTAAACCCCACACACAAACACACACTCTTACTACACAGTTCAGTATAACATTGAATATAAACACACCTGATAGACAATGTAAAGTGCAACAGTGCCATACAGTACAGTCAAATTCCAGGGTCGTAGCCAACTTGGCGAAGGGGGTGGGGGTTTCTCCAAAAGTGCACCCATTTAGTGTGATCACTGGATGTATTTTCTAAGGCCTTTGACTTACTATAGCCTATCAAAACACTACGTATTCCTGTGGGTAGATATGTAATTTGAAATAAAAAATAAAAATAAACTATTCTTAAAACAAGGATAGTTCTGTTTGGGTAGCCTGTGTGCATTTCAGTGGTTATTTTACCTCCAGACAGACATATTTCTCAACAAAACATCATTTTTTTAACCAATATTTTTTTCAAATTTTGCAAAACAAAAGATGAGGTTTTGGCAACAAGTTTCTTCCTTTTTATTGCCATTAATGTAGTCTTTGACTAATGCAGGACTCGTACTCAAAGGATAACACTATCCAACAGTTTTCTCAGGTGCATCCTAGAGAATATGTTCACTGACTTCCAGGTTGACCTTCCTGTTGTAATGCATGTGAATGAGGACAGGGTATGGCAGCTGCTCTTCTCACATGCTGCAGCACATGAACGTGTTCAATCTTTGACGTGTGCTTCCTGTTCTCTCACACTGTCAGGTTGCAATAGGCAGAGAACAAGCAATTTTGAGAAGCCTGTGAACATTTGGATAGATCAGAGTATCAAGTCACTTGGCTTTTTTTTTGTATTTCCAGCTCATGAGTTCCTGTTTAATTAGTTCTGGTGATAGCAGGTCCTCTTCGTAGTGTTAGACTGCAACAGGAATGTTCACTTTGATGGCACAGGGTAGAGGGAACTAGCCCAAGCAGTGCAGAGGAGCTCACTGATAGGCAGACAAAGTGGACCTCAAACTCTGTGGTCAAGGAAATATTCCATATCATATGATGTACTCTTATTCGATGTATGCAGGAGCACTTGCCCTGTCCATCTGCCTCCCAGCAATCTTGGGATGAATGTCTGGTTCTACACTGACTAGAGCAGCCAGACGGTTGTACAAGTTCTTCACTTCATCAACCACGCTGAATGCTTGAATGATATCAACTGATGCGCTCTGCAGCATCAGAGTGATGCCTGAAAGGTGAGACAGGTGAGACATCCAGTAGTTACATCTTTTTCTGTGTGGAGACCAAGAGCAGTGACTTCCATTGCTTTCACTATAAAGATTTTACAGGACCTGTTCAAGCGAGACAGCTCTCAAACCTCACTGAGTGGTGGGATTTTCGGGAGTCCAGGTGGAGTGGGAGAAAATCCCCCAAGGAAGATGGCAGAGACTGATCAGTGGCTGTAGGAAACATTTACTCCAAGTCATTGCTGCTAAAGGAGGTGCTACAAGTTATTGATTGAAGGACATCACATATTTCTTGCAAACGGATATTTGCGTTTTTGTTAAATTAACCAGTTTTGTTAAACAATGAAAGTATATTGTATTCATTAGTTCATGTTCTTTATTTGGGATATCTTCATCAGGATTTGAGGTTTAGAAAAGATTATTGCTCTATAATACATGAAATAATGATCACCTCCTTTAGGGTTCATAAACCTTTAAGCATGACTGTAGGTTTTTATAGATAATAGGACCACTGTTCTGACTCATCAGATGTTAAATAAGGGAGGATATTTAACATTGTGCCTGTCAAAGCGTCTGCGTCTTAAGAACAAAGCAACTGTAAAGTATCTGTGTGTTCCTTGTTTGGGTTAAGTTGATGTGAAGTTACCCAGAGACCCTGAACTAATTGAAAATCTTGAGTTTGCAGAGTTTCCTTAATTTTCTTAAAAGGACATTCCACCGTTTTTACATCTTATCAACATCAATCAGTCCTCAGTGGTAGATGCTATTGGATGGTATTGTTTTTGTCTACTCGTTCTGTGTCTCGGAGAAAAGCTGTTTGATTCTCGTCTCCACTTCGATGGGCGGTGAGCAGATGATAGCAGAAATCATTATAGCTGTCATAGGCGCCGACTACTGGGTGCCAAGGGGCCAGGGCACCCACAGACAAATCCTATTGCAGTTATACTTTGATGCGGGCGATTTAGCTTGATGATCCTGGATGATACACAGGCAGAAAATAAACGTGACTTTTTTTTTTTTTGTAGCTCTATTAGTAGTCAATGTTTGGATCAAATGTGCTTTCTGTGCGTTTGCTTTAGCTCCTTGCTGGTGTCAGCCTCTGATGTACAGATCCAGCGGTCTGGCTGGATGCATGCTGTATGTCTTTTGCTAAATGTGGGTGTGTGCGTAGTCCCAGCATCCTGGCTTGGACTGTGGGAAGGTAATGGTGACAAATATATTATTCTAGAAGTACAATCTGTAGTATTAAAATGACTGAATGTTTACTATTATCAATTGAATGTTCAATCATTTTTTTTACAAGGATTAAATAAGTTCAAATGACTAAAATTACCTTGTACAGGGAAGCCAGTACTGGAGCCATATGAGCCCTGCGTGGGCTCTTTGAGAAAAGCCTCGCTGCTGCGTTTCAAACTAATTGTAATCTGGCAATGCTGGCTTGACTGAGACAAGTGAACAAGGCATGACAGTAATCGAGATGGGAGGAGACAAAAGCGTGGAACAAAACAGGACTGCATCAGTTTCTTAACATAGTGATCAAATTTAAGATGAGACTCAAAGATGACCCCAAGGTTTTTACAATCAGAGGACCAAGGCATTCTCTGATTAGGTCTTTTTTAAATCTAGGCCAGTTACAGTAGCCTCAGTGTTTTCATTTGAGTTGGAGGAAGTTATGGGCCATCCAATCTTTAATTGCAGCCTAACATTTATACAGGGTAGTAACTTTAGTGAGTTGAGGTCACTGGGCTTTACGGAAATATAAAGTTATCTATCATCCACTTAATGATAAAAAATACAACCTAAGCTGTGAACCATAGGCAAAGACAATTAAATAGGCCCGAGAACTGACCACTGGGACACACCATATGCCAGAAGACAAGAAGAAACATGGTCCCATTTCCTATTAGACACATCTGAAAAGAACCAGTCAAGAGCATATCCATGTATACCAACCTAGTGCTTGAGCTCATCAGCCATGATAGCCTGATTGCTGGTGTCAATGGCAGCACTTTAATCTAATAACACTAAGATGGAACATTCACCCGCATCAGCAAAAAAATTGTGTTTACAACTCGTAAGAAGGCTGTTTCAATGCTGTGCTTCTGGTGAAAAACAGATTGGAATTGTATTTATTATTATTATTTCTTTCAACAATCTCTGAGAATGAAAAACAAAGAATAGCGAACAAACAGGGGTCGATAGCATCCAGGACATCCATGAGGAATTTAGGAGGGATTACATCCAGAGGTCTAGAGGACAATCACATATGTGACACAGCTCCTGTAGAGAAATTGGTACAAATTGGTTTCAGCAAAATAGAAGAAACCCAAGAGACCTCGAGGAGGGAGCGGGGTGTTATGTTGGCTCTGATGGAAGTGATCTTATCAACAAAGAGGGTTGAACATTTTTCACAATCTTCAACCAAGGAGGCAGAGGTGACGTGAGGTACACAGTTGAGTCGCCGATCAATGGTACTGAACCTAGCATTATGCTTATTGGTAGTTAATAAATCAGCGAAGTATGCTGCTCTTGAATGATTGATTTTTTTCATTGATTGGTTCGTCCTTCATGTGCAGATGGTGGACTAGTAGTGTGGTACTTTTCCATTTGCATTCTCTTCTGCAGACTGCAGATATCTTCATTTACCCCAGGGGAGGGGTTCACAGATGGAGTAGACCTGGTCTTCCAGAGCCGATCGACAAATATATTAACGCAATTAACGAAATCATCAACGAGAGAGACTTGAGACATACGCTGACTCAGATCCCTGAAAAGTAGATATTTAAAAAAGTAGAAATTTGCAGATGATTGTTACGATTCAGTGTGATTCAGTGATGAAGTAACTGTCAGGAGAGTGACATCAAAGAGGACACACTTATGATCAGAAATGAAATCAACGATGCAAAGTGAGTTAGGAGTCAGGGTGGAGACTAGATCAAGAGTCTGGCCACAGTTGTGGGTGGATAATGATCTAACATTCAGCAAGGATAACCTGGCACGTGGTACAGTCAATACATCATGTGGCACAGATGGGTTAGGGTCTGAGGTCCAACCCAAAATTGGGTTGCTAAGATTCCTGCCAGATGGATAATCAGAAACATGGGGGCTACCATTGACTATCACAGGATTTTTAGTAGCAGTTTTGCACTGAGAGGATCAGACTCGCCCAGCGCCAGGCGGTAGTGGCCTCACAGGACTTCAGAGCAAGCTCCAACGTTATGTGCTCATAGATGAACACCAGACCTGTTTAATGTGCAGACAATCCTGGCTAAATAACTCGGGTCAATAAAGGTTTCAGGGAATTGTGGCGGCCCACAACAAGCACAAAGGGAGAAGTAGAGCAGTATAGGGAGTATATTGAAACAAGTGTGTTATATGATACTTATGATACATGCTTTAAAACTGCTTTAAAATCTTTGCTAACATCAGGAAAATAGAATTTCATCCTCCGTGATGAAACGGGTGACAGTGTTAATATGCATATTTATATTAAACCTACATACCCATGCATGCACACAGCCACACACTGTTAATATGCATAATTGTATTAGGTGCTTCTGAAAGCGTGATATTAATGTGTGATGCAGAGGAACTGATCCTTTACGCTCCTCGTCTACTTTCCATTCCTCCCACTTCTCTATCGTCTCTGAGGGACATTCACATTGTTCCTAGCAAGGAAGCTTGAGATATATATGTATATTCTTGTGCTTTTACTTAAATTCAGTGTTTGCAAGGTGTTTATTGAGGAAAGTGACTGACTTAAGATGCTTCGAGAATGAAAAGAAGTAAAAAAGCTGTTTTTCTTTTTTTTTAAATGTTGCCTTTATTTGGCAGTCAGTAGAAAGAGAGACAGGAAAGATCAGGTGAGAGAGGAGGCATGACATGCATCATAGGTCCCAGGCTGGATTCAAACCCAGGACGTTGCTGTTACGTGGTATGCGCCTTTTTTTTAATCTCTTTTTAAATTTTCCTTTCAATTCACAACATTATACGTCATTTCAATTCATTTTTAACAACACGTGGTATGCGCCTTAGACCACTGAGCCACCAGGACGCCCCACCAAACTGTTTTTCAATTAGCTTTATCTGCAAATGGAAAATTCATGAAATAGAATAAAAGCTACAAGGGAAAAGCATCCTCAAACACGCACACATGCACACACAGCCATGCTTGCATGCACACAAATGCACAAACACGCATTCCAAATGACGAGTGCAAAGACACTTGTAAACTATCAGTCACCTCCACTCTCAGTTATGGAGGATTAACAGGAGAAATGACTAACAAAGAGAGGAAAATGGGAGTGTTTGGAAGGGTGTAAGTAGTAAGTAGGTATGTAGTTGACAAGTGACTGACTTGCTTAAAAAAACTGGCCAACTGGATTTGGGAATGCTTGGTGGCTACGTCAGACTCTACCCAGTGGGCCATGTGACTTGCTTCCTCTGAGTTGCGGGGTCTAGTATAAGTCTAGGAACTCTCTTTCATCACTGCACGGCTATTTTGCCAGTGTCATGCGTACATGTGGCCAAACAAACAAACTAACACAATCCATCTAAATGATGGATTGGAGCCATTAGGAGCCATTTATACAGGAATGCAGGTAATTCAAAAGGGGTCACAACCCTTTTCTCACAGCTGTATGTGGCAATAGAGATTCTATTTGAATTGCACTGGTGTGAACACGCCACCTATTCATCTAGCCAGCTGTTTATCTCACAAGAAGGGCGGGGAGATGTAGTTAGGTCACTGTGAAAAGCTTGTATCTTTTATTTTCAGGAACTAAAAAAAAGACTGAAAGATACCTTGTGCATAACACAGGTATTATTCAATCACTGTTTTGATGTTTAATCTGTAAAGTTACAGTATGCGCCGCACAGATGAGCCTGTTCCAGTTTGTTGTAAGTTTATTTCTATGCTTGTGGTATCAAGCTGCCTACTGATGGAAAATGTATCATACCTTGACTGATTCCAAAACCCAATCCAGAATAAAATGTCCTCATTAGCACTACTGTTGCCCAGTCACTGGCTTATGTCTGTTTATTTGGATTCAAAACCTTTCCTTTACACCCATTATACAAGCATTGATGGCACATTACTGTTTAAAGTATTTGATTATTGTAATAGCCCCTGTGTTTTAAGTTACAGTGGTATACCCATAGCCCCCACCCCCATTTCAAATCATAATTTAATACATTTTATTGAATTAGTTTATTATATTTACAGGCGAAATAAGCATTTATCTCAATTTAGTATGAGGAAATGGATGTATCTCTGGCTGCACCCCAACTCTTAACACCACTGCTGTACACTGTACTGTTCTCAGACAGTGTCAAATACATTCTTCAGGGTGCAACTTGCTTAACAATTCGTTAGATTGATTCATTTCCATAGGATATAAATCATGTTAAGAACAAATTATAAACAGCTTGACAGCAGGGAAGCGGGGTAATGCTGGAGATAGAACAGGGGCATGCAGAGTATGAAATCATATCAATTTGCAACACAAACACAAACACCCTCTCCCTACTCCTTTAGTCTCTTCTCTCTAGTCTTCTTTTCTTTGGTGTTGTTCTTACAAAAAATTGTACCAATGCAAGTAAAGTCCATTCTCCCATAATTTGTAATTACTTACAGTAATCAAATAATTACAGATTGCTCTATGTCCTCTATTCCCCATCTAGTTCTCTCGTCTGCTCGTCTCTCCTCTTCTCCTCCTTCCCTTGTCACCACTCTCTACCTTCTCCTTTCCTTTCTTCTCCTCATATCCATCCCTCAACCTTCTTCTCTTGATTCTTTCTCTACTTTCTTCCAGTCTCTCCTTTCATCCTCTCACATCCTCTCCTCCTCTGGCTTTCTATCCTTTCCTCCTTTTCTTGTCTCCTCCTGTCTTTCCATCTCCTCTCCTCCTCCACCTTGTACCCACCCTCCCCTTCTCTCTACTCAGCTGAAGGCCACAGCAGCAGCATAAGCATGATGTACTCAGAGCACAGCGACACTTCACTTCAGTCGCTGAGTATATCCATTTGCTTTTTATGTAACTCCATCTTTTATAGGGCTCCTTTCACACAAGCCATTCACCTCTTTTATGTCACTTTTAATCCACTTTGTTTTAATGATGTTCGGCCTTGTGTATGGGATCACATCGGGAGCGCATTCTCATTAACAGGCTCCGTTCTATTGTGTTACCAAGACGCACTCGACGTGATTGAAAGGATGTTGTCTCGTTGTTCTGATGTCCTGACGTGACTGTCTAATGTTTTGACTTGGCTTCCTCGAACACTGGCCAATGTTCTGTTCCCAAAGAGATGAGCGAGCACGCTGCAGTCCGCGGCCGGGGCAGGGCAGGTTGTCACCGATATAATGATGCATTTCATCTCAGCTGTAGCTTTGCATAATGTATGACATCCAGTTGGCGTTATGCTGTTCTATATGTGCAATGTCCTGTTATAATGCAGCTCTTTGGATGCACTAAAAGAAGAGCATGAGAAAGTTAAGCTCCTGGTTCTGCGCCCACCCAACAAGGCATCAGCCTGTTGGGCGGTTCTTTCTTGATATAGCCTAACAAAGTAGAAGTCTTTTCTCATGTGACGTGCACTGTTAGGTAGGTGCTGTCTTGTGTGAGTTGTCAGCATGTGGCCTTTTCATGTGTGATGCTCTGTTAGCATTTCGCCTAACGTGATGCCGTGCTCCCATTAGCCCTGTTCCTTCTAATGCGTGTTGTTGTGTTAGCATTTGTCCATTTCTCTCTCAGCTGTTATGCTGTGCTTGCATTAGTCCTGTTGCTTCTGTGTGATGTTTTGTTGGTACGTGGCACTCTTCTTTATTAATGTTCCATTTGTATTTGTCCTGTACTTTCGAACGTGTGATGCTTTGTTAATACTTCGCTGAATTCTTTCTAATGGGTGATGTTCCATTAGCATTAGCCCATATTCCTCCTAATGGGTAGTAGCATGCTGTAGGACATTGTATCTAATGCTGTTTACTATGTGCCGTTATGTGGGTTGATGTGTGATGTGTCCCGTTGGCTGGGCAATCTGATAAGGCAGCCATAATATTCTGAACCCTGTGCACTGAAAGTCTGTCAACTAGGCTACACACACGCATCTTCATAATCCCTTTAATGGACTCTGTGGGCTGGACAACAGTATCACCACAACACACACACATGCAAGCAAAGACACCCACAAGCCCAGAAATACACACACTTGCAGTGGATAGCAAAAGTCTACACACCTTTTCAAATGTTCTTGTTTTTATTTCCCTCGAGGTGTGAAATGATGAGACATTATCACCACCAAACATTTTATATTAAAAGTGAAAAACCAAAACACCTTAGTTAAGGTGTTTGTTTAACTAATCGTGTTTCTTATAATGCATAAAGCTTAAGGCACAAGAGTCTGCTATTCTCTTTGTGTGTGGTGAATGTGTGTGAGCAGGATGTAAACAAAGAACTCTTCAATGGTTATCTAAAATGTGAAAACGTTAGCCACTCCATCTGAATGGATGTGTACGGGAGTATGGGAGAAGTCTTGACCTATGTCAAAGTCAAAATAAGCCAAAAGAAGTATGTGAAAATAACTGCCAACCTTGGAGTGCGTGGTCAAAAAGGAATATCCGCACACTGGATTATAGAGCTCCTTTCTTAAGACTTGCAACGAGATGCAACGTTTCGCCACTTATCCATTGGGGCTTCATCAGGTTTTTACATAAAGTGTTAAGAAAGCAGCTTTAAGGCAGTGTATGGATCTTACTTTTTGAACCACTTTTCACGTTTTATCCAGCACCTGGCCTAAATATAGGGTGGATGTGCACACCTCTACTACCCCTTCAAGCAAGTAGGAAGCTCATGAGCTACCAAGAAACCAAGATCAACCTCAAAACAACTCCTACTATATTGGACTGTGTTGTAGAGTCTAGCCACTCCATGCACATTCAGTATCCTGGAGTGGCCCAGTCAGTTTTGTTTTGGGATTAAATGTTTTGTGATTGAGGGCGATTAAATAAACTTGACTTTGTTTGTACCTTGATTTTGCTGGTTACTGTGTCCAAAATAAAAGTGGGGAGAAAAAAAGTCTGTTTTCATTTTATTTTAAAGGGTGTGCAGACTTTTGATATCCTCTGCAGGTACACAGACACATGCACAGAGAGACAAACAAAATATAAAATACATGGAGACAACAAACCTGCACGCATGCACACGATCACACACATACACACATACACACTCTAGCTAAGACACTGTGTACAGACTAGATAATAATCACATACTCTCACATTGAGCCGTATGGAGCTGGCTGCCTCTTACTGACCTTGTTTAACAAAACATCAACATCCAGTTCCCTAATCACACTAAGGGCCCAGTATGTGTGTGTGTGTGTGTGTGTGTGTATGCATGTGTGTGTGCTTGATCTATGTTTACCATGTTATGGGGTCTAAATGTCATCACATGAATAGACAACCTGGGGGAAAAAAAGTGTTTTTGTGTGGATGAGCCTGTAAATCTGTGTGTGTGTGTGTGTGTGTGTGTGCATCTGTCTATGTGTGCATAGTCAATAAAGCTATCTGACGCAGGGTCAATGTGATGAAATATGAGCCTATTATTGGTGTGCATGTTGGCCCTGCTAATGTGTGAAATATAGCCTCGGTATACTGTGGAGGATTAGAGTGGTCATGTGCCCCTGGGCTAACCTTTTGTAGGCTCCCTGGCCCACCCTGGATTTGTACCAGAAAAGTAGATAAATAAATGTCTACTGTCACATTCACTACCAAAAGCACGAGTACAGAGGAAACATGAAGCACACCTTGTCTGCACAGATCACAAACTGTTTCCACTATAGGAAAATAGACAAATCCCAGCAAATGGATCAGAGTAATCATGTGTTCAACAACCTAACTGACTGACTAACTAACTGACTTCCATTAACGCTTAATTCAGCATCACAAGCAATCACAGTGTCGATATGCTGCCACCTGACCGATGGTCCTACATGTCCATTCTCTATCGACAGCTCGCTTTGCACACAGACGACACACACATTCGGGTGCCGCTGGGCTTGAACCCCGGTAAGCCTGTGTATAAATTTGCGTATGTCAGTGTCAGCCTGAAGAGAGATCTCATCATTGTTGCTGCCTTGACACTGCTGCTCTGGCAATTTTTCGCTATTAGTTTCCATTAGTCTTGGTTCAAGACTTCATTAGGAGAAATCTGAAGGGTTGTCGCCAGAAGTCAATACTCATATCCTTGGTCTTTGACACATTTAGCTGAAGGAAAGCCATGTCACACCAGTCAACAAAAATGTCAACAACAGGACCATGACTTCATCAGCATGGAGAAGGCTTAATATAACTCAGTCGTCTACAAACAATTTGACGATTTTCATGAAAGCTGTGAGATGTTCTCATATGACAGGAGAGGTGAGAGAACATACCGCGGGGGGGAGGCAGTAGGTGATGACAGTTTCCCAGACAGATAACCATTAGCCCTGCATGGGTCCAATCTGTAAACCCCTCACACTACCAGATAATCTTTGCAGACCATCAGCCTCCGAATGGGATTTCTGCTCCAATTGTTGGGATGGGACAATCTAGTGTAAACCGGCCCGATAATCCTCTTGTGCGTGCCCAGCGTGAGTGTGCATACCTGGGTAAATGAGGAATACAAATGGATTGTGGGGCTCTGTTAGGTAGGTAGGGAGGTGGGTAGGTAGGTATGTACTTTATTAATCTGAATGGACTTCCAGAGACGTGTTGATCACGTTGGTCATAGTGGAAATGCTCGGAAAGGTAACAGTCGGTGCAGCACTTTTCAAATCTGGGCTGTGTGGACAGAAGGAAGCCACTCCTGACAAAAAGCCACTCCACATGTGAAGCATGGTTTTCTTGGGTGTTTGTAGGCTGGTGGTGTTGGTTAGGTTAGACTGGTTGGAAGGCCTGTTTCTGTCTGTTTTGTGTTCCTGTGTTCCAAATTTATTCATCTTGCATTGAACAGATCAGTACTTACCACAATTCTCTTCAACTAAATAAGGACAAAACTGAGGTAATTGTCTTCGGTGTCCATGATGAAAGGCGTGATCAGTGCTCACCTTGACTCCTTTGCAGTCTTTGCAGATTAAAAGCCAAGCCGGAAATCTTTTGTGTAGATTGTTCACAAACTATCTCAGTTTAATCCATATTGAATTTAGTCAAGGCTGCAACCACAAAACATAAAGAAATAAGCAAGGGGGTTGAATACTTTACACTTTACACTACGTCCCTCAGAGGCCTTGTGCACATCGGTGTGTCGTTAAGAAAATCAATGGTAAAAGTAACAATTTATTTTAATATTAGCCTTTTTCCACCCAGTTAATGCAATTTGGACCACGTCCAGCAGCGTGTTGTGTTTGCTGCCCTCCTGTATGTTTACACAACACTTTGTGTTGATTATTTTCAAGCAATCAATAATTTGGCTGTGCCGTGGGATTTTGTTGCCACCAAAAACATCGAGCACTGCCGGAGTACTAGATATTGATTATGTGAATTATGAGTTGCACACATATCCTAATTGCAATTGTTCCCTACGTGTTTCTGTCCCCCTGGCCTTTTAGTGATTGATGATTTAATAAGGAGTGGTTTGACCGGATTAATTGCTAATTTGTTCACTCCCCATTTCCTAAATCATCCTTTTTGTCAGCTATATAATCAGAGTTTTGACCTGGTAAATGTTTGCCCTCACATTATTGACTCATCTACTTATTAACGAGGATACATTGATTCCTGCTAACAAGAGAAGCGTCATCCCCTTCCTGTCCTCTCTGGCACTTTTCACTTTGGTCCTGTTGTTGTTGCTCTGCTCTACTGTTTCCTGTTTTGCTCTGTCCCGTTCTGTTCTGTTTTGTGTTTTGTGTTTTGTGTTTTGTTCCATCCAGTCCAGTCCAGTCACTCAGTCAGTCCGGCACATCAAAGGGTTTTTATGTAATGGAGCAGAAAAACAGGGGAAAAAACACCCATGCCAACAAAACGTCTTCTGTCAGTCGACCAGAAATAGAGAGCGAGAGATGTATGACAAGAAGCATTCAGTTCTGCTTAGATCTCTTTGTACGCACATTACACATCAACATGCAAACATAACACTCTCTCCACCCTCTCTCCTCCTCTTTCCGTCTGCACTCTATCTCCCAAGTTTCTCTCTGCTTCTCTCTCCATTTCAAACTTACTCTCTGCGTCATTACGGATAATCTGCTATTTGGTGTAATCACACGGACAGCTGGGGAGGGGTGTGTAGAAGCCCACACTCTCTGCTATTTTTACCACACTTTCTTTCACTCTTTACCCCTTTTGGTCTCCCTTCCTCCTATCACCTCCCACATGTCCCAAATTGTTATTTACCCTTCCATCAACTCCCTCTGTCTCTCTGCATCTCACCCACACACACACACACACACACACACACACACACACACACACACACACACACACACAAACCTCCTAGGCCCATCAGGCGTCAATCTGCCAGGCCGGATCCCAGCACGAAATAAGAGACAGGAACAAATACTTTGATTGGTTGATTAGCACCAAATGAGAGCCTGATTGGTTTATTAGCATGTTGATCATGGCTGAAGAGCCTCTCCTACAGGGAACAGAGCTACAGCTAAGCATTCTGGGATGGTTTCATCACCACCTCTTGACTAGAAAAAATAATATGTAGTAAATCTTTTCATCTTTGTTAAAGGAAAAGAGACTTCTCACTGAGTTTAATCACAGTTTGCGGAACCTTTTCTCATAAACTGCTGCTTGGTGTTAAACGAGAGAAGTAAATGTGAAAACACCTTAAACTGTGAGAATGAATAACCTTGACAGATTTACGACTAGATTGAGCCGACTGTTAGGTGTCTTGCTGGGTATCTCAAAAGGAATTTTCATGTTATTCCTGTGGAGAGTGTGGAGAGTTGAATGGGTATATGAATATGACCTACTGGCCAAATCTAGAATGGAACAAATGAAGGCAGTAATCTGCAGTCAGGCAGTTAAGAGACACTCACTGGGAGCGATCCATTGACATTTAGAGAGTGACACTGGACTCAGAGAAATATTTTAGCTTGTACAATCCAAGTGTCTGATTTTTCATTTTGTGCGAGAAGTTAGAAAAGCATGTGCTCATATCCCTGGGAAATCACCTTGTGTACTGTGTCGATGTGGTCAAAGTTCAGAAAGGTCTCCTGGTCAGGAACAGAGGAGCAGCAGGCAGGAAAAATCATTGAAATTCAGAACTTACTACCAGATCCTAAAAGTATCTGGTAGTCTGACGCTCTACTTGCCCTTGGACAAAAGCGTATTCTTTTGTGCGTTATCTTCTTCCAGCCACGTCAACCCATGGGCTCCTTCAGACTGCCACACTTTCTGTTTTAGAATTACTTTTCCCTTTAAAGGGTAGACATGACAGATTTACAAATGGTAATAAAAAGTACTTCTTTCCCTGTAGCCAACATTTGTTTTTCAAGTAGCAAGTTCAAGTAACCTACTGCTTGTGACTCCAACTTTGATATTTTTCAGTTTCTTATTTTAAGTGAAAGTATGTGCTGAGAAAGTTTCATGACCCCAAGGCATTACAGCCTACTTAGTGTCAAGCAATACATTCTTAATGCTGGTGGGAGCTGAATTTTAAGAAGTGCAAGAATAATATCAATCATTTTGGTTTATATAGAGTGCATTTGTGTCTGATAAGTAATTGAGAAGTGAGGAGAATCTCAATATTGTATGTTATCCCATCCTGAGTCTCGTCACCACCAGTTTTGGCAAAAAGCAACGGCAAGATCTCTCCATCTCTCTAATTAGTTTATCATTTTCTTTTCCAAATATCGATGCATGTACAATTCATTTTCAGTAATTTGACCAGAGTAGTGAAAACATAATTGCCGACCGTGCCTTTATAATAGAAAAATGTTGCATTCCTTAAGGAATCAATATAGAACACGTTTTTGTTCTGGTGCTGAGAGAAGCAGAGGTGCTCATCCGTTCAGGACTGAAGTTTCACAGACTACAACAGAAAAGAAAACAACTCAATAATATGAAAGAGAGAGAGAGATTGAGAGGAGCCAGAGAGGAGCTCACTGATGTACTACGCACAGCACTGTGTGTGAGTGTGTTTGTGTGTGTGTGTGTGTGTGTGTGTTGAAAAGTGCACGTCCAATGTTGGCTATTGCTACATTCCGAAGATATCTGAGCTGAAAAACTAAGTAGTCGATAGGTTGTTGTCTCGGTGCGCAGTGTGCTGCCAGTGTCACTGACACAGTGAACACAGTATATTTCTGAGTGATCTTTCCACTGTTGGAAGGTGTTGAAGTCAGCAACTCCTCCTCCATGAGACCCTTTCTTGTTAAAAGACGAAAAATGTTTCCAAACATATACAGTATAGTGGAGAATTATATTTGCTTGGATAGGCAATGAAAATAAATGAAAAAAAGAATTCATAATAAAAGAATTGTAAAAATCACAGCCAACTGTAACATCATGAGGGTTTCTCATTGCTCATGTACATTAAGGACTCTAGAGACTCTAAATATCGTACTGGCAATTCAAACCATAAGCCTCAGGACAGAATAGCCAGGTAAAAGGTATAATTTGATTTAAAGTGGAAACCTCTAAATTTAAAAACTCAAAGATTCCTATAGTTGTCTAGGACAGTCTACGTATTCTTTGTGAACATGCACAATTCTCTCCCAAAGCAACAAAACAGAAGCAGAACTTGAGCCTGTCAATGAATTTGAGCTCCTCCAAAAACAATGACACGGCATCTTTCCCGTAGTCATCCTCTACGGAGCGGCTTCAGGTTACATCTTGATGACAATTCTTAGCTTCCTGGCAAAGGGGACTGTCAGAGCACCCAGGGGGACTGCCTGGGGAGAAGGAGACATTTCTTGGTTCACAACCGGTAACCCTACTGTACAATAAAGATCATTTGGGTATTAAATGTCAAACCTTCTGTGGTTCTACAAAATTAATAGCCCTTTGTGGATCGTCCTTGGAGCTGCTAAAGATTTTGCATGTTAATGGCATCCCAGCTTCAAACCACAGCTCAAGGAGAGACTTTCACAATTTAGTGAAAGGAGAGACTAAATCTGTAAGTTTGAATACAAGCTTTAATGGATAATGAATCCGGTGAGTATTGGCGGTGGCTCCATTTGAAATTAATATTCATGGGTTAAAGGAGAACCCTGTGAATCTCAGGTGAGCGGGAAACTCCCCCCTGTAGACTGATCTTCCAATGGGCAGAATGGATCCACTGACGACTAACTGGAGCCTAGCACTGGTGGAGGTGGGGAGGTGGTGGGGTGCAGCAGCAATGCAGCCTGAAATGACAAAGACACGCATGGGGCAGGTATCTGTATATATAGGGATGTGGCAGTTTGTCATTGGTTCCCCTTAGGGGGAGGGCAGGAGCGTCCATGCTTAATGGACTGATTGAATAACAAGCAAGGCCGATTGTTATACCTGGAGTAGAAATAAAGTAAATATGAGCCAGGTAGTCATGTATGTATCATGTTACATACATGATATTAACATGATGTAAACAACTACTACTTGGCCACTAATTTGAAAGCGGTATGAGTCTAAATTGGAGCAAAAAGACTCAAAAATGTGTTTGAGGGAGCGGACGCCAGAGAATCCCAATCCAGATCCACTCAAAAACCTCAGTTTGTATCCCCAAACGCAACATTTTTTTGTTATTTTGCTCCAGTGTAGACTTATACCGGTTTAATGTTGATGGTCAAAAACAGTAGTATAGTCAAACTATAGGTTTTAGATCACTCAACCATATGAAATTTGTTACTGCCCCCACCCCCATAACAATGTAATGAAGTCCCTTATTCTTCAGTACAGTTGTAGTTGTTTAATCATCAAAAGTCATAGCCCATTTAGCTAACATTACTCTAGCTGTCTCCCACACTCCCACAGTCAAACCCTCATATTTTCAGAGTCACTTTTTTCAAAAATGTTAGAAAAACATTTTTTCAACAGTAGGTATTGAGTTCATTATGCATTATATGTGGGGAACTACTCTATCTAAGCTGTCAAGTCCATTAAAAAGCACGTATGGCAAAGATGGACTAATACAGACATGCATCACAGCTGTTGCTCCCTTAGAGAATTGATAAAGCAGACATTCAAGTGATCACATGAC
Source organism: Hoplostethus mediterraneus (assembly GCA_034670385.1). Taxonomy (NCBI): domain Eukaryota; kingdom Metazoa; phylum Chordata; class Actinopteri; order Trachichthyiformes; family Trachichthyidae; genus Hoplostethus; species Hoplostethus mediterraneus. The sequence goes on along the minus strand of JAXDDW010000115.1, from coordinate 67,975 downwards.
ATCACACACAACACTTACATTTCACATTGCAGTGTGATGATGAAAAGACTGAATAGTTTCCACAACAGTCAGAAGACATTAACAAGATTGTTAAGATTGTCACAGAGAAGTCATTTGTAATGATTGTCTTTCTACGACATAGTAATAGACATGCATTGTCATTAAATGGATTATAGGAGACATTCAGTATTTTGATGTGTAATGATATATAAATCCTTTTTATTAACAGGGGATCCCTCCTTGTATGTCTCTCTCTTCTCCTGGCTTTCTGCGTTGGTCGTCTTCTTTGCAAATGCTCGACCCAACGTTAAAAACCAATCAATTCAAACACTATATGAATTTCGACAGAGTAAAGCCATTTCTTCAGGTGTATGGGCCCAGGTTTCTTACAGTCAGTGATGTAACTCAGCATTAGACTGGATAGAAAGGAAACTTCCTGGTTTGTCAGGTAAAGCTCCGTCGGTACGCCCAAAACATAAACAGACAGAACTTGTGGAATTTGCTGTTATCTTCGGCGGCCATGTTAACCCCAAATTCCTGCTGCATAGTTGTTGCTAAGTAACTAGTGCATCTAGGCTAGATGATGATCAGTGCCACCATGGCATCATTACTTATTTGCAGCCTTCTCCATCTCCTTTCATCCTTCCCAGATCAAACAAATTCCTTAACATAACAGTAACTAGTGTGGAACAAATATACTGCATGACATGAAATAGTAGTAGAGGTAGTATATGTATTAACAGTAGTAGTTGCAGTACATGTATGCCATGCTGTATTTGATTCATTTGAAGTTCCTAAATGAATTAGTGCGTCATGTTAACTAGAGGACGACCTAAAGCCTAGCAAAGTGATTTATCTTCCAACACCCCTGGGGTAAACCTAAAGGGGCTTGTGTAACTTGTAGGTATAAAGATCCTGCTCACTCTTAGAGGGGCAGAGAAATACTTGAATGCTGTTTGAGCTGGATGCTGATGTCTCTCCATGCTGCAACATGATTAAAGGATCACTCTGCTTAAACAACTTTCAGTGGCAAGTGACTTCTTTGACAAATTTCACACCACTAAATATCATAAATAAACAAGCAGTCTTATTTTCACAATGGTCGAAACAGTTGGGGAAATGAACCTGTGTGTATTATGTAAGCACATCTCAAACATTTCAATACATTTCTCTGCTCTTTATGTACTCGGCTTCTCGCAGAGTTGATTCTCTGTGGGAGACGTGGGAAGAATATTCTCCACACGGAGGCGAGTATCTTTGAATTCGCGGCCTTGATAAACACTTCTAGAGTTATTGAAATGGCTTTGGGTACATTTAAGACGGTTTCCATGTAATGTTAACAATGGTAATCATAGAACTGAACATTGATTTATACATAACTATAACGAATTGTAACTGTAATTATTGCACCTCATCAGCTTTCTTTACTTTCATGTTTGCATCAAAACAGCTTACCATGACGTACCAGTATGTTCACCTCCTATACTCTCCGGTTATATCCATTGCATGTGACTGTTATCTGGATAATGGCAGTACGGTGTCATCTGTACGGCTGCCTTCACTCCACTCTCCCCTCTTAGTTCTGACAACATCCACCCCAGCCACATATGCATCTCTGCTCGCACCACTGAACATAACCGCCTTGACATCTGGCCTTTTTATTCCACCCTGTTCTCTCCTGGGTTATCTTTTCCCATTGTGTATATATTTCTTTTTATCCAGGTAATAACTAAAATATCTCAAATTATGTTAGAGCAGGTATGACTCAATGGTTTAGGTTCACCTACCGCTAGAGGACATGGTAAAATGCCATTCTGAGAGATGACCTTCATCCTTTGGTAAATCCTTTCTACTGGAGAAGGATGACAATAACCCCGTCCACAGGCCACTCTATTCTGACAGCATCAGTCTTGCTCACTTACTCGTTTTCATTCGCTCCACTAAGCACAGTGCTTCTGCATCTGGCTCTCCATCTTCTATCTAAAGATTTTGACATGATGGCACTCAAGTCACTCCAGGGTTACAGTTTTAACTTCCTGAAATTATTATTTTTTTTCTATCAGCAAAGCAATGAAATGAGTTAATTTCATATTTTATCAGAAACTTTACTGTACTAAATGCCTTTAGGTTCTCCATTCTGTCCTGTTGAGGTACACATTCATCTGGCTTCCAATATCTGTTGTTAAAGCAGATACTAGTGTGTTTCTTTTCTTTTGGCTCATCTTAGTATTTGTCCACTACCTATGCCGTCCCTAGCATGTGTCATTCAGGAACTCGAAATCATCTTACCATGCACAGCTCATAGCATAGCAGTCTGTTTGAAAATGCATCACATATGCCACTGACAGATTTCCTTGTACGTAAGAAACCATAATCCATCATTGGTAATTGAGGGGTGTTCATTTTTCTACTGGGAAATAGCTTCCTTATTCTTTTCAGGCTATAGCTTTGATAACTGGCAGCCACTTTTGCGACAAGTAGCTCTTGAACGAAAGTACCTGGGAGGGGTGTGCAAAGTTGGAATTGATAGCTGTGATTTGCTTCATATCTAGTTTCAGCTAAGCACTGTTCAGCAGGTTGGCGCTCAATGTTTTGTCTAAGGTGTTACACGCTCATGCCTGAGCGTAACACGATCTTGATTTAATTAATTATAACCCAGACAATGTGAAATAGGCGAGGTGAAGGGTGATGAAGAGGAACATACACATTTTTGACACAACTACTGCTCCCTTATTAAATACAACCACTTGGGAAATGTGAGGGAAGACAAGGAATTATGTCGCGCCCCCCTCCCCAGTGGTGGAAGCAAAAGAAAAGAGGATTTTTTTTCCTAACTTGCTCTCATTTTGTGTCCGCTAGTCTGACAAAAATACTACAGTATTTTGAGGGGAGTTTGCAGGAGAATGAAACCATAGCATTAACACAAACATGTCCTCTCCATATCTCCTTTGTCATCTCCTTTGTCACACTCTCATGTAATATGCTATTACAGCTTTGAGCCAATTAAACGTGTGACTCCACTCTCAGAGGGTGTCTTCCCTGTGGGCGATGGTGGTTGCTGTGGATGAGAGATGAGAAGAAAAGGGAAGGTTATTTTCAGCATGTGGTCTGTTACAAAGCGCTGATTACCTGCTTAAAACTGAAGTAGGAAAATAATCCATGGAAACAGTAACATAATCTGATTACTCTATTTCTTTTTGAGCATTTTGCCACCCACATGCTTTATAATTTTTATCATCATCTACAGCCATTATAAGAATTTACTTCAAGATGTGTACATTTTTGTGTCTATAATCTCACCTGATTATCTGATATGCTTTTTGCAGTCAATGTAATAAGATGACAGTTGCAATTTTTGTAGTCAGATTACTGTAACCCCATTACATGTAACAAGTTACACCAAAACAGATATACACTGGCATTAAATTTAGAACTTGTGACATGAGGGGTTGGGTTTATACAGACATCAATTATCTGACTTAAATTCTGTGGGCTAGGAATCTGATCTGCTCAAGGACCAAACACAGAGAAACCCAATGGAATCAGGAAGGGGATGGATTTGCACATGCGAAACGATCCTCTCATGGGTGTCAAAACAGGGATAAATTATGTGAAATGTGTATTTCTTTCCTGACAGTATATAGGCAGGAAAGTGAGTTATATTGTAAGTAAGTTTGCTTTATTAGATGAGGTGAGTGGGAGACAAGGAATGAAGTGATATGAAGGTCATCTCACCACTTCACACATGTGCTGTGACCATTCAAAAAAAAGAAGAGTGGTTGTGGAAGAGCATGAGGTTGTCTGTGCATAATCTGGATGACATCTGAGTTCATCTTGAAAAAAATATAAGAGATTCTTTGGTTGTTATCAAAAGGGAAAAACCTTTTGCCATTAGAAACAATAGAAAAAGCTTCAGCTCTGAAAGGGGCTACTACATGATCCATAAAGCTTCCAACAAGTAAATGAAATGGCCATTGTGAAATGTACTATAGGAGTATTTGCTGCAAAGTGTAAAAAGATGATGGCTATGGATGAGGGTGAAAATGAAATGTTTGTATTAAAGAACTTTGAAAGATGGATCTATCCATTTTCTTTTTTCCCTTTGTATGCTAGTGGAGATGAAATATTCTGTCTTTAAAAGAACGCATTAGGTAATTTAAAGTAAGTGAAGCTGCTGGCAGATTTAGCTTGAAATCCCAGCTAGACTGTGAACACTCACTGTACTAAAGACAAGCCTACTATGTGATGACGCCCTAACATGCCAAAAAAAAAATCTGTTTGTTAAACACTGGCAATCAATAAACTACAATATCATAAAATAGAGTTTACATTTTCATGAAAAGATAACTTACATAACAACATTGTGATTCAACCTAAAATCTGGAAATTCATAGTAAGACAAAATGACTATTAGTTGTGAAGTGTGGAAAGAAATTTCCATTGTTTGTTTGAATGGGGAACTTATTTCTGGCACCAGTCTCTAATAGTCTTCAGACTCCTATTACGCTGATGTGGACGCCAGGAAGAAGAGCTGTCTCCATCATGCCAGTTAATGGGGATCATTATGCCCACAATCTCTTGTATCATACTGTGCTGTGTCAAATATGTGTTGAGTTACCTTAACACTTCTTGTTCCAACACATCTTTAATTTTTAACAAGTTTCAAAATAATCTCCTTTGGGAGGTAATCACATCAGTTAACAATTTACATTGATTTAAACTCCAGGGTTTGATTCCCTGAAGACAGTGGTGTGAGTGTTTGAGGTGAATAACCATATGCAACTGAGATTATTTTAAACACTTGGAGTGTTATGCATCACCAGAAAACAAATTACCGTTAATGTCTTGAACTATGGTTATACTCATATATAATAATTAAATAAAGAGATTTTAACACATTATTTAACGGAAAGACTTAAAAGACTAACTGACTTTCTGGGAAATTGGCTTGTTGGTCAACTTACATTACAAAGGGGGAAACACCAAAATCATCTTGTGTCTCTGGTAGATATCTCTACATGCTAATTCATTAGCATGCAGTATGTACAGTGCCCATAGGCAGCTAGCATTATCTAATATAATATCCAGACTTGGTGTTTCTCTCGTTACATAAAGGGCAAGTTGACCAACAAACCAATCTGTGTAATCCTTTAAGGCCTCATTTAATCATTTTATCCACGATACTCAAATTGACCGCACATTACAAAAGTTAGATATTGATTAACCAAGAACAACAAATCCATCAACAATTCAAGATGTGTGCAGTGCAAAAAGAGCATAAGTGATCCAAAGTCACCTATATGCTCGTTGATGGATTTATGCTGCTTTATGTTTCTTTATGCATTCATGCTTCTCTGTGAATTCATGCTCCATTATGCTTGGACTGAAGTTGGCTTGATAGACAAAACTCAGATATCTAAATGGTTTTTAGATAGTCAACCCTATTTTAAAATGATACAATGTGTTTTGAGAAGGTTTCACAGGCCCCAAGGTCGTGAAACATAATGGTACTTAATAACTTTAAAATTGAATAGGTTTTCATCTAGGTATGATGAACCTGATCTTATGAAATTTCTTTAAATGAGCTTGATGTATTAAAATACAAATAGCCTGTTCCATGCCTGAAAAGTGAGAGATCGTCACTAAAGGATTATGTGGCGGAGAGACAGCAGTTTGACACTGAAATAGTGCGGTGGACAGCGAGGGTATGGGTGTCATCTAAACACATCCTCTGTTTCGGAAAGGGCGAACTTTCTCTTATCCATTTTTATTTTCACCAGTTATCTCCTGTCTTACTTATAGTTAAACGTTGTATTGCATGACAACGTGATCACGGCCCGAGCAGCAGCTTCTGATGGTTAACTCAGAGAGACAGGAAACTAAAACGAAATGCTTCCAAATAAACACAAATTACAAAATAAAATACATTTCTTCGTATTTCATAGTAACCATTGTCATGCAAAGGAGCACTGTTTCATGTATATGATTTTAAGCGCTTCAGATTTTAAGCTTCAGCCTGTTCTGTAACTCTTCAATTTTCTGCATTTTAACCATCAAACCCATGCTGATATCCATGACAGCATTAAAAAAAAATCTATTGCGCCCATCTTCAATGTACCTGGCAAATGACCATTCGAGCAAGTGGGTTTTAATGGGAATACCCCTTCTACCCATTCAGATTCTGAACCTGTAACTATATAGTTACTGCTGATGTGCGGCAGGCTGATGGCGATAGATGGGATTAAAAGAGAGATGGATGGCTTTCAGATAGCGCTGCTGAGCTTTCAGAACGTTTATGAAGGTAATATCCATCAGGCAGAGGAAGATTGATTAGTTCTGTCTGATGAGAACAAACACACCTAACAACTTCTGTTTTAATTGCTAATGCTTTTTCTCCCCCTTTTTGCTCACCCCCCTCACCCTTCTGTCATGTTAGTTTGTCATTGGAAGTATCCTTGTTTCATGTTTATATGTTGCTATAAGTAACTGTGGATGTATGCATTCATATGTGTGCACGTGCAAACATGCCTAAGTCCTTTTTATGAAGAATTCCACTTATTTGCGTCCACATGAACATCACTGGCCGATGTAGATGTAAATAAGTAATATTTATATATTCTTCACCCTGGAGCCAGTCTCAGGGGGACAGTCGAGCTGTGTTGGACCGCCTACATTGCATCCGAATCTGCCAGTAGCGATGTGTAAAGGTGCAGCAATTACATTTCTTGTCCGTCAACTACGAGCATGAGCACTTAGTTGTCAGTCTTGATATTTACAATTTGGGCCAGCTACCTTAATACATACAGTTTGTGTGGGTGAACACATTTGTGACCTACAGTATGTTGAATTCACAAGTGTGACTATAATTAAATGGCATGCTCCAATAGATTTGCTGTATCAGAGGCTTACACTGAAGTATTATGTATCAAGTATTATGAAGACCATGGAAAGACTAGTCCTCGCTCACCTCAGTCCCCTAGTGAGTTCATCACTGGACCCCCTGCAGTTTGCCTACCAGCCCCACATCAGAGTGCATGATGCAGTCGTCTTCCTGCTGCAGAGGGCCTACTCTCACCTGGACAAACCAGGAAGCACTGTGAGGGTCATGTGCTTTGACTTTTACGCTGCTGCAATCTATCCATCTTTTGGACCGATACCCAATAACTGATGCTCGGATCAGTGCACGGATAGCTGTGTTAAATGTCATTGACCTAGCAGCCAGATAAGAGGCTGATGTATTCCTGTATATGATAGATTGGATTTAGCTTCAAATGCTTATGTAAAAGTTGTGGGAGCAGGTCTGATTTCCTGGGCACTATCATCACTAGTCAGGCTGTTATCTCATAACTCAGGACAGAAAAGCTGCTTTCTGATGAAGAACATTATCTCTGTCTCTCTCTTCCTCTCTCTCTCTCTCTCTCTCTCACACTAGTGAAGATGGATCACTATAATGCACATCTGTACGCTTACACAGGTGTGTACGTGCACACGCACACACAGATTACACAGTGTTGTGCTTCTGCTATAGATGAAGAGTAATGACTGAATTCCTTCACCTCATATCCACAAATGCGCACACATACACAGATACATAGTGTACATGCACTCACACATGCTTAGCTCTAGTCTTGAGTCAGGCAGATAATAGATTTTGTGCATAGGACAAGAAAAGAGTCTGAATCAGTCCAAGACTCTATCCAGTGTCCCATGAAAGTCTGCTTCCCATGAGCCATCCCGTATCCTGTATCCTAACCAGACTTTGATGTACAATAGCTGATGACTCAGACTTCGTCATGAGTGGGCTGCTTTTGTTGTCCCCCAAGATGAAATTTGAGGGATGGACTACAAATCATTCTCCCTCTGTTTGTTTGTCTGTTTGTCCATTTATATGTCTGGCAGTTCATCATGCTGGATACCAACCAACTTTGTTTGAACTTTGTTGTGGCATTTTCAAAATGACAGTGATTGTTCCAAGGTGGGTCATACAATTACAGGGCAAAACAACGTGACACGGTGTCCTGGTGGCTCAGTTTACTAAGGCCATGTAACTACAATGTCCTAATTTGGCCTCTCTCTCTCTAACAATCTTTCCTGTGTCATACTGTGGACTACCAAAAAATGGGGGAAAATGGATTGGCCTGAAAGAGACAAGCTTAAAATACAACAACACGTCTGCAATAATATGATATCAATAGTCCACAGTCAATGGACTGCAGTGTACATCAGCAAATACATGTAGTATGATTTTTAGATTGTATGTATTGTGCACTAGCACGCTAAGATCATAGCCAATAATGTCTGAGTTTAAAAGAAGCAGCACAACATACTCTTTTGGACTTTGGGGAATAAAGTAAGGCTGGCATAGACAGTAGAACATGACTTACCTCTCTTCAAGAGCTTACCAGAGCTTAGTCAGCAGTGAGCATTTAAGGGCACATGAATGTTTTAATCCTCTCCATAAACTCATAACACACTTCCTCAAACCTCCTTCTCCGGTGTGTACAGATAAAATGTCAAACGCCTTCAGATGGAAAAACTGCTAAAATGAGGAGCAACTATTAGAGCTGGCCTGTGAACACAATTTTAAACCTGTTTTACCATTAACTATATATGATCATTTTTGCTTGAATTACGGCCATATTTTTAAAATATCACGCCAAACTGTCAATTCATTCTCTTCAATTTTAGCAGCGTACAGTGCAGTTTCACCTGGAACTCTTAGAGTTGTGCATTAACTCTTATTGATAGAAGAGTGCAACTTGTGGATTAAAGTGGAAAATTAAATTACTGACTCTCTGGCTATTTTGTATGAACTGCGTGGCATAATTCAGAATTACTGATTGAGTGTTGCTTATCTTGTATGGAAACATTTTCTTAGTTGCTGGAAAATGGAAATGAAAACACAAACAGATTTTGGTATTTGATATTGCATTTCATTTTAAACCTGTAGTTTTTAGATTGGATTAGACATTAAGTTCAGTGAGTGCTCAGAAATGCAAGTATGTATTTTTTCCCTTGAAAGGTTATGTAGATGCCACTGGTCAAAACTCATAAAATGTTTTTTATAGCACATTTTCAAATGTTTCATCCTAGGTTAGTATCATGCCCCCGGTCCTCTGTAACACTTCTGGGGAAGTGCCCTTTAAAAGATTATTTTTATGACATGTCTGCTTCATTAGACAGTTCACAGAGAAGAGAGATGATGAGAAATGATGAGAGAGATGACAGGTTCCAATCTGGATCCAAACCCAGGATGTCAGTTACATGGCGGGCACCTTAGCCAGCTGAGCCACCACACGTTTTTGCCCCTGCTCCTGAGAGAGTCTGTGCACAGCTTTGCACTCTCTGGCTATAGTAGTGGCAATGGTTTTACCTTTTTTGTTAAAATATGTTTAGTCATCATACTATTTGATGAGCATCTGCTGCTCTGTGGTGGTGAATGTATTCCATGCTTGCCATCTCGGGTCTGTGTTTTGAAGCTGTGAATGCTCATTCATCTTGACTGTTCAAACCAGGCTTGAATTAGACTGATTATGTTAACTGGAGGAACCGCTTCATCACTTGACTGATTTGTTAGATCAATTTAAAAAGTCAGGCTTTTCATATGAAGCCCTGCTTTTCTCAGCCTCCTTTGTGGAACGGCCACCAGTTCAATGTTTGCAATGAACACAAAATTAAAACACATCCCAACTGTAGATTGAAATCATATCTCTATTCCTTCACTGACATCACTAGGGTTGGGAAATAACTATACCAAAACTGATACCTTTATTTCGATACGATACCTTCACGATATTTTTTTGGAATGAAAACTATATAGGTTTTTAGTCAACGATTATAACTAGTATATTTATTAGTTTAACATGTAAACATTGTCATTGTAAAATGACAAATACGTATTAGTCTGTAAACATTATGTGATTGTAAAAATGACATAATGCAGGATATAAGAAAATAAAGTGAAATTCCAAAACGCTGTCTTTTATGAAATGTCAGTTTGAAAACCAAAGAAAATCCAGCTATGAATACATTTGTGGGTGTTAGAATGACACACATTATAGCTTTGAACTTAAAGCTGTCACACACAAACGTATCACACACCATCTCCAATTTCCCTCTGTCAGAGCCAGCAGGGTATTCTACCCCCCATGGATGGAGATGATACTTTTTCACTCAATTTGTCTTGCTTTTCTGATCTCATTCACTGCATTTCACTGCATTCTTTGTTTCTCTTTTCTTCTGTTGCTTGCCTTTGGAGAGCTAATTTTCTCATTTGAAGACAGAAAATTCCTACTTCTCAGTAGTCATGAATGCACCTGAAATTACTTTGCCAACTTACTACAAATAGTTGCTCATATGCTACCATTAAGAAACAAAATGTATACATCCCCAAACGCTTTCAAACTCTCGTAGGGTCCATGACAACAACAACAACGGCTGCTAGCGTGCCACACAAACACAGTCCATCTGGCTCCGAAAACACTTCCACAACCTATTTAAATCCTATTTACATTTTAAAACCACAAAAGGTGCCCCCATAGTGGAAAACTGAAAAAGGCCAAACCTTGAGAATTTATGGATTAAAAGCCCTTCTGGCTTAGATCTAAGGTAAAGCTATGACTAGGAGTCATTTACTGGTCTTTTGTGGGTGGTATGAAGACTTTTTTTTGCAGTTGCAATCATTTTAATCGCTTTTGCATTTTGTTGCATCATGCCTCTACCTGCCTCAAGTATAGCATAAAGACCTGTCTAGCCAAGTTCTGAAACATGTGAATAATGCGGAAGAAGCAGGAAATGGAAATGAATGGGAGGACAATCCAAAGAAGAAAACCACACCATTGTTGTTGTTGACTGTTTTGCTGGAGAGTATCTGCATAGTGAATTCTATGTTTATTTGGACTTGAGCACCACACTGCTGAGTCTCTCTTTAGTATGAAAAATGAGCCACTAAACTCTGTATGTGATTAGTCACTGTGTTGTGGAGGCTGGGAGAAGGGAGTGTGTGTTTACCACAGCTAGATGCCGGGATGATTAATTTGCTGTGTGGTGCTTGTGTGCATTTGGTATCATTGTGGGCACTTTTTGTGTGTGTGTGTGTGTGTGTCCTGTGTCTGATTTGAGTGTTTACCTGTGCTTTTTCTGTGCTTGTATGGCTGTGTGCATGCGTCTATATTTAACACACTGTATAAGTGTACATATATGATTAATTTGCTGTTGCGGCATGCTAGCAGAGATTAATCGATCTTTTTCCTCTGTGGACGGTAATGAGACAGAAGCAGCCAAGTAACCTCATGGCAATGTAGCACACGTTCCCATGGGAAAGAGCACTGTAATAGAACGAATGGCTGTGGAAATGAGAGAACAAAAAACAGTTGATGCCTGTCACTCTGTCCCTCTCTATCTACCTCTGTTTTCTCGCTTTCTTTCTGTATCTTTATCTATCCTAAGCTTTTCCCCTCTGTTTCTCTCAGTCACACACACACAGCACAGTCTATATCAGCATATATCTGTATCTCTATGTCACATGACATGTGTGTTTTTTGTGTTTAAGACTGCACTGATATCTTGCGTTGTACATCCCATTCGCATCAAACACATTAAATCGTACATATAGGTCAAACACACGGTTAATATAAATATGACCACTGTCCACGTGTGAATATCACCAAGCATATTGCACACACACATGACTGACTGCATGACTTGATTATGTTTAAGAGAGGAGGAGAGGAAAATGGTGGAAGGGAGCGGAGGGGAAAATTATGTGTTGCTGCACAGTGGGGAGTCTTGAGTCCTTAGGTTAAGGACTGAGTTTAGTTTTCAATTTATTCATGTACATAAGTAAGACAATTACATCAAACAAACAATGTGTACCTGAGGTTGAAAATAAACATAGAAAACCCTTAGGGCTGGTGAGGAACGCTGTCTCACAGTGGAAAACTAATTTAACAATTTAGAAAGGGAAAATACTTAAAAAAGCAAAAGATTATAACAAGAGGAAATTGGAAGAAAATGAAGAAATCAACCTGGGGTTAGGAACCAACAGAGGTTGCAACTAAAGAATCTTAAATAAACATTATTTCAGATGAATATTGTATTATCTGGGAGATGGTGCTATTACAGAGATCCTTGGCGATTCTCTGTCTATTGGCTGTGAGCGCTTCTGATTAAAGCACAATGAGCAACAGTAGAGAGCTGTTCTGGTGTTGAGGTGTATGTGCGAGACCGAGAGGCCCTCATGTGATCCTCTGACCAGCGTGCCCCGGAGCAAAATTCACACGCAACTTCAATTTTGCTCAAAAGTTAAGAAAATCATTTCCAAACAAATTCCCTTTAATTCCGTGTACATCAATTGGCATACATCAAACACACTGAATAGAATAGAGTTTTATGGTTTTTATGTTTTTCCTCAAAGTCAATGCAATTTAGGACAAATCCAGCAGCACAAAGTGTTTTGCTGCCCCTTGTGCATAATAACACGTTGTGTGACATTTCTGGGCAATCAATAAGGGAGCAAGGCAATTTTAGTGTATGGTGTGCTATGGAATTAGGCATGCTGCTCAGTGTTCACAGCCCAGTGGCGAGGGGCCTTCGGGTGACCCCCACTTCAAGGCTGGGAGAAAGATGGCCAAGCAGTAGGCTAGATACTGTGTCTTGCCTGTGTGTTTCTCTATCTGTCTGTCTGTGTGTGTGTCTGTCCTTCCATCCAGCTGTATAAGCAGATCAGCAGCTGGCCACATAATGTTCACTGTCAGCGATCATCTGTTGGTCTATCTATCAGTCTACCTCATTATCTATCTGTCTATCTGTATAAGCAGCTGACGAGATACTTTTCAAGGTCAGCTTCCATTGGCAACCATGCGCCGTGCTCTTTCTGTATCACACATTTGCAACTGTTCAGCAGGACCTATTATTTGCCTCTGTAATATTACTCTGCCCCCCTGATTCTGGTCACGATGTGGACATAAATAAATCACTCAGATTAAAACATGTGTGTCTGCGTTCATGTGTGCACATGCTTGTTCACAGCCAGCCTTCCTCTTCAGTTCAGCAGCATTGGTGTGGTTGATGCGTCTAATCGCACTCAGTTGGGTCAGACTACTCTCGGAGGGATTTTTGTTTTTTCACAGCAGCAGTTCTACCAGATGGAAAGGTTTAGTTCATACAGTTTAGCGTTTTGTATGGGAATTGGGAAATGAATACAGGGAAAAGGAATGTCCTCGCAAATAAAGTAGTATAACAACACGTTTTTGTGATGAGCCCAAATACTGTATGTGTACCTTTCAGTTTCTTTCAGTGTGTGTCTGTATCTTCTGATTGGTTGGTTCTCTCTCTCTCTCTCTGCTCCAAGAAGGATTTCCAAGATATCAGCTATTACAGGATAACTAAAGGATAACGTTTTTTGTGACGTTTCGTGTTGCTGTTTCAGATGTCTGTGAATGGCCTAAGGTGATAAGGTGGTAATCATCAGACACCAGTAAAATTGAACCACATTAATGGTGAATGAATAGGATTCATAAATAGGTAGTAGTGTGACAAGTTTTAAATCTGGATTCAAACCATCCTTATTTAGCTTAGATTTAAGTTTTGGTATTGAGTAAAGTGTATTTAATTTGACCAAAAATTCTGAAATGTGTAATGTTTGTCCTCGACCACAGTAGCAACATACTCTAATGCCGAGTGCAGAATAGACGATTGCAGCCCTGATTTTCCACTTGCAGACAGTTTTTGGAGATCGCAGACAAAAGCCCCAGATCAGTGAGACGTGACGATGCATCGCAGACGCCCGAAAGATTTGTTTCAGCGCAAATCAGCACACAAACAACTTGGATCGCTAGCTTCTTGAGAACATCCATTTATGAAAGAAAAACATCCTGTCTCGCTCCTGGTCTCGCATCATTTCCCGTGTATTTTCGTGACAAAGTGTAGTTTGGAGACCAGACAGATCAGTCATGTAGTGTGCAAACCACAACGCCTTCATGATACCCGATTACCAGACAGAAAGTTGTGTGAACAGTACAGCAATCTGAAGACTGTAGTGTGAGCTTGGCATTAGCGAGCACATTTTTAAATTAGCTAGCATTGGATGGTTGTTTGCTGCCGTAGCCAGCCATGACTAAAGAGTTTTGAATTTTGCGACGTCGTTCTGCACACTACCATTACGCTGCTCAATTATTTACCTGTTTGTGTCCCGCCTGTTAGTTTGCACAATTCCTACCATTCTCCTTTCATCTGTCTTATTAACAAGCCTTTCGAGTCAACAGAACTGTCACTGCCTGGATGTTTTTGTTTGTCACACTGTTCTTGGTAAATCCCACACTGTGTAAAAAGACTAGAGGGAACCTGTTGTGACTGGCTCAGATGATCATATCAGGCTCAAAATCACTTGCTGGTTTTTCCCATTCCAATCAAAGTAATAACCAAACCCCCGGATGCCTGTAACCATGACCGTATGACTCATTGTTTGTACTGTAGGCACAATTGTTTTTTTCAATTCCAACAGGGTGGTGTTCCTCATGAACTGGCCTTTGAACTGAAGAAGACATAGTTAAATAGAGTGGTATTCAGCCTTGATTTCAGCAGCCCTTTTAACTACTTAACATCAACCTCGATGACTAAAGCCGTTTTACACTGGTCTTGTTGTATTGTGTTGTATAGTGATTCTTGTTCTAACACCTTTCTCAACATTCAACACAGGACAATTAAATGTGTTTTTCTGACCTTTGGGATATCTTGATATTTTCATTTACTCATTGTCTATACTCACTTATTCATATTTAGGGTCAAGGAGGCCTGGAGCCTAGCCCAGCATGCATTGGGGATGAGGGCAGGGAGACTCCCAGTTCATTGCAGGGCTCACGCAGATTGACAGAAAACCACTCACACTAACATGCGCACCTACGGGCAGTTTAGAGACTCCAGCCCACCTGACTTGCATGTCTTTGAATTGTGGGAAGGATTCGGAGCACCTGGAGCAAATGCAAACGGATGTGCACACTTGCAAGCTTGGGGGGACAAACGGCATGAGGAATGTATACAATCAAGGTTAACTCTCCATTATTGATGTGCACAGGCTCAATACCCAGTGGCTATTGAATACCATCTCACACACAGAGGCTTGTATTATTCAAAAGTGCATTTCATTTTAATATAATAGATTGGAACAATTTGGCATTGTGCCAGCTAATAAGTGCAGTTGAATGTCCACTATTTTCAATTTTGCAGTTTTGTACCTTAGTATCACAGCATGGGAAATGGAACAAGAAAAGAATCATACTATGCTTGATTTCTATTTATTACTTATTTATTACCACTGGTTTGTGGATTTGTGGGGGCAGTGAACCCCCTGCTCCCCTGTAAACACCCCTGTGACCCCAAACTGCAACTGTGCCAATCATCAAGCCACCATGCTACCAATTTTTTTAATTTACTCTCCAATTTTTTTTCACTTGTCAAATTATGGGGCAGATGCAACGGCACTTCATTCATTGACAAATTGTTTTTCCCCAAACTAACCAGTGTTGCTAGCTGCAAGCTAGCCCATCAACAAAATAAAGTTTTAGAAGTCAGAAAGAAATAGATAGAGTTCTCTTTCCCTTTTGTCCTTGCTTTGGATGGGAGGAAGTGCTTCTTCTCCTTTTTCGTATTTCAACTATTGCTTTGCACTTCCTTTATCTGTAGTTTTAGGGGATTATTCAACTCTGGATCAGGAAGAAACTCAGCATTCCTATTTTTTCTGTCTCGCCTCCTTTACGCCTCTTCCCCTTCCCTCTCCTCTTCCCTACCCCTCCTCTAATCCCAACTCCTCCTTCTTCTTGCCACCATTCCCCTCTTCTTCCTTTCTTTTCCCTTCTCCATTCCTGTCCCGTCTAATCCTTTATTCTCCCCACTCCTCACCTCTCCTTTATCCCCTCTTCTCCTTCACTCCCCTGACCTCTCCTCGTCCTCTCTTCTCATCTCCTCCTCTCCTCTTGCCTTCTTTGCAATTGATCCTATAACTCCATCTCCTTTTATTTCCACTACTCTCTCCTCATTTCTCCTCTCATCTCCTCTTCCCTTCCACCTGCTCTCCTATTGTCCCCATCTTTTACTCCTCTTTCCTCCCATATTGTCTAATCTTTTCCTTTTTTTCCTCTCTGATAGTGTTCTTTCCTCTTCTTGCACTTCCTGTCTTCACTGCTGTCTCCTTCCCTCCCTTCTTCTCCATTCTCTCTTTCTCCCCGATTTTGTTCCTCTCTCCTCTCCTGTCGTCGTTTCTCCACCTCTCTCATCTCTGTCAGTCTCCACTGCCAGAGCAACATGTCTCCAAAAACAGAACCAGAGAAACGATATCTTGACAAAGCCCAGGGATCTGCCGTGGCAGTCCCTGCCGTCTGCTCATCTATTCGTTTGTTTGTTCTTCCCCATCCCTCCCTCCCTCCATCTCTGGTGTGTGTGTCTAACTGTCCCCCCTGGCCTCCTCACATCACACACACACACACACACACACACACAGCCTCTGATTGCGACCTGACAGTGCGTTAAATTACAGCCTCACCAACACTGCTGTGAGGGAATCGCTGTGCTCTGCTCGCTGTCTGTTCTCCTCTCCTCCTCTTCCCCCCCTCCTCCTCCTCCTCCTCCTCCTCCTCCTTCTCTCTTCTCTCCTCTATCATCACTGCTCCTTCTCTCTTCTGCTCTCACCTGTTGTTTTCTGCTTCCCTCTCACTACATTTTTCTTCATGTCCTTGGCATTTTCTTCATTTCTCTTCTTTCTCTTCCATTTACTCCATTTACTCACCTGTTTTTCCTCCTCTGTTCTGCCCCTCCCTCCCTCTCCTCTCGGGTCATTTCACCAATCCCAATCTTCCCTCTGGTCTCCTCTCGTCTTTGTTCTTCGTCTCTCTTCTCCTCTGCTCTGCTGACTTCTGCTTTTGTTAATCTTATAGACAGTGATGCCATCGGGATTTCTTCTAATTTGCCTCTCCCCATAACCCCTCCACCCCCACCATCACCCACCCACACATCTCTTTTACTTCCCATTACTATATTGCGCTATAAGTCTCACTCCTTTCTTTTCCTAACTCTCATATCACTCTCCTTCCTCACGATCATCCTCTTCCCTAACTCCCCCTCCCCTCCCCTCCTCCCATCTCCTTCTCTCCCTCCCATGCCTCATTACTATGTGTGTGTCTGCGTGTCAGGTTTCATCCTGTCAGTGAAAGGTCAGCAGCGGGGATTTCCCTGGGCGTCACGGCTAGCAGCTTTAGCACTCTGCGCCACCAGCCTTATGCTGCATATTAATAACAGCGCTAGGAGCCGCCCTGCTTAGTGCCAGCAGCCTGCTTACGAAAACAGCTAACACCTAGCCTCAAGCCTGGTAGCAAAAGCCTTGTGCGGGTTATTGAAAAGACCAGCAGCTTTAGCACTCATCACTAAGCTAACATCTGTACTGTAGCTTAGCGACAATGTCCTTGTGCCCCGTATTTAACAGGGTAGCTGCTTAGGCTAGCGGTTAAGCGCTGAGCCACCAGCTTTTTGCTTTTCTGCTGCTAGCTAAGTTAGCGCTTAGCTTAGCGACACTAATGCTCTCCTGCATATTACATGTATTACTACCTCAGTGCTTGGCGCAGCCCCTAGCCCTCTGCAGAGTACAAACCAGAAGCTAGCTTAGTGTTTGACTTGCTCTTCCATGCAGGCGAACTACTAGAGCAGCTCAGGGAAACACCAGTCTGAATTAATGTGGCCTAATATGTTTATCTGTGTTTGGTTTTTTTGTCCTTCACCCGTTCCCTCTTTGTCTCAGTAGTAAACTAGCTGGCCTGTTAAATGCCATATGGAGGAAGAAAAAAACCACGAGAAATATATCTTATACATATTAAACAACAAGTTAGTATTTGCTTCACACAGATTCAGGACCTCAGGGCTCTGTCTCGGTGTGTCCATCAGTCTGTATTCAGCTCTGTCTCTCTCGGCCCATCTGCATGCATGTCTCTGTCTCCCTACTAGTCTGTCTGCCTGTCTTGTATGTCTACCTGCCTGCTGTCCCTTTTCTGATTGCCTGTCTGTCTCTTTCTTTTTCTCTCTGGGAGTTTTTTCTGCAATTAAGGCATCAGGAAGTAAAAAAGATACAAAGAGATTTTTAAAAAACGGTACGCTTTCCCCAAACTAACCAGTGTTCAAAGACTTAGTCAGAAGCAAGTCGTGTTGGGGAGTCTTTTCAGCTCATGCCAGTTAGTTTGCGATGGTGGCATTAGTGTATGATTACATTAGGTAATGGGGGCAAACGTTGCTAGCTCAATCCCCTGGACCAAACTACCCCTGACCAATCCCCCAAATGCCTTGTTGTGTAAATGTGTTATGTAATCCTCGTTCTGCTTGCAACTGCTTTCCCAGGCCGTTGTTGATATTGATGTTTTTTAGTCAACCTTTCTAGTTAAAAAAAAGTAACAATGAGTCCAGTCTTTGTGTGATGGATTCAGGCTAGCAAGACAAATTCCTCATGGGGTTAAGAGACAAATCAATCCTAAGGACTCCCAAATCGGACCACATGATGGAGTAGATCATTATGGCGGGTAGTTAGAACAGTTGTAAACATGGAAAAAGTCAAAGAAAAAAAGAAGTCTAACAAGTGTAAACAACTAGTCTGAACGGACAGTGAACAGTGTTTGAATTAAAAGCAATATAATGAATGAACTGAACTTAAAATCATGTAGCTTTAAGCAGAGTTGTTCAAAATGCTACGTCAAATCCCTCCTCTCTAAACCTCTCTGTTAGTGAGGCCAAGATTGCTCGGCTAGGAGTGAAGTAAATTTGCTGTAAGATGTTAAATCTGTTGAATCAGTCTTGTTTGTAAATCTTTCAGTATCGTTTAACTATTCCCAAGGATTATTCTCCCTTCTACCTCCATAAATGAGACTTGAGGTTGGCCTTGGATCTCAAGAAATGGAGAAACATCGTGGAGTAATAAGTACGCCTCATAGGCTGAGGCTGCAAGGCCATAAGTGTCGATTTTAACCAAAAGTTAAATGAAAACTACTAGTTTTTGTAATTTAAGGTTTATGTCGTCCTGTATAATTTTTATATTTCTTTCGCACTGTAAATATTGTGCTGGTTTTTTACTGTTAAATATGTTTTATAATTCCCTTTTGCACATTCCCGTGAGCATTGCCACTTTGCATTTCACTGCATGTATATGTATGTGACAAATAAAACTCTTGAATCTTGAATCTGTATATCATGAGGGCCAAAGTTACCCATACTGAGTATAGATGGGGGTGCAAAATTAATTGCAATATCAAATCAGTAAGAATAAAATTACTGAAAAATTTAAGCAAATGAGCAAATCTAACACAAAATTAAATTAAAGTTCAAAGTCATTGCGATTTTCTCTTACACAGTAGAGTTAATCCAATTCAAGAGCCTCACTACTTTTCATTTGACTTGGGTTAAATATTGCATTTGTCCTCAACCAAAGTCTCAATGATCCTAATGACCGATCTCTTGAGATGCGCTCGGTTTCCAAACGGAGAATAAGAGTTTAGGGTTAGAGGAAGAGGGAGAGGGCTATTGCCACCAAGGGAACATTCATTACTTTGATCTTCCCCTCACTACATTGGTCTAAGATAACAAGTTGATGTGTCCCCAAGTGCCCTGTCTCATTAGCTGAGATCTGGTTTAGTGCTCCAGACCCATAGAGCCTCGGATAGGCCAGGCGTAGCAGTAATGCATTACTGAACAGATCTGAACAGAATTATGCTACGCACAGCAAAAACTATCTTTGGAAATGCCAAATTTGTATTTTGCATCAGCAATGTTATTGAATGATGTAATTTAGAGTTGATGTGGATGTTGTTAATTGTGGTACAAAAAAATTGAAATTGACTGATTGAGGATGTTCAAGTTTTGTGATGTAATCTAACCACAGCAGAGTTTATGTTAGGATGATATTGTCCTGTAACAGAAAATGACTGACTGTTTAATATGAAGCTTAGCGTAAGTTCAATCAGGAAGGCTCCTTCCTCCATTCATATTTTGTCAGCAGGTACAAGCACGCCCCCAGCTCTGCTTCATCCAATCACCCTAGCTCACGCTCCTTTCTCCTCCCTTTCCTCCCTCTCTAGAAACCAATCATTAACCATTTCCCTCTATTTGTACCCCCTCAGCTGCTTCCATGTTTCTGTCATTTCAGCTGCCTAAACCTCACCAGTTTGACGCACCACCTCTTCCCCCGCCACCACCAGCATCACGGCTCTATCAGATATCCATAAGGGTTAGATCTTCAGCCCGGGGGGGTTCTCCTGTCTCCTTCCTGCCCCTGGGAGCTTCACCCTATGAAGACCCTGTCTATCGCTGGATACCTATGCTATGCTGTGCTACCTATGCTACCTATGCTGTTTATAATTGTAAACCTAGCCTCTCGTGATTGATTGAACTGTGATTAAATAACTTGTCTCATTGAGGTGAAGTCTCCTTAAGTAAACATTTGCCATCAAATGTTTTTTTTTTCAAATTGGTTATGTCTAAATTCTGAGGACAGAAAAAGAATGCCTGGTTCAAATCATGGCACTGTGTGGTTTTCAGGGTGTTATTCTTCTGCCAAGGGGATGTCACCCTCAACTAGCTGTCAGACTATGTACGCATACAGAATTGTGGCTAAGGGTCTGTATTTCCATGTTTGGCTCCAGTGGCATCTTTGGTGTTAAAGGTTGAAAGGCTGTGTGGATTCATTGTTATTGCTAAAGGAGACATACAAATACAACTGCCGTTGCATAAATATACATAAGCAACATTAGCATCGCTAGAAGTTACATAAATGCACCTTAGCAATGCAAAATGTGAGATACATAAGCATGAGGTCTGGAGCACATGGGGGTGTGGCGTGTCTTCAGCCTTTCACCCTGCTGTGTTACGGTTGGGGAATTAGCATGGCTAGCAAATAACAAGCTCTGAGGAAAGGTTGCATGTTGACAAGGGTTCAGCTTCCCTGCCTTTTTACTAACCTTTTCAATTAGTGGTGCGATTGCTAATCTGTCCCCAGATCAGTTGTCCCAGGGCCACTTAACCTGATCTAAACTAACAGGCCATTAAAATAGAGGCGCACCAACAGTTCTCATTTCTCAGTTTTCTCTTTTGATTGAGGATTGTTTCACAATATTCAGTAGATATTTTGATCAAATGAAGCATTTGTTCTTGTGATTTGTTTGACTTGCTCAAATACTCATATTGGGTGTAAAATTGGTATCTGTGAACCTCTACATTAAAGGCATACACAAACTAGAAGCTAGAAACGAGCATAAAGCTTGCATTAATAAAAGGTAACAGGGCTAGAAAAAGGAAGGGGATGTGGTGTGAAGGAGAATGACATCCTCTATGTTAACTTACTTATTTAATGTGCCCCCGCCGGTTCTCTCTGATGGAAGTCCGGGAGAAAAGGACTATTTGTGTCCCCATCATACCACTTATTAAATTTGAACAAATCACCCAAAGGGATGTGGAGCTACGGTTACGCAATGCTTGCTGCTCGCCTTGAATTTTATTAGAGAATTACCTGACAAATAGAGTTGAACAAGCTAGTCAAATTCACTTCATTGAATACAACCTCCCTCACAACAATAGATTTTAGGTGAAATCTGGAGGAAGAGTAAAACTGCACCACCTACCACCACCCTTCTTGAAATTTACAAATTGCCCACGAGCAAGTGCAACCTTGATTAATAGCTGCCTCGTTTGTTGTGATACCAGCTTTTATTTCTTATGCCAGCTGCAGTGTGCTGATGATGATTACCATTTTGTCTAACACTTGTGAATCAGAAAACGCACCCTTAGTGTGGATTTTCCCTCTAAAATTGACCAAATTGTCCACTTGTGCGCGTTACGTTAATTAACCAAGACAACATGTTTCTTTTTGCCACACAGCTACTGTGTGTTAATACCGACCAGCCTATTGCCTGTTTGTTTTTAGCTCATTGTTCACCTCTGCCATTTACTTGTTCTAACAAGGATAACTGCCTCCTATTCTAGGCGCCCACAGACATACACAAACATGCCCTCAGAAATGCTGACGCTTACTGTATGTACATGCACACACACACACAAATGCATCCAGTATATTTATACATACATACCTGCATACCCAAGCGTGCACACTCCCCTGCAGCACTCCCATAGCTCTGTCATCACTTCTCAGCAGACGTTTACACAGAATGATGAATTATTACTGCGTTAAAAATATAATATGGTTAACATGATTATCCCATTTCCTGGTCATGTATGTTTGTGCTTGGATGTGTGTGCATGTACGTTTAGGGGTGTGTGGGCAGCAGGTATAGGTGCATGGGAGTGGATTTGTGAGAATGCGTAAATGGGTCTGTGAGTGTCTGTGTGCATATGTACAGTATGTGTACCTGCGTGTGTGTGTGTGTGTGTGTGTGCACCTGTGTGTAGTGTACACACCTCAGTGTAGTTATGCTCACCGTCCTTGAAGCAGTGCTGTGGTTGCTAGGGAGTTGCTGTTCACCGTTTGCCACGATATGAGGCAGACATTAACAACAGCCAATCATTGATTAAGGAATTTTTTTCTTAAATTGAAAAAAAGAAAAAATCCTAAAAAATAGATATGCATGTTTTAAAATTGAGTGTCAAAACAACAGATTGAGCTGATCTCTGACACACATACACACAGTAAAGATTCACCTCTCCCACCTCCCCTCTGGAAAGTAGTTAGGGGTGAAGAGTATCAGTAGTATAGGGCAGTTGTATCAATTATGGATGGATGAGGGTGCGTGCAAGGCATTTATGGAAATGTTCTTCATGATAAGACAAGTAAAGGATAATGTTGAGTTTAAAGGTGGAGAGTTCATAAATTGACCCAGACACTAGTGCTACACCTTGAGACTGGGGGTGGGGGCACAGAGGGATAGCTCATTAGTCATATCTGCTGTAGCAGTGTCACTGCAGATTCCCATTCACCTTACATTCATTTCAGTAGAAGAAAACAACCTAATAAGTAATCTTTTGAATTTAAAAACACAAAGCTTTTTTATTTGCAGTTGAACTGTATAGATCATGTTTAAAAAAACCTTTAGAAGCTGAGCATTATGTGACAATTATAAGGGAGGATGTAGAGGTGACATGCAGCTGATAGAAAGAAGAGGTACTGAAGTGATAGGAGTGAATAAGAGATGATTAGTCATTGGAAACAGGAACATGTGAATTTGGAGAACATATTTTCAGTATTACACATTTTAATTAGGGGTCAGAATGTAGTGTCAGCCATTTGCAGCACCCCTGGAGATGGCAGAGATTCACTGTCTAGCTCAAGGACACATTAACAGGGATGGACAAAATGGCTGATGCTGAAATCAAAACAGATTTTCAAATTACTGGAGAGACTTTCTAAAACACAGACACAAGCTCTGATAGGTTGAGAGGCATATTGAATATGCCTCTCAAGTCCCTCCTTAGGGTCATGTTCCTGTATATGTTTGTACCATGTAGTTTAGTTAGTACTGTCTCAACTCTTGTTCTTGTTCTTATTAGTTGTTGTCTTGTCATAGTACCATGACAGCGCTCAGTGTGTGCCGAAACCACCCAGAGTGCATTGTAAGAACAAAGTAGTAACAACAAACCTACAAGGCCACCTGCCATATAAATCCTCTCTGGTGAATATCTTTCTTAATTTTAATATAATATAATTTTATATTATGGAAAAACGGACCGCTGTGATAATCTGTTTTCCCTGCAGAACCCACATGGACAGAGACCATCTCAGTACAAATGTCATTGGCTGATGAAGCCCATTTGAAGGTATTTCCCTGCCAAAACTATTTTTGGAAGTGTGACTCATGATTTGCAAGAGCGAAAAACAATTTGAGCAAGAAAAATAAATTTGTATTTGCAAAGAAATATTTTCATTCAAATTAAGAATAAGTTTGCTCTACCAATGCATCACTTCTTTCGTTACTTACAAGTTAGGCATTTTTTACATAGTCAGTTTACTTCATTTCCTTCCCTGCCACCAAATACATCTCTGGACTTAATCCTGGAAACGAAACCAGAGATTAAGGGAACAATGTCTAAACTTTATACTGCTATATTTGAAATGGAGGACTCGTCACTCTCGATAATAAAGGAGAACTGGGAAAAGGACTTTGACACAGACATATCAGAGGATCAGTGGTCAAGAATACTTAACAATATCCACTCTTCATCTATTTGTGCGAGGCATGGGCTTATTCAGTTCAAGATTGTACATCGGCTACATATGTCCAAACTCAAACTGTCAAGAATTTTCCCTGAGGTTAGTCCTACTTGTAACCGATGCAAACAAGCTCCTGCCAGTCTGTATCACACATTTTGGTCATGTCCTAGCCTGGCAGCTTTCTGGTCCTCCATATTTCAGCTTTATTCAGAGCTTTCAGGTCGGGTAATTGAACCATGTCACTTTCTGGGACTTTTTGGTGTTCTCTCAGGTGATTTTGATCTACCAAAAGCACAGTTGAACTGTATGGCCTACTCCTCCCTTCTAGCAAGGCGTCTCATACTTTTGAATTGGAAAAATGATCATCCTCCCTCATTTGGCAGGTGGATTTGTGATGTCATGTATTGTTTAAAAGTGGAAAAGATAAGATACACATTGCGGGGATCAACTGGGAAGTTTGATGTAGTGTGGCAGCCTTTTATTTCTTATGTGGAACGTTTAACAATGTCTCTTACTGCCTAAAAATGGCTTTGTATTGTATATAAAAAGTGCTCTGTGAACTGTTTTGTTTTTGTTTCTGCTGTTTTGTGTATGTGCTTGTATCTGTTACGTTTGTAATGTACTGTACTGTCTGAAAAGTTCAATAAAAACACATTGACTAAAAAAAAGAAATATTTTCATGATTGACCCTTACTCTTAGCACTTGGTTATTTGTCTTCACAAATTTGTCTCATTTGTTTAGATAAAAAGTAGATAGCTAACTTATTGCACTTTTACCTCAGCACTGGTTCTGCTCTTAGATGCTTGTTGAAGAAGGAAATGCACTTATGATTTCTGGTGACTAGTAGTTCTCTTTCCTATCTATGTTGAATGCACTTATTGTAAGTCGCTTTGGATAAAAGCGTCTGCTAAATGCCTGTAATGTAAATGTAATATGACAATTAAAACAAAAGGACAGAATATCTGCTGGGCTATGAAGACCGCCGAATCAGGAGTGAAGGGAAAATTGTGATTGGGAAATTTGGGAAATGCTGCTATAGTACATAGAAGTGTTGCTATAGTACATAGTGCAAGTTTCTACACTGGAACTACCAAGTAGAAAATAAGTGCTGGTTTGAGTGGCAGTTACAAGTGGCATTCGCAGCCCAATTTCATCCCATATAGGGAGAGATGATATGTCATAGGGTCTTTTTCACAGCCTGGGTGTTGGAGTTAGATAGGTAGGTAGGTGTGTGTGTGTGTGTGTGTGTGTGTGTGTGTGTGTGTGTGTGTGTGTGTGTGTGTGTGTGTGTGTGTGTGGTAGTGTAATCATCAAACATGAAAAGAACTATCTCCTGACTCACACAGAAAGATGATATTGGACAGGATGACGTGTGTGTGAGGTGAGCGAGGTGACATCTTTCTCAGCAGATGACAAGTGTTTGGTGTGTCGCTGAGTCAGGTAGACTGTCTGGACGCACAGAAGCAGAGCCAGACAGATGGACTGAAGGATTGATTGCAGTTAGAAGAAAGAGGGAACGTAATGAGAGACACAGAACATGAATACGTCTTTGTGCCATGTATGTGTATAAATCAGACCGTTTAAGTGCTTGTTGACTTGATATGTTAGATGGTTCAGATAGAGAGACGTCTCCTTTTCATTTGTTCTTTAACTGAACATCTCACTGAAAAACCATAAAAGAGAAGCCCAGAGCTGGTAAAAGTAAGTAAAAACCATACTCACCCATCTGAACACTCACACGCACGCACACACACGCACACACACACACACACACACACACACGCCCTCTAAGAAAACAAGGATTACATCTACTGAAATGTTACATGCAAGACAGAATGCAGGACAACACACACTGTATGTCATCAGTCCCCACACAGGTCATCCTGCTCTGCTCCCCCAAGGGATATATGCGGGAGAGGTAGAAGAGATGTCAGTGGGATTGTGGGTAAACTTGTCACAGAGGAGCTGCAGGTAATAGATATCAGCAGATGACAGCTCAAAACTTAGTTAAGGTCTTGATAACATGTTTATATATAAATATACTGTATATCCATGCCTGGATGTGTGGTCTGGAATATGATTGTATATGAATACACACATACTTTTTAATACTACCGTGGAAAGTTAGCTCACACAAATTGCAAAAGCAGATGTAAATGGGATAAGGTATACAAATGCCTCAGCATCAATCTTAATATCAGGATATTCTATCATATTTGGGTTTCTCATAAAGTCATTGTGAATTCCAATGATTTTAAGGAAATGCAATACACTATAATTATATATACATATATAAGGATTTCTTCAAAAAACTTCAAATAGCAATACTTACTCGGATAGCATGAAATGCTCAGAGGGACTCTAGGGGTTAGTATCCAGAGTAAAACATAAGAGCAGATGCTGAGCACTAAGAATTTAGTTCCTGGGATATACTTTTCAGAGGAAATCTTAAGTTTAAAAAAATAAATGTACACTATGGAAGACTTTTCTATGAATATTCAAATTGTTTACATTTCTTGTGAAGGAGTTTTGAGAAATGAAGTCATTAAGAGAGAATATTCTGGATTATATTCTATGTTGAATATAATCCAAAAGGTGAGGGCAGAGTTTGAGACGTGACTTAAAACCATGACTGAAACCAGCTTCAAACCATGGCCTCTCGCAACATCTTATCCCTTTCTTTTCCCTTTGTTCGCATTTTTCTGCCTCTTCATTTTCATCACTGGCCTCATTTCTTCACTGGGTGACCACAAAGGGAATAGTCAGTTAGCTTGTAGGCACTGGACTAAGAAGTGAAGTGAAAAATGTCTTGAACACAGATTTGACCGATGGACTCTCATTCTACACTGTTCAGGAACATGATATCTTTTCAAGAGCCTGTCTGATACCAGGTTAGTTGTGGCTGGTTGGCGCTACCCAGAGCACGAGAAATGCTTCCACCACACCTGTTTGCACCAGCCCTGTTATTTGTTCTTCAAACAAGAAGTTAAAGTACATTAGCAATTGATCACATTTTGTATGTGTGTGTGTTACACTGTGCCAAAATATGTCATTGTCAATCACAGTGGATGTGCTGCCACTGGTCCTACAGCTGATGCTACCACCACGACCACAGGACACAGGATGACCATTCCCACTGCTGCTCTGCCTACTGACCCAGCTGCTCCTCCATCTGCCACTTCTCTCTCTGCATCTGGATATGATCAGTTATGGTT
This sequence comes from Hoplostethus mediterraneus, assembly GCA_034670385.1. Classification (NCBI taxonomy): domain Eukaryota; kingdom Metazoa; phylum Chordata; class Actinopteri; order Trachichthyiformes; family Trachichthyidae; genus Hoplostethus; species Hoplostethus mediterraneus. Next base: position 40,578 of record JAXDDW010000115.1, on the reverse strand, counting down.
GTCAGCAAGTAAAAAAAGACAAAACATTCCCCTGCAAGACCAGAAATGGATTGCATCCACACTGTGGGAAAACCAGCGGCTGCGTCTTGATCTAAAGCTGTGGTACGAACCACCTGGCCCAGCTCTCATCTACCACCAGGCTCCCATGCCAGATCGCTTTTTCAGCCACCGGCTTCTGGCGTGGATGCCTTACCATCTGTTGAAGGTCAGGTTGCTCTGTCCAGATAGTTGCAGGCACCTGACTGGTGGCGGTCTCCATAAAAGGGTATGGCACGTCCTGGACTGTCCTGGACCAATCGGGCCTTCCTCTCCAGTCAGAGTTCTGCATCATCATGACGCGCAAGTGAGTTGGTAGCCACACATGCAGAGCTAGTTAATTTGAGATAGTGAGTTAATGAGATTTGTTTAATTTCATAGTCAGTTGTTGCTGACTATATGACAATACAGTATATATGCAACTGATACACTCGGGAACAACTCCCATCACCTGGTGAAGCAGCTTAGGGAGAACCACAGTTACTCCGCCTTGACAGGTATCTTGGGGAGTGTGCTACATTCATGGACTATCCTTCCCAGTGGTCTGCCAGGAGTTAACAATTCCTCTCTAATCTAAAATAAGCTCACATGTTACCGTTATGTCTATTTTTTATATTTAATGACAGATCACCAAGAAGCTGGCAGGAGCAGGCAAAGGGGAAAGCACTATGGCTTACCTCAGTCGGCAATGAGATTGGACAAATCCTCATCAGTGTTCTGACTGCACAGGAGGCATCTGGTCTAGATCAGATGGCAGCAGATCTCATCAGCAGGTACAGGCAGGCAGGCAGGCAGGCAAGCATTACCCCCACCCCAAAGCTCTTGTACGTGGACTGTGACTGCTGTAAGACACAGGTGGTGAGACCAAACTGCAGGGCTGGTTCAGTGAGTGGCCAGACCTCATCATCCGTCTGGACATTTACCATTTCATGAGACAACACCACTGATGCTCACCCCCCTGTACCCCACGTTCATGGCCCATCTGTCCACCTGCATCTTTGAGTGGGACCCAAATGATGTTGCCTTGTTGCGCTTGGCCAAAAGGGAGCAACTAAGGCAAGACGGTGTGCCTTGCATTACGGATAATATGGTGGACAGAAGCATCACCAAAGATGAGCTGGCTTCTATTGCAAACAGAGGACCTGAGGAATGGCGGCCACCATCTGCCTTGTTGACAGCCTGCTGCAGGAGCTGATGAGGAAGTGCCCTTTTAATTTAAACTGCGGTCAACTAAATGAGACAACAACTGCGTTCTAAACAGAACTGACCTGCCAGGTGACACACAAAGGGGCGTATATACAGACCAGGGCTAGCCTGACAGAGAAACAGAGTAGGGGGGTAAGAAACAAATAACTCTATAAGTCTATAACTCTATAAGACTAATAAAACAAATGAAAACAAGGATCCGAGTAATAATGATAACTGGTTCAAAGTAAATTTCAAAAGAGCATTAAGAGTACAAAGGTTGCATAATCTCTAATAAAGTTCTCGTAATCTGAATCCACTTCCTGTCCTTTCAGTATAAAAGGCTGCCTTAAGGTTTGGCACTTTTTTTTATGGTGGATACCACTGCAGCCACAACATGCAGAAAGCAACAGAACAAGGTAACAAATGAAACCAAATACAATTAATGACTACATTACTAAAATGTGTGCACTCAAATCAGAAAACATTGTATTCTAATTGTGTGTGGTGTATGAAACAAACCTCTTGTCATTATTTGATTTATATCTGTTCATTATGAGTGAATATGCTCTAAAGAAACAATACTACTGATTAGGGCTGCATGATATGAGGAAAATATGCAATACGCCATAACATTGAATATTGTGATAACGAAAGGACTTGCAATAAATAAACAGATATTGAAATGTGCACAGTTCTCATGTCTTTCTGCTGTGGTGTACTGCTAAAATAGATCCAGATTCACTAAAATAAATATTTTAGTCCATTTTGTAAGGTTAATGCATTTCAATTGGATGATAAATTTCCACCATTCTCCAGCCCCTTGCTCGAGATCATTTTACTTAACTCAACAACTTCAAAAGCGCTGGCCTTCTGTTTCGGAATTCAGCGATCGTTGGCATGTCCTGGACAACTTCTTGTCGTCTGTAGGATAAGGTGCGTTGCATTTTCTCCCTGATCACAGCCTCATTGTTCCTCTTTTTCACAGGGCAACTCACTCTTTCTCTAGACTGTCTAATGTTTCACCTTTTGGGTGGCATGGAAGGAAAATAACTTCTGCCTTTCTATGTTTCTTTATGTTTGCAGCAACCTTTCCCTCACCATCACGTTTGTTCTTCAGTTGACAATAACTTCTGGGTGTCCAAGTCGGCAACGTTTGGTGTGAAAGTTGAGCATTTTCACCTTCAGGTAGTGTTTCCGATTTTCAAGCTCCGATTTTCATGCACATTACCACCGATTGTCTTCTTAGAGGCATCACCCCACTTGTAAGGAAATCTCTGGATCAACGTCAATAGTGTTTCACTATCAATAGTGAAATACTTCTTTGAAATCAAAACACCTAAACAAAATGCGAGCTCAACTGGTACAATGCCCTCAAATAATTCATGGGCGATGACTGGAGGATAACCTCTGGTAACATGAAAATTAGCAAGGTGTCAAAATACAAGCTCTCTTTACTCCATAGCAAGTCGTTGCATTCTCGTTTGCAGACTTAACATGTGCATCAAGCATTTTATTAGTTCGAGTTTCAAAAGCACCTGAAAAACCATCTTTAAACCGACTTATGAGCTGTGCAAAAACGGCAGCAATATCCTCCAGAAAAGCCCTCAATGAAGCCTGCTAGCCCATGGGCACCCAAGTTGTCTGCTGGACAGTTCACTGGACAGTTCCCTTCACAAACTCACCCAACTTTGGGATGTAAACACCTTGCTGTTCCATAGTAATCATGTCTTGCAAAAGAGGCCCTAAAAGCTTGGAATAACAATATGTCTTTATATCGCATATGAGTTCCCAGATAGGTAGAAGAGTGCAGAATGTGAGCCTGGGGGCAAATTATTTAAAATCCAATACACACCACACAATTTATGTGCCTTCCGTGAGGTACCCGGAGGGTTACACATTTCAAAATCATCAATATATAAAGTAACAGATATGTTCCACCCTTCCTTATTCAGAAATGTGTTTTCCTTGAAGAATAGACCATCTCTTATGGACCTGTACTGCTGCTAACTAAAATATTTTCTAACATTTCACTACTACTGAGTATCTGCTGCAAAGACTGCAGCAAGGGAATGTACTGAAAGGTTCTATTCATCTTAGTATCAAGAATAAACTCTACTGGCTCTACAACATTAAAATGTTCTTTGTAGTACTGTTTGTGTTTAAAGGCAGTAGCAAGAGGACCCCCTTTTCATATAGCTTTCCCTAAAAGATGGTATTTGCAAGCCGCAGCAGCAAGCTCTTTAATAACTGAGTTGTCTGCTTCAAGGTTGTGATTTTGGAAAATGTCAGTGAGACTTTTAACGGTTACAGGCACAGAAGCTGAGCTTAGTAAGAAGTGGACCTCATCTAGCAACTCATAGATAGCTGAGGTGGGGACATGATAAATATTTTCTAACTTTAGTAAAACAGAAAAGAGTGCCAAAACCTCCAAACCTACTTATATGGACTACATTTCTGGAAATGATTGCTTTGCATGTAGCTAACAAAGATGTTCCAGGTCAGTTCATTGTAAGACAGTAAATAATTAAAATGACTAAAAATAGAATGTAACAACTAACTTGTTTTTTTTAATGCACGGTTCATGTTTTACTTTTGAAAATAGACAAGCCTGATGTGTTTTGTTGACAAATTTTTTTGTCATAGGGGGCAGCCGCTGATGTTCTTCCATGGTCCAATCAGGTGACTCAAGTCATTAGCCCACAAAATCAATTTGTGTATAGAGGTAACTTGTTTTGAATTTGTAGGTCCGAAGTGAAAAGATTTCAGAACCACTGCAGGACATGTTGAGAAAGGAGATTGATGGTGGACCAGTGAAGCTATAGGAAAGACAGAGATGGAAAGCGAGATAGAAATATTTAATATTTAAAAAGCAACATCATTTAGATGTTGCATTGAACATTACGGGCTTAGAGAAGAGATTGGCGGTTTTATATACATATTTATAATTCTTTACCAGAATCGAGGGAAATGAAGAAAATCACTTAGAATTATATTCCTGTGATATACATTTCAGAGGAGGAGATGGTGTTTAAAACTAAATAATGTATTCCAAGGAAGAATATTTTAAGCGTAAATATTATTTTTTGCCATTAGAGTTGCACCTTGTAAGGCTTTTCTAAGTTTGGGAAGTGTATATAGTTTTCCTGTTTTTCTACAATTCAGAATGAAACATGCGCTGTTGCTGCGAATGGGATGCTGGCACAACATGCTCTGTCCATGAGACTGAATTATTGGTGAGGACAACATTTTGACTCCTTCTCCTATCTCTGTTTGTCTATCTACCCATCTGTCTGTTATCTCTCTCTCTCTTATTCATGCTCTAATATATGCTGTCAGGAAGAACCCTATACAGGTCTTGATAAATATCCTGTCAGGAGTGTCCACGTTGGCTACGTGGAAAACCCATTAAAAACAGACCCCGGGGGCAGGAGTCAACAGACCCTCACACGGCAATGACTGTCCTGCTGGCCACCCTCCTCAGGGAAGAACATTCAAAATACAAGCTGTCAAACCACTTGACGTTTTTATCGGCTTATTTAAATTCTGAATTCTGTTGAATTTCTGTCTCTTTCTCTCAAAAGTGATAATTTCACCTTCTCAAAATAAGACCAAAATTAAGATATTAACACAGGACCCTTTCAAATTACATTACTATGTGGTTATAAGGAACAGCCTTAAGTCTCTCGGTCTCTCTCTCTCTCTCTCTCTGCCTGGACAGTTGTGATGTGTTGCTCTCCAGAAGACACAAAACACTCAGATGGGAGATAGAGAGCTGCAAGAGGACCAGAAGATAGTGAGAGCGAAAAAAGGAGCCAGAGGGAAAATGAGAAACTAAGCTCATGGTAAATTGAAGAGCTTCATTAGAAAATCAATGCATTTTTAAAATCTAAACAGCAACAGATGGTTGACAGTCACATAACACAGAGAGCTGGAAGTGAGCCATTTTCAGTGATGTAGACATGGCTAGAGCTAGAAGCCTGGCTATCTTCCCTAGCCTCATCTCAGCCAATGAAAACCCACAGCACATTTGAGTGGACAGTTTAAGTGGTGATGTGTTCTCCAACTTCTACTCTTCATATGCTTTCCCCATTTCTCATTCCTTCGTGATACTCGTTAGATACTTCATAGTTGTCCCCCCCCCCACCCCACCCCCATGTAAAATCAGCTTCTGGTCTTGCACCTTTCTTTCTTTCTTTCTTCCGCCCCACCTGTTTTCTCATCCTCTATCTCTGTCTCACCTCTCAAACCTTCTCGCTATCTCTGTCCTCAGACTTATTTGTCCTCTCACACACACACACACACACACACACACACACACACGGGGCAATGTAGCATATGCAGTTGACGTTCTGCACCAGCGAAGCATAACAGTGTAGTTAGCCTGTCTGGCATGAAACAGAACACCTCAGCACGGAACAGAGCGGGGCACAGCAGGGCCGAGGGCTCTGTGGAGCAGCAGGGGCATCTCACATACTCGTCACGTTATGAGTTCGAGAATCACATATGCAGCACGTTGTCCCCAATCTCTCCCTCACGCCATTTTGTTGTTTTTTTTTGGCCACTGTTCACTGAATACTACCCAGCCTGTGGAGGAAGAAGAATTAAACAACAAAATCTGCCAGTGCTGTAAGATCATTCAACTTAAAATATTAGGAAAAAAAAGTCTGAATAAATGTGAAAACGTAAGATAAAACACTTGCTTGTCATTTCTGAAGTGCACAGAACCAGGCTAGGTTGTGCAATTTCATGCCATGCTATGCCGTGCCAAGCTGTAGCATGCCTTTCCAAACAGGGACAGGGCTGTGCTGCGCTGCGCTACGGTAGAGCGAGGGAGTATCCGATGCCATGCTATGCTGTGCTGTGCAGTACCAAGTCATGCTGAGCTGTAATGTGCCTTTCCACGTAGTGCTGCGCCACACCTGTACTGTGCTGTCCCATGCCGTTCTGAGAATTGAGGGCGGTAGCTTTGTGGCTAGTGCTCTGCTCCGCACGCTTCAGTGATCATAACTGTACAATTCCTTAATGAGCAGTTTGGAGCCATGCCACTGCCATTTGAAAGTGCTGAAAACTGTTAAACAGCAACTCTGACTCAGTGCACCATCTCCATCACTTTGAAATATGCAGTCAGTGGCAGAAGTATTGTGATAGTTAAAGCCGTTGTTCTTGTTGTATAACAATGCGACTTGTGTTTTTGATCAATAGATGACAGTGAGTATCTGCCTCACTGACATGATATGGACAGATGTGCTTACACAAACTCAGATTAATAGGTTGAAAAAAAGAAAAAAAGATTAATAGGTTGGACAGAGAGGTCAGCTATAGTTGCTGGTTTGATCAGTAATGAAAAAACCTAATACAGCCAAAGTATCTGAGCAAAGGAACCTAAGACCCATGTACAGGATATGTGTACCAGCCTCTTCCAAGCCTCTTGTGTCATGATGGTTGCACTGTATCTGTCTCTCTTTGTAAAAATAAACTGTACTTAAAAATAAAAGGAAGCCAAAAACCTATTCATGGAATTTAGAGAGCCCCAAAAAAGTGCACTTGAGCCCCTTTCTACCTTATTTGGGCCAGACACGTTTCAATAAATGAAAGGATTTCCGCCTTCTTTTTCGTCCTGCTGATGGGTTTGAAGGAGGCAGTGGAGTGCTGGTTCACTTTTACTGAATCATCACTTTCTAATTTGGGAACAAACACACCTGCTACTAATTAACAAGGCCGGCGGAAAAATATAAACACACACACACACACACACACTAACTTCAGCAACCAAGAAGTGACCACTCTGCAGAGAAACGCAAGGTTTTCCTGCTTTCTGTGGCTTGGATGGTAAATATGGAGTGGAGTGGGTGTTGTGTGTCTCTCCTCCTCAAGGCAGTTGGTAAACATGACGATATATGCGTTAATGTTTGTAGAGGGACAATAATGTCTTCAGCAGCAATGGTGATGGGCTATCGAGAATAAAAATATAATGAACAAATATTATTGCTGCTAATTATTAAGCAAAATTGTCCATTTACCTCACCTCAAATCTTCTACACAGTATTTTATCAAGCCAAATTGCTTTGCAGCGTATTGGAAGTCTGTAAGGCATAATGCACTGAACTCATTGAATTAACCGGCTGTTAGAGTTGACCTTCAACTATTTTACTCAGGCAGCAATATTTTAACACCAAAATCTTGTCTAGAATAATTAAGGGACCCATTTCAATCCTTCCACGGTCCAGCGGCTGGTCCCCATCAAGCCTTTTAAAATACTGACTGACCCAGAAGGTTTTTGTGTGAGTTCTTGCATCCAAATGAGGTTTAAACTCAGGTTCATACATCTTAGCAATACTTGAATTTAAACTTTATTTTAGTGTGACAACTTTCTAGAGCAGCCCCAGATTTTACATCTGAGTGACATCACATATTTAAGGGTTGTTATATTTAGCTTGTAGGAAAGAGTAGTACAAGTTCTCAAACATTCACTGAATTGTCCAGGGGGGGTAGGATTAACATATGCCGACAGCCACGATGGTGAGAGTGATGGCATTGATGTCCCTGTACCAGATCTGGGGCCAAATGTATAAACGTAATAAGAATAAGCCTAAACCATCACATGTGACCAATTAATGGGTTGTTAGCACATCACTACATCAAGGCTGTTGCCGTGCCTAATGGCTGTGTGAAACGATACAATGGCTGCTTATGCGCTGCTGGAAGATGGTGAGTCTTTAGAGACCGTACTGATTTTCCGGCCCGTGATAAATGTGCCGCTTTCGACTTCCAAGAGCTGTTCTCTTGGATCTGTGTGCTGAACTGGGCCCTGTGTTGGAACGGTGCTTGCAGAGCAACCGTGCCATCCCTCATTCATACTGTCTCAAAGCTGTGTGGGGAGGCTTCAAGCTGCAGCAGTGCCAGATGGGTGGCCTTTTGGTACGATGCGGTTAGTTAGTGACTTTTGCCAATTGTGCAGTTACGTATGCAATTTCAACCATTAAAAGGCACACATTTTATACCCTCAGGTGACAGTGGGTATGCATTGAATTCATGGCTTCTTATTGCATTTGCATATCACCAGAGTGCAGAACAGATGCACTATAATGTGACGCACAGCCGTGCTCATTCTGTAGTAGAGCGCTGCTTTGGCCTCTTAAAAGATGTTTGCTGTTGGATTCCTCAGGTGGGAGACTGTTATAAATGGACTGCATTTATATCGCACTTTTATCCAAAGCGCTTTACAATGTATGCCTCTCATTCACCCATTCACACACACACTCACACACACTGATGGCAGTGAGCTACCATGCAAGGTACTGGCATGACCATTGGGAGCAATTTGAGGTTCAGTGTCTTGCCCTTCGACATGCAGAGGAGGAGCAGGGGATCGAACCTCCGATCTTCTAATTGGAGGATGACCCGCTCTACCTCCTGAGCCACAGCCGCCCCATACCAGCCAGAGAAGGTTTGTAAAATCATAAGGGTGTGTGCTGTGTTGCACAGTCTGGCAGTGAGGAACGCAGTCCCCTTTCCATCCGAACACGTCAGACCTAATGTACCCGTTAAACCCGATACTGAACCAGCCAGCTCTTGATGTAATGAAGCAACTCTGAGCATGGTAGAGTAAAGTGCATATGTGTGCTTTATGACACACTTACAGGATGGATACATCTCAAAAGAATTGTAGTTTTTAAGTTATTTTAATGTGCAATTAATTTCACTCAAGACCACTTCCCTCAGCTCCATGGCAACATTATCAATTGAATTAATTACTTTTTCGGGACTCGAGACAGGACAGTGTCAGTGAGGACACTCGCACTAGATTCTCTCCCCCGAACCCCTACCTGTTCGCTGGAGGCGCCAGCGTCTTCATGGTCAGAATCTGTCAATAAAAGTTATAACAAAGCATAAACCAGTCTGTTTTATTGCAAGTCCAATGACTATAAGAGCCAAACTGGGTGACTTACCAAATTCCATCTGGGCAGTTGGATTAGCGTCTCCAAAGTCATCAGGCACAAAGCCACTGATGCCATTTTGGCCCCCGATACAAGCCATGCGCTCATCACAGGGAGAGTGCTGCTGTGCCTGTGCCTTACGCTTGAAATCACACCACTTCTTCTTAACTTCATTCAGGGCCCAGGGCTCAGAACTGCTGCTGCAATCACCTTCTGCTATTCAACATATTTTGTTTGTAATGCCAGAGCTTTTAGACCTCCAAATACAAGGCATTTTCTTTTTTTCTATTTCTCCAACCATTACTACAACCTGGGCGTTTGAAGCCCTTTGAGACTGTAGCTGTGATTAAGGGCTATACAAATGTTAACTTTTTGAAATTCACTCCCCAATTTATTCTCAGTGTTTCAAGGGTAATTCCGGGGTTTTTCAACCTGGCCTCTATGTCCACAAAATCGCTTTTCATACCTTTAAGTAGATCCCAAAAGTTTCGGAGTTGCTCCGGTCGATCGGCTCAACGGCGGCTCAAGGCTCCAATGTAATCCAGCGGGCATGTCCGGGCATGTCATGTCCAAGGTCTATTTCTGGTTAAAAACGGTCTATTTCTGTAGCGATCCGATTCGGTAATGTTGTCAGACACTTGTCAGACACACGAATAACAATCTGAGCCTGTCAGTGGCAAAATCAAGCACTTTTAGTGGACGTACTTTGACTGGACATGCCCGGACATGCCCGCTATGAATTACCCTTTAATGTGCACACTGTCACACACACTTTCTATCTCAAGCATATGGATTGACTTTCTTTGCTTTCCTACTGTCTTTCTCTCTAGTGCATCCTCGTGTCCATATTTTCTTATCTGGCACACACACACACACACACACACACACACAGTTTGTTATCTTGTTGACTATTTCACCTTGATACATAACCAGATAACAAGATGGCCATGAAGCTATTTCTTCCCAGAGTACTTTACCTAGTTTACCTGATACACACACACACTTTCACATGAGAAATACATACCTCCACACACACACACACTGGTTATCCGATGAAATCACAACAAATACATTTACACACATGCCCACTCACACAAACATGCATGCATGCACCCAGGGCATTCTTCTTATCTGGGTAATTCCTCTTTCTCCAAGCCGTTCCCTTATCTGCTATCTGCTCTTTCTGCTATGTTTATTTTTCCTTCTGTCCGTCCCATTTAACACTTTCTTTCTCTCCCTTCTTTCTTATCGTCCCTCCGCCACTCTGCCTATAGAGCATATCGCTGAAATTGAACTGACAGCTCTCTCGGTCTTTCTCACTCTCAAATTCAAGCAAAACCAAGTGATAATGCTTGAATCAATAGTAACAAGTAATTGAACGCAAGTCTCTCACAATCAGTCAGACAAATCAATCAGAAAATCAATCACCTAAAACCAAGAGCTACAATGTGTGGAATAAGCCGTACAGTGGAGGAAATAAGTATTTGATCCCCTGCTGATTTCGCAATTTTTCCCCACTTACAAAGAAATGAGCTGTCTATAATTTTAATAGTAGGTCTATTTTAACAGTGAGAGATAGAATATCAACAAAAAAATCCAGAAAAACGAATTAAATAATAGTTATAAATTGATTTGCATTTCATCGAGGGAAATAAGCATTTGATCCCCTACTGACCAGCAAGAATTCTGGCTCCCACAGACGGGTTATGTGCCCACGAGGCACACAGATTAGTCCTCTCGGTTTAAGAAAGTACTCCTAATCTCAACTGGTTACCTGTATGCACAAAACCTGTCGAAAGAATCACACTTCGTATCTTCAACCTCACCACCCTGGGCAAGACCAAAGATCTGTCTAAGGACGTCAGGGACAAGATTGTAGACCTGCATAAGGCTGGAATGGGCTACAAGACCATCGGCAAGCAGCTTGGTGAAAAGGAGACAACTGTTGGTGTGATTATTCGTAAATGGAAGAATTTCTTTGTAAGTGGGCAAAATTGTGAAATCGGCAGGGGATCAAATACTTATTTCCCCCACTGTATATCCCCTGTTCATCTCCCACTAGATCTTCAATACATATTTCTGAAATCTGGGCCCCTTCATCACCAAATTTACTATTTACAGTCCATGTTTGAACTTGGAGGGGATGTCAACGTATCATCTTGAGAATCATCTGCAAAAGGAGTAGACTGACTTCCATGTTGAGGTGGGTGGGACCTGGTGCAGTGGACAAGCAAGCTCATTCTTGTTTAACCAAGTTGGAGTGAGACTGCAGCCTTCGGTCTCTAATCTTTTACTGCACTTTCATTATTTGTATCCACTGATTTGCTGCAGTCGTGGGGGTTTACTGCCTATGCCACATTCAGTTGATTGAAACAGGATTCCTTCACGCCAGAATGAAATGCTTGATGACAAAAAAACAGGAGTATATTTTGGATTTATCTTGATCAACATAAACTTCTGTTCAAGTTATTGTAATGTGGATCTTGTCTGTAGTTTGGAAATAATTTGCAATAACTCGCAATTTTGCTTTCAAGTAATTCTGCGTGTTTCTTTAGAGGCTGGCGATGTGCGAAGTGACAACACTGCGGCAAACCTTCCCTAAATTGGTATTTACACAGATTGCTTTGTAATTTGGGGTGACATATTTATCTCCACTCAGGGGTAATGATTACTTTCTCCCTCTTCTCAGGAAAATAACCTGCACTGGGTACAAAAGGCCGAATGACCTGCACTTAATAACCTGTTCAAAATACAGAGTATTGTATGTACACAACAACATGTACTGAATAGAGAAAACAGTGACCTGTACTTGTATACACACACACTCTCTCTCTCTCACTCTCTCCGAGGGTCTCTTTCTCTACCTGTCACTCGCTCATGCTCTATTGACTTTTCGTCCTGCTTATCTTCTTCCCATCACTCTTTCCTAGCATCGCCCCCCTGGAGATAGACATCCACCATCTCTCTATCTCCTCCCTCCAGCTCTCCTGTCTTCCATTTACTGATCTGCTACAGTCTATTTCAATAGCCCTCTCCTACCCCTCCCCACTACGCAGCTCTCTGTCTGTCTGTCTGTCTGGCTGTGGCATGGTAGTCTTTCTCTCTTTTTCATTGCCTGCCTGCTTGCCTGTCCGTCTGTCTGTCTGGTAATAGATGACCGTAGTGGTGTGGAAGTGTCAGGAGAGAGAGCTGTGCTGGCTCCATTAAACCGTAACCTTGCTACTCTGAAGGACAACCCTATAACATCTCTCTCTCCATCTATCTGTCCTCCTCGCAGATATAAATGGATGCCCTGAGAGCTTGTTTTTCCTCATTGGTGTCGAATGATGTAATTTTTTAACCGCCCTTGTTTTTTTTTTACGTATGTGTATGTTAATATATATTTGATTGAACTGGACCGCACCAGAACATTGACAGACATTGAGTCCTGTACTTTGTTAAAACCAGTCGAATGTCTTTTCAAGTTACAGCAGCAACAGAACCACCTCAAAAAACCACTGGGATATCATTGAGCTCATGAAGCAGAGCCTCCATGAAACCTTGACTGACTAGTCTCTTATGGCCAGACGTTTCTCCAAATTTGGTCTCACTTCATTTTTAGTACTGTGCCAATACTGGAGAAAGGGCTGTCTGAAGTGGTTTGTAAAGTGTTAAAATGGTTGCTTGCTGTTGCACTGATATGTGACTGTATTGGTGGAGATGGGAGGACCAGGATGAGGGTGTGTTGAAGGACCGGGGAAAAACAATCAGACCATACCATCCATCAGCTCTGTTGGAAAGTAGGAGGTGCCCGTGGAATATCATTTGAGTCAGATTCACCTGGACTGATGTTTGTTTTGCTCATCATGTAGGTTCAACTTCAGTATGTCAAGAAAGAAAGAAAGAGAGGGAGAGAGAGGCTGGATCAGTGTAAGACAACTGGGATGATTCCTTGTTTGTTTGACACCTGATTTGCCGCGTAGGGTTGAAACTGGTCAGTTGCTCTTGGATTTACAAAATGTACCTTTCAAGAAATGAAACACTGTTTTATTCACACTCAGCAATGTGCTTCTGACATTTTACATTGAGAAATATTTTCTACACCTACTGGTTGTACTCAACAAAGAGGAATGCGGGGAGGCTAAGTGACGTTTTACTTCCATCCTACAGTTATATAGGGGAAAGTACTGTGTGTGTGTGTGTGTGTGTGTGTTAATATTCAACCCTAATCCCCTCTGTGTAACAGGCTTATTGGCTTCTTAATGAAACTCTTCCCTACAGCATGAACTAAATCAATGTCTATCAATTACCCAACTTGCCAATCAATGATCATCTATCAGTCTGAGGCACTGATCAAATGATCGGCTGAGTGATTGATTGATTGGTTAATTGATCGGTTAGTCAATGTTAAGCTGACAAGGGCAGAGAGGCAGCCTGCAGGACATGGGCGCAGTGTTGATACCTGGTTGTCAGTGGAAAGTAAGTGTGTGCGTGCATGTGTGTACTAGATTTAACTCTACTTAAAGGAAAATCCCAGCCTCAGACACTCTGTGATTGAGAATGAATCGCTGGCTGATGACAAAAAATCATTTGCAACAGCCAGATATGACAATAACAGGGCCTGTGAGGCGTGGAGGTCCTCTCCTCACACATTAGTAGTCCAGTTAGTAATGACTCTGTCACCAAAAGGGTCAGCTGCTCTCTTGCAAATGTTGGGAGTATAGGAGTGGATTAGGTCATGCAGCAGTCATGAGTCGAAACCTCCAGAGAAGTGGCCGTGCAGTCACACCTCCTTCATCAAATGCCATCTGAATGGTGTTATTAATAATGCACAGCTAGGGTCACATTATTTTCTGTCCAAAAGAATATGTGGAGCATTTTGGAATGAGGTTTTTGACCTTCAAAATGTGTGGTGATTCATAGGAGTGTACTTATCTGAGCCAGATCTTTAGCCATATCTGCTTCCTGTGGCGACACACAACTATGTTATATCAGTGATTGCAATAAAAAAAATGAAAAGCTGCAAAATATCACTTTAATAAGACCACTCGAACACTGTTTAAACCATGTGACAATAAAACTCTCTCTTGAAACCTATAACAATAATTCCTCTCAGGTGGGTTTGACGCTCCACGAGGCCCAGGTATTGTAAAAGTGAAAACTACACAGTATATTGCTTTGGCCTCTTTCTGGTCACTGAGCAGCAGTGGAGCCCCCGTCGGAGCAGTCGGGAAATCATTTCATTGCTCAAGAGCACATTGACACTCGCTGATGGGGAGAGGCTTCCCTTCCACTTCCCCCCCCCAGCGGTGCCCAGCTAACACGTCGTCAGGCAGAGCACCTCGAGACGAAAAGCTCATGGATTTTTGACTTGACATTAATTGTGACCCCCATGCTGCTTCTGATGTATCGGCTGATGTGTTTATCGACTGATTGGGTGTGCTCGATCTTTGGGGTTAGATTCCCTCAGTGACAATGCATTCAATTCCTTCTTTCTATCTCATTCTCAACCTCCGCCTGCCTTCTCTCTATCTCTCGGGGTCTTTCTTTCTTTCTTTACTTATTTATTTTCACCGTTCTTTGATCTCTCTCTTTGTTTTTTCTCTGCTCGCTGACCTGACCGCTCTTTTTTCTCTCTCTCTCTCTCTCTCTCTCTGCTGACCGAACGCGCTTGTCATGTTTATAAATCGCTCAACCGGTTCAGTGTGCGGCGGCGTCGTTTTCAACTCCTTGAAAACGACGGCTTACGATGCTGAGTGCGCGCAAGACCCCCCCCCCCCCCCCCCATCCTACCGACACCCCCACCCCTCAGATTTGTTACCCATTGTCTGATGCTCATCTGCAACGGGGGCAATCGTGCAGAGAAAGGGGGGGAAAAAAACGAAGAGACAGAGATGGAGAGAGAAAGACAGGCAGGGAGACGGGGGTGGAGGGAGAGAGAGAGAGGGGAGGGAGGAGGGGGGAGAGATCAGAGCATGTTGAGTAGAGCTTTGGGCTTTTCTCTGCAGGGATAAAGCATGTTCCGGCCTTGTGCTGCAGAGACCCGGTGAAGCGCTGTCCATGGTGCTGAAAAGCCAAGCCGGTCTTTCTCTCTGTCTCTCTCTCTCTCTCTCGCCTCCCACCACCTTCTCTGTCGCTCTCTTTCGTCCTCTCTCTCTCTCTCCCCCTTTCTCTTCCTCTCCTTCCCTCTGTCTCTCTCCTTTTCTTGTTGTTGACATGGTGGGTGGGGTCAGAGTGGCAGATGATACAATGTGAATCAACAAGAGGAAAAATACATTGCCGGAGGGTGGAAGAAAAAAACGTCTCCCTCTCTCTGTCTCGCTCTTTCCATCTCTGTTTCCTTCTGTCTTTCTCCCCCCTCCCTCTCTCCCCCTCATTCCCCCTGTATCTCTCTTCCTCGCCCCCCCCCCCACACCGCTCTTGCATTGTCTTTCTCTCACCCATGTGCTGGAGATCATGCATTGATTTGTACAGGAACAACTTGTTTGGTGATGACACAACTAGGCTGGAGCATATTTGACGAGATTAGACGAGCGGCTTTGTCTCGATCCTTTAGGTTTGTTGTGTTTACTCAGGATCCCCAATGAGTAAATTTTGCCTCGCCTTGGGGATGAAAACACTGCTGCGCCGGTGATGGTGGGACGCATCAGAAACACGACTGTGACCCATTTTCTGTCCAGAGCAATAGTTTATGAAATGCTGCTTCAGGCTTGTTAAAATCTCATCACATTACTCCTTCAAATGCCACCAGAATCGCTTTTTAAACAACCTGTTGCCCAAAATAAACCTCCAACACCCCCCTCACACACACACACACACACACACACACAGACTTATAGCCTATTCCTAGGGGTGTTTCAATTTTGATTCATGTTATATAACAGGAAGCGAGTTAATGTTTTCATTATATCTGGCCTGTATCTGATCTGATCCCGCCCAATTTGGTTCTTTCTTTTCATCTAGTTGGGGGGCTGACCATGTCCCTGCACAGCCCTGCAACATACAACCTAGTTTTGCGTTGTCATGTTGAGGACCCCTAAAGCCACATAGGTGGTAATGTGATACTGATGTTATCAATAAACTATATCCCACCCCCATTGCTTGATTAGTTTTCCTCATCCTCTCAGTTGATGCCGGTAGCTAGTTTATGTCTGGCCAATGGCCCCGGTTTGGTTCCAGGGAGATTTGTGATGTTTTCGGTCCCCAGTTCTGATTGGCTGAGTCGTTGTAGACAACCTGATAAATGCAGCTGTGACCATAACAGTTCATTTAGGTATTAATGGTCCAACCGAGGTTCTCCACTCACTATAGGGAGCTTAGCCACCACTTTGTTCAGCTACTGTTCAAGAAGGAATAACCTTTGATCATTACTGATCAAAAAAACGGGTCTTTTTGATTACAACGGTGTTGTTGCTTTTGTTTTATAAAACAAAAAGCAGTTGTATAGGCTACTGTTTAATGTTATTGTAAATATAATTTAGCACCAGTTGTGTAGCCTGGGTCAGGAAATCATTCGTGCTATATTTGATATTAACCTCTAAAAAAAATCAACCTAGTTTAATTCACTTCATAGCCTACAAATCTTATAACGTCTAGCGTAATGATCCAAATAAAAAAAGTCCTTATTTTACCTGGGGACCCCCTGGAGCCTTTTCACGGCCCTCCGGGAGGTACCCGCTCCCCACTTTGCTCCCCACCGGCCTCTCTCATGTCTCATATATCGACCTATCGGCCACTTCTTCCTCGCAAACGCCCCGGCGAAGGCATAACGCATACATCGTCGTAACGTATCAGTTATTACTGGCAGGTAATCCAGTAGCAGCGGCTTGTCAATAGACAGAGCGGAGAGACACGGAGGAGAGAAGACAGACCGGATCCGGGCTGGCTGGTGGGGTTCTCGCCTCCCGGGACAAACCGTCACACAGTGAGAAAGTAGCTGCAGGAAGGGACGGAGGCTATACGGCGGCGGATCTGAGCGCCTTTTAACGACCAAAACACGGGGAGGAAAAAAGCAGGAACACGAATGATCGATCTGAAGCTATTTTCTCTGCGAGATTTCCCCTCCCTGTTCTCTCTGAAGCTTGCGTTCATCTGACCCATAACGCCTGTATCATCCACCGGGCGGGACGCGCTGTGGTCCGGTACGATCGGCTCTCCTCGGAGGGGAGCGACTGGGGGAGAAGAGAGGTCAACGCAAAGTCACTTCTGCGGCTCCAAGAGGGGGGAACGACCGTTACCCGAGATTTTCCTGATTCTACGATTTATTTCCTCCCCGTTTTTTACTCTTATAGTTTTGAGTCTTACCTGTGACGGTTGCGGACCTTAAGGCGGATGATCGTAACGACCGCAACAACCGGACAGGATTATTCAAGCGGGGGGAAAAAAGATCAGCAAATGAAGGCAGTTGTGAATGAGTGATTTCTGATTTTAGCGGGAATGACAGCTGCTTAACGGGGAAGCAAAGAGCAGCTATACGGAAGCTTGTGTGGAGACCGGCTGAGTGAAACCCGACCGTGCCCGGTTTAACCGCTTTGACAGTCGTTTCCCCACTCTTCTCTGCCGTTATCATGCTCTGTAGCTAGACAGCGGGTTACGGCGATATTAACCACCGACAATGGGGTGTTTTTTCCTTTAAATGACCGTTTTAACGGAGTCTAAGCGGTAACGCGGGGAGCTCATGTGGAGACGGAATGAGTGCGCAACGCGACGCCGCGCCGCTTTAACGGCGTTTTTCTACTCTCACGTTCCTCTCCCAGTGGACAGTGGGCCGGTATATAGCTCATAGGCTGCTGCTGGTCTTGTGCTCCTACCGGGGTTTTAACAACTTAACGGAAACTAAATTGAAACGCCTGGGCTGCCCCCCCCCCCCACCTCACCATCACCCCCCTCTCTACCTCCAGGACCACTCCGGCGCGGCCAGCCCTGCCTGGCGCGAGACCGGGGCAGACACACGGGGCTTTCCGGTGTAACAAAAAAAAAAAAAAGTGGATATGATTTCTTCAGTCCAGGAGGGGAATTACTTAACGTACTATTATTATTCGGTTAACGGAGTTCTTCACCTGGCTTGAAAAAGGGAGGAGAGATAACCGGTGAGGACGAGAGCTTGACGTACAGGTATGACAGCCTCTTTATCTACTTTCTCCTCTGTCCGACTATCGCCCATTCTCTCTCTCTCTCTCTCTCTCTCTCTCTCCCTCCCTCCCTCCCTCCACCCCTCTGGTTTCTGTATCCTCTCGCTAGACCATGCCCTGTCTCTTTGAGAGGTTGATTCGTGATTTGGAAGAAGAAGAGCAGAGGTGAAGCCATATGGGGGAGATAATGGCGCTGTGGTTTCTCTCCCATACCAGATGGAGATGGTGATACCCTCTTCTCTAGATTAAGGGGGGGGGGGGTTGGAAAGGGTGAGAGACAGGAGAGGAGGAAAGATGAGTAGAATAAATGGGTAAGAGATTAGTAGAAACGAGGTAAAGGAGTAGGGGTAGAGGAAATAGTATCACGAGCAAGAGGAGGGGTGAGTAGAGAGGAGGAGGGGGAGAGGGGAGAAGGGTAAAGAGGGTAGGGATGGGTAAGGAGGAAGGGGATTGAGAATTAGGGTAGAACCGGGGAGAGGATGGGAGTTGTGGTTAGAATTGAAAATGTAAATGAAACTCTATTGAATTGGGGAGAGAAGATGGGCTAGAAAAAAAAGAGGAGAGAGAGGAGCACAGAGAAGGCAAGAAGTGAGGGGAGAGGGAAAGAAAAGGACTTGGGAGGGGAGGAAGGTAAAGGATAGGAGTAGAGGAGAGGACATGATCGGAGGAGAGAGGGGATATTCAAAAGGTGAAGGAGAAAATAGGAGAGGACAGGAGAAGGGAATGGGATGGAATAGATTCGGTGGGTGGGAGGGGTGGGGGCAAACAGGAGCTGTAGCGGGAAATTGGTAAGAAGATAAGGAGGTAGGGGAGGAAAAATGAAAGAAAGAACAGGTGCTACAGCTGGTGTGGAAATGATCCCTTAAGAAAGCTTCAACAACAGACTGCTGGAGGCAAACTGTAGAACACTGCACAGTGCTATCCAGTGGACTGCTGCGTAATGGTCGCTGCCGCACCATGGAGACAGAGAGGGAGAGAGAGAGAGAGAGAGAGAGAGAGAGAGAGACAGAGAGAGAGAGAGAGAGAGAGATATGAAGGGAGAGGGGGAAGCCAGAGAGCTCGCAGCCACCTATCTAGTTTGCTGTGTCAGCTCATCGGCTCTCCCTTACCTGGAAGACGCTGCTGTCTCTTTCAGACTGATGTGGTCTTGATGAGCCTCTGAGCCACTTTTCAACACGTGTAAATATCCACGTGAGGTTGAGCTCCCAGATGGTTTATGGGGCGTCATTCTTGTGCGGTTTGACATATGGATTATTTGAAGACTTATTGTTGTTATTAACACAACCTTCTGGGAAATCTCTTTTTTTGCATGCATTTACTTTCTCACTTGACACATATTGAAATATATTGTCATATATTGAAATGTGGCTTGGAACCCTATCTAGACAGGATCTTGAAGCATTTTCTGTTTCAGGTGAGATTTAAAGGTCAGGGTTAAATCTTTGTTGCATGTATTCACAGTATACAGGTGTTTAAATGTGGCTTTATAACCCTTATCAGCAGAACATGAAAAGGAACCTCAATGCTAGACGTAAATGGTACAATAAAGAGTGATAATTTACTTTTTTCCATCAGCATGGATGTTTGCTCCTGGCCCCAGTTGCACCTTGGCATTTACAATAAAACTCCCAAGCTGATAGAAGATATAACAAGATTGTGTTAAGATTGTGCTTATAGCCTTAAACATGGCAAATATGCCCAAAGAAGATTGGGATCTGATTTTTCTTCCAAATCATTTACAGTGAGAATAAATTCCAGTCTTGCTTGTATATAATGAATAGTTCATGTTTATGAGCTGGGCCCTTTTCCTAAATCATCCTGTCCCAGAGAGTAATAGCTCACATTCTGGTCAAGGTCTTATTTGAGATGTGTTGTTTATGCATCTTCAGATCCCACTCATAAAAACCCTGTATACATGAATATACTGAATATTCCTGATACTGCCATAGAAACTGAGTTTACTCAGGCTGACAGAATAAATAGTAAATTACATAATGTGTCTCAGTATTATGGCAAATATTGATATACCCAGGGCTATTTTATTCAGATGTCTCGTGGTTGGCATGAGAGATTATCTGGGTTATTGTGAACAGGATATGATGTTTACATGCTGCACCTCCAAAACATGTTGAGTTATTTGAGCAGCTCAAATAATAGATATTTCTCTGCATGTAAACATACTCAGTGAGCAACAGAACTAATGTGTTCAGAAAGTGTGGGTTCCAAACCTTTTGGTGAAACAACATTTGGAGGCACCGCCACATGCACATTTATATCTGATATATCATTCAGGACATATAAATGTTCCGATTTGAGTCACCATATTGAAAATACATTTTATCCCATTTACTGGTGGTAAATGGGTAAAATGGGTAATCTGTAATATCTGCAAAATCACACTACCCAATTCCAAATATTCTGTTCATCCACGTGTAAAAGGACAATTGTAAATGTTTACCCCGAAGACGACCTTAACCCTGATGTGAGGTATATCCCAGGAATATTGCTTGCATGTAAAGACATTCATTTATTTCGTTTTTTTATTATCTTGGAACAAGATGCACCAAAGTAGTGATAACTTAGAAATGTTAGATACAATATTTAATGTAAGTTTGACACACACACAAAGCCGATGGACATGGCAGAGACAGAAAAAACAATCACAAAGTTAGTGAATTGATTTTTGATAAAGTTGATGTAATATTTGTGTTCTCTCTGCAGCACACCAGTGTGTCTCCTCACAGCAGTTGAGCGTTAAGACGTATTTGAGAACCGGGACCCAGGCAGACTGTATTGGCTTTTGTGACCATGAGATAGCAGATGTCAGATTGGATAAAGTGAAGAGAGTGACAGGATTGGCAGACTCACACTTACAACCGGTCCTAAAGCAACCGCAAATACTTCCCACGGAGCAGAAGGGCAAAAGCTCGCTTGATCTTGATTTCCGCTATGAAAACAGACCATGAAAGTGGGGCTTCATGATCCCCGTGGCTTACTGGGTTTTAAACAGAAGGTATCAGAAAACTTACCACAGGGATAACTGGGGCCAGAAGGTTGTCAGGAAACTTATTACTGGGCTTGTGGTCTTCAAAGGGACATTGCTTTTTGATCCTTCGGTGTCAGCCCTTCCTATCCTTGTGAACACCATAATCACATGTATCACGCAGACCAGCAGCGGTTGCAAAGTTGTATTACTAAGGGGGGGTTATCTGAAACTAGCAAAGGGGCTACCTTGAAATGGAGTGCATCAGAGGTGGAACGTATGGGATTGATGGGAAATAGCACATGACACAACTTAACTCACAGCAGAAAGTGTGCACGTGTCAGGAATTGAACCTGGGTTGCTGGAGTTAAAGGCTAATGTAGGCAATCCGCCACCCCGACCTAGACGCCCTTGTTTTCCACTCCGCTGTTTCAATGTCAAACTACTGGCGGTTTCGGTTGCATGAGCCATGCCTCCTGTTTCACTTGATTCGTAGAATATCGTATGAAATTATAGCGCATTCATTTTCAAGTTTGATGTGAAAATACCCCGATGATTTATACAGGGGATGTGAGCAGTGCAGCCTCACCTCACCGTGACCCTTCATAATATGACTAACTGACATATTATCAATATGTAGTCATACAGATCAGTGCCCATTGAATAGCGGTGACATTGCTCTTCCGATGGGCGTTGTGCCTTAAGTGGGGTTTCTTTTCAGTGGCCACGATTCTTAATAAATGCTGATTGGCTAGCAAAGAAATCCAAGCACTGTTTGAATTCAGTCCGAACAATAAACCCCTCTGTTTTTTGGCGTGATGTAAAATGTCTCCCATTCTGTCAATTTCAGGCTGAATAGTGAAGCTAAGACAAGTGTACATTCTGGAGGAGTGTAAGGCTGATTGATTGATGTGTCTGTATGGGGGAGAGGAAAAGAAGTGGAACTCACACAGAGGGAAAATACAGTTTAATCACGATGGGGAGGTGATGTAGGTGCCTCGTATCTGCTGGGTTCATATATTGTTGTTGTTGTGCAGAAACCTTGTAACTCCAGTTCGTTTTAACTTCAATCGAAGGATTGCACAGTTGGGTCGATGAAACCCTTTTAAAACCTGTTGGATAAACTCAAAAATGCATGGTGGCCAAGCTGAAAACAGGGCTGTCTTTCTTAGTTCCTGAAAAGTTAACATTTTGAAGATGTACGATTTTTTTCACCAGGCAGCGACGATATGCATGTACGCATAGGTTGATGGATGTTTTAACATCAATGCTATTTTGCCCAAAATAAATCAAATCATGGAAAGGTGGAGGGAGGTGGGGTGATGTGACTGCAACTGTTAGACTAAGAGGAGGAAAGGAAGGAAGGAAGTGGTATAGGAAGGAAGGAAGGCATGCAGGAATAAGGGGAAAGAAGGAAGGAAAGACAGGAGGGAGTTTGGGAGGGGGAAAGCTTTGAGGCCGGTCAATTACGAGCAGATTCTGTCTATGGGGAAGCAAAGAGAGAGAGAGGAGGGGAGAGGGAAATGTGTAGAATAGCGGGGAGAATGACATTGGAGAGAAGAGGAAAGAGGAGAGAGAGGCAAGGAAGAAGACGAAAGGAGTAGAGACATAAGGAGGGTGTGACGAGGAACGTTGAGAGTAGAGCAAAAGAGAAGGAAGAGGAGTTAAGTCTGAGAATATTTTAGCATCAAGCTCTAGGTGCTAAAACTGATATGGCAACCTGCTGTTTTATAGTTTTAATGCCCAAAGTATGTCTCCATGATATCGTCAACACGACAGCATGCTGTCCACTATGGTAGGGGTTTAAATGTCCACATGCTTTGTATGTGTGTGTGTGTGTGCGTGCGTGTGTCGCAACAGATGCTGGTTCAGTGGCGCAATCCCACCTCACCAGGGAGGAGAGGGAGAGAGATGCTGCTGAAAGAGAGAGGCTGCCAGGACACAGAGAGAGAGAGAGAGAGAGAGAGATGCTGCCAGGAGAAAGAGAGCGAGCAAGGGGGAGCGAGCAGTGTGCTGAATGCCAAGCAGCATGGTATTAGAATGGTGCTGTGTTGAGCAGGCGGACTCAGGGATGTAACACTGCTCAGCTAAATCATCGTATACTGCAGGGGTTTCTAAACTTCGTCTCCAGGGACGACATTTTCACATTTTCTCCAAACTGATTTTGCTGATTTTAGACTGTTGCTGTTTGTTGGTTGCTGATATTTTTTTTCTCACAACCCAAAACAGTGTTTTATTCAGCCTACCTCACAGTTTAGCCACTTAAGAAGGCTCTGGCAGCATAACCAGTAGCTGTGGATACCAGTCATTTTTCAGAATAATGTGGGGATCTATTTTTATCTCCCTGCGACTCACCTTTGGGTCCTGACTCAGTCTCTGCAAATACACTGGTGTACAGCAGTAATTCCCTGCTTTTGTGCATTGCTACCCACAACATTAAAAAGGGATGATTACTGAAGAATGGAATGGTGAACGTTGTCACCAAACAATTTTGATTTTCCAACATATGATTTACCAGTTATTGGATACAGACTAGATGTCTTAGCTGCAAAGTATGTCTCACTTTTTGTCTCTCTGTTCAATTCTCTTGCTTCTCTTCTCCTCTCAGTTAAACAACTGTTCTGTGTATGGGTGTGTGTCAGTCTTTTTGTGTGTCTCTGCACCTCTCTCACCCTTCTCCTGTAATTGTCTTGGTCTGGGGTGACAGAGCAGACCCGACAGGCGAACCCAGATAGTGAGCGGAGATAGATTGAAGAGGAGTGTCTGCTCTCTCCTCTATCTCTCCTCATCTGTTACTCGTTTCTGACAGAAGCAGCGCCGCATGATGGATGGATGCCCCACTCTATCTCTATCCACTTCTCACTCCGTTCACTCCATTTCCCTCTCACTCACTCATTTTTCTCCACTCGGTTTCTCTTCATCTCGCCATCACTCACTCCCTCTATTTTTTGGTAATTTTTCTTCATGTTGTCTCCCTGTGACGATCTATCTTTCTGTTCTCTGTCTCTCTCTCCCTCTCTCGTTTTCACTCTCCACTTTCTTTGATGCCTGGTTCAGGAAGTGTGTGTGTGTGTGTGTGTGTGTGTGCGTCTTAGCGATTTGCACAAACCCACATTTTCAAAGTCGACAATTCTGTAATTTTATGACAGAGTGATCTATCATTCTGTGTTTGTTGCAATTTATTTGTCCCCGCTGTGCATTACAAGCATGAGGCGCAGTGTCTGCTATCAATGCTTTGATTCAATTCTCTACAATTCTCTACTAGCTTGCGTTTCCAGCACAGGAACAATAACTACCTCTTGCAACCATATTGCATGCTATCTGTCTGACGGCTGGTTTGAGCAAGATGAATGCTAGCTGTTGCTGTGCTAGGTGGGATATACAGTACACTGTAGAAATTCTAATTTGTTGTCCAAAGGTTCATCTGAAGGCAACTTATCTGGTCTGATAAACAAGTTCAAAGTCACTCACAAAGTCCATTCATTTTGTGAATAGAGCTCAACAGTGAGGTTCCGGAAGTGAAAATCCCATTCATATTCTGCATAGAGATTTTGATTATTAGCCATAATGTCGTAACCATCCAATGTAGACTCACCACAAGCTAGTAGGTTGTGAAACGATAGTGTATGCTCCTCCTCATGTTTTATTCGCGATGTCATGGAGAAGTACTACACTACCCACAATCCTAAAGTGTAATAGCGATGTCTCTGATTAGTGGAGCTCGCTGTTACCATGGAAATGTTTACCGCACCCGCGAACGTCTTGTCAGCTAACGTTAACGTTAGCTACTAACGTAACCTAGCTAGCTGCTTATCCTATGCAGCTGGAATGAATCACTGTACCATGTCGATGACAACACTTTACACTATACTATATGAAACACTATATATACACTCACAAAACAACAATATTAACACTATACGATTGACAAATGTTAAATTCAAGAAGAAGCGCGCTAAACTATCATTAGTTTGGAAGTTTTTGGAAAAGTATCATTCGCAATGGTTTATGGGATGAGTAGTTCATTCACTTCATAAAATAATGATGTACACAGTCTTGTACCTTTGCCTTTTCTTCCGTTTTCCAATCTTTTTTTTGCTCAGAATCAAATGTTTTATGGTCACGATTCATCGTCTAGCTGGTTGGCTTGGTTCCAGCCTTAAAACTCTTTATAGAAGGATTTTCTGAAATGAGTAAATTAATGGGAAATTTACTTCTGGAACCAGAGCCGTAAAAAAAGTGGGCGGTCACTGTTGCGCTCTATTGTGTGAGTGACTGTGGTGACTGGTTTCTCAATTTTCTGGCGGTGAGAAGAGTCTGAAAAAGATGCATTAACTGCCCAGTTTGAAGGTTGATCGCTATCAGTCATATAATACATTACTCTGATGTGTGAATGTATGCATGTGTCTCATGTGCCTGTCATCCCAGCTGTCTGGAGCTCCACAGTGTGACACTAACGTATGTGCACTAACCTGGATGGGTGTGTGCATCGGTGCACGGAGGATTCATCTGGCAGTTTAGTCTGGACTGTTTTTCTTGTGATTGAAAACTAATCGGGCAGGTTAATCAGGGTTTTTCAGTCGGAGGAAGTGCACATATAGACTTGTGCAACACGTCTAGAATCAATATTCCAAGACATCTAATTATTGAACATCACGAGGGGAGAGAGCAAAATATTAAGAGCAGCTGACTAAGGAGCACATTTTGGGAAGGGAATGATATGACCTTGGGGTGATTTCATAACACGTCAATGGCATATTTTCAGTATTCTTTACATTTGACTAAAACCTTGTGGTGCACGTGAGCTTACGCCACGGCTCATCGGCTAATAACCGCTTGTACTCTAAACGGATCAGTACATTTACATTAATATTCACATTTAAGGCATTTAGCTGACACACTTATTCCAAGGGACTTGAACTAAGTATGAATAAAAGATTAAGTGGTATGAATAAAACATTCCCGTTCCACGTAATAATTAGACATTTATGTGTGTCTGTTATTGCAAATAGCCTCACAATAAAGGTGCTACAAGGGGCAACAAAACAGTGCTAAAGGCCTTAATACTCTTGCAATACAGAAGACCGTTGGTAATTTGTCAGCCAATATATTATTAATCATATTGCCAATATGGTCATTTGTTTTTCTTGATGAGTTATATGATGATGTAGCCCACTGTGGTGTCATTCTCACAGATTTTGCCCCATTTGCCAATCCCATTCCCGCCTGTATGCAGTATTTCCCTTAAACTGCTTCCTACAACTGCTTCCCAACAACGAGACACATTTAACCAATACACAGGGTCTGATGTATCTGGTATAAGCATTTCTTGTGTTATTTTTAGGTGAGCTCCTATTCAGATTCCTAGCTTGGATGCTAGTGCAAAAAAAACGTGGGTGACAGTATGTCATTGCGGTTATCAAGTGGGCATCTCCTCTGACTGAGGGTTTGTTGAAACAGGGCCATGATACGTACCTCCAGAAAGTTAAACAGGCAGTTCTGGCGTCACATCCCCCTACCAGACCGGCCCTCAACATTTATTAGAATTTCTTCTCATTTACTTTGGCCTCTTTTGACCTTGTCATCGGTCTCAAAAACAATAGGCTGAAGTGACAGTTAACACTTCTGGCATGAAGCAGCCCACTCAGCAGTTCAGAAAATGATTTTCTTATCAACACGCACAGGACAGGGGACAGCTGACCCCGCTGGGTTGAAATGGTCCACTCAGCGCACGGTGACCATGGTAGTTTTTGTGGTGGTAGGGGAAATAATCAGTCTTGAGAAAGCAGTGTAGATACTGAAGTTCATAAAGTCCCTGCAAGTTTATTTAAATCACAAGAGGCTAGGATTACGATTATAAGAGTTTAGGTAGGTAGGAGGTATCTAGGCTTAGGGTGAAGCTCCCTGGGGCAGATAGGAGACAGGAGAACCCCCCGGGCTGAAGATCTAACCTTTCTGGATATCTGATAGAGCCGTGATGCTGATGGTGGCGGCGGAAGAGGTGCTGCGTCAAACTAGTGAGGTTTAGGCAGCTGAAATGACAGAGACATGGAAGCAGCTGAGGGGGTACAAATAGAGGGAAATGGTTAGTGATTGGTTTCTAGAGAGGGAGGAAGGGGAGGAGAAAGGAGCGTGGGCTAGGGTGGTTGGACGATGCAGAGCTGGGGGCGTGCTTGGCTCCAGCTGAATGAAGGAGGTAACCTTCCTGATTGAACGTATGCTAAACTCCATAAAGCATAGCAATAAATGTGTTCAGCTTGCAAGCTAGTTCAGACAGGAAACTCGAGTGGTGCACTTATTCTGGTGATGTCCTTCCTGCCCATGAGAGCTCCTCCCTAATAGACCGGCTTATACTACTGAGCTTCCCTACTTATTCTGCTACTGCTGCTGCTTTCCTGCTGCTATCGCTGCTGCTCAATCACTACCCTGATGAATGCATTTTCTTTGCTGTTTTGCTCATTGGTGTATTGTCCCACAACCTTTCTGGGTCGGCCAGTGATGTGTGCATCCTGGGCGAAGACATGGATCACATTGTGTGTGTCTATGACATTCCAAGAGTCAAATTTCCAGCAACTTGCAGCCCTGTCATAGCTTCCGTTTGGCCCCCGAAAATCTGACAGATGTAATAATAGATAATAATATATATAATAAAATAGACAATTATAAAGACCTGTTTCAGTTGTATTTAGAGAACAAAGCTGCTGTGGAGCAATGGCCCCGCTATAAAGACAAAGTCACCTGACCCCAATGCCTTGGGTACCCAGCCTGATAATGTGGTCCTATCCACTCTTATATAAATTGAGTCTTCTCTCTCTAACTTGGATAATAGAATGACAGTGCTTGAGGAAAACACCTTCTGCTCTTCTTCCACTTCCCGTGGCTCTCTGAACCCTCGATATCTTCCACCAGGTAGAACTTTTTACCCTGCAGGTCATTGGGAACTGCAGTCCCCGCTGCATCTACTGGTGCTCTTTCCCTGTCCCCCACCTGTTATTCCAGATGCTTTCCGGAGCCAGATAATTGCAGGTAATGCAGAAAGCCAAGATTAAGTTTGTGATAATATCCAATGTCATTTATTTGACCTTATGTTTATCATTTAATCTCATTATCTTTAAAGATTTGCTTTCCCTCCAGATTTATTTGTGTGCAACCGATACTATGGATAAGTGTCTTGTGGACTGTGGAGACATCTCTCATTCTCAAAGACAGCGACCTTAGATTATCAAAATCCCTTGGTTTTTTAGCCTTTGGTGTCTTTTCCCCCCAACCCAGACATGTGCTTGATACTCATTTCACTATCATATCTGGTTTAGCCATGTCCTCTGGAAGAACTTTATTTGACCACAAGTACCACAAGTCCTTCTCCGTAGAGAAGCCCTAAGAAAGCATCCAAACAATTATCTTATTATTGGACTTGTTCAAGGGTTTTCAGTCTGCAGTGTCAATTTTATCAAAATCGTATAGCTGATGCACTTTCCCAATCAAATTTCAGGAATTCAAAGTGCCAACTAGCCTGCCATGCCCTCTGTTCAATCAGGCCATCCTAGACTAGGTTGTGACAGCCCACTTCAGTCTGTTCTCTGTAGCCAATTACATGAGGAAGGGATTAGCAAAAAACACATTAAAAGCTTATGATTCTGCATGATATTTATTCTCTTCCCTCTCTGCCTGTTTCACTTCTAGCCCTTTCAAACATTTCTCTAGTATGTGCATTCATAGTTAGTAGTTCTGAGTAACACCATTGAACTAAAGCTAAGTTAGCCGGCATTATATTTTACCTTCGGTGTCAAGACGGTGGCACGCTCACAGCAAGAAGGTCCTGGGTTCGATTCCCACCTGGGGCGCTGGTGAGTCTGGGGTGCCCAGGTGGGTTAACTCCCGGGCCTTTCTGTGTGGAGTTTGCATGTTCTCCCCGTGTTCACTTGGGTCTCCTCCTGGAAAGAACCCCGTCTAAAAACATGCAATATCCAGTCGACTGTCCCTGACGAGGACAGCGACATCTGGAATAGGTCCCCGGGCGTGGCTGTCGT
Organism: Hoplostethus mediterraneus; assembly: GCA_034670385.1. Taxonomy (NCBI): domain Eukaryota; kingdom Metazoa; phylum Chordata; class Actinopteri; order Trachichthyiformes; family Trachichthyidae; genus Hoplostethus; species Hoplostethus mediterraneus. The sequence goes on along the minus strand of JAXDDW010000115.1, from coordinate 11,294 downwards.
CTGCGCCCTCTGCTCCCTGGCCTACTTGGAGGAAGATCGGCGGGGATGGGATAAGAACAGAAAACTCATTCAACTTGGACACTCTAACCTGCATGTGTGTGTGTGTGTTGTGTGGCCACTTCCCCCCTGCATGTGGTGTGATCCATGTTGCAATTAAAGTTCTTCTTCTTAAGACCCCTCAGCACCGCCCCAATCTTCTGGAGAATCCCTCTATTCATCCACTCCTCAACGGTCTCAACCCAACCTTCAAGAACTTACAAAAGTTCAACAAGCGATTTGAATGGCCTGTTTCCTGAGGTGTGGTGAATTCACAACTAAACCACTCCTTTCATCCTCACCTTGACCTCAGCTTGTTTTATGCTCTAGAATCTCAGCATTGCACCATATATTTGAAGCATCCAAAAACTGCTAAACTGAATAACGCCACTCCAGCAATCATTGCTAAAAGTAACACTGCGTTCTATCCCTTCTCTTCCGTGTTGGATTACCTGCAATACCAGCCTTCCTCTCCCCCGCATGGCCCTCTGTTCCTCATCAATGGTGGCCCGTGACCAGAACCTGGTTTTCTGCAAGGCTGCACAAGCTCTGCCGCAGGCTCTCTCCCAATTATTACACAGCACACACTCCCTCCGCATAGGTGCTGCTACCACTGCTGCTCTGCATGTGCCTACAGCGACCCTGAAACCGTCGGGTTGCTGGTCTTCTGTGGATGAACATTCTATTCGTTTTTAATAGAAACAAAATCCCTCATGGTCAGAGGCTCATGAGATCCAATGCTTCATAATGCTTGCCAATTTATGTTTGCTTTACTGCTATTTCTGTATAGCAGTACCCCTCTTGTCGCTGTTCCATCAAATATTCCTTCAATTTGTGCTTGCCAACTCTAGGAATAGCCACACGCCGGCAAGTGTGGTCTGGCTACACATGGAAAGGCTCACGTAAGTGTAAGAATGACGATCCAGAAGTGCCAAAGTCTTGCATGTCATCACTTTGTCTCCTCGTGATGAAGCGGGATATTGGCTTGGTTGTATGGTGGGTATTCTGCCACTCACAGAGCATAGTCAGTGTCTGGCTCTGTGGACTGGGATTGGTTTTGGGGGATTTGCAATTGATAACTCCCTGTGGTCTTATTTGGCGGGCTTTAAAATTATGCATTACAGGGAGTGATAAGACACACATGCCAAAAAATAAACCGCATTTACATTAATTCTGCAAGCCTGCGTGCTTGTGAGCTAGTTCAGAGAGAAAACTCAAGTGGTTCCTGCCCATGAGAGCTCCCTTATATACTGTATAGGCCAACTTATACATACTACTGAGCTTATACCTGCTTATTCTGCTGCTGTCATTACTGCCCTGCTGAATGCATTTTTCTTTGCTCCCAACACCACCCCAGCATCCATCTGTGGGCTCTGTTCCTCCATGGTCCCCATGGGGGGATTTGTAATTGATAACTTGCTGTGCTCTCATTTGGCTGGCTTTACAATTTGCAGGGAGAGAGCACCTTGACGGCAAAATACATTTATACTCAATAAACTTTTGTTATATCTTAATATGTGAGTTTTTTGACAATTGCATGTCAGAGTGTGTAGGTGAGTAGCAGCTGATCTCACTGAGGTGATTGGTAAACATGGCTTGCTATTGTTTTTGACCAACATGGTTTTCTTTTGTATTCTGAATGGGCGACACAATATTTGGACTCTATAATTGGACACCTTAGTCTTGACCATTCCCCCAAGAGACACTATGAAAAATATTTTTTTTACAACCGTTGTGGAAAGACTTGTGAGTAATTTAATAATATATAATTTTTAACATCAGAAATAGCTTAGTACACTTCTGACTCCCTGTCAAAGTCTCAGCACTCTGTCACTGCTTAATGAACCTTCACATAGTGAAAAAACAACACTACTAATATTTCATACAGACGTCTTTCAACCACCTAAGCATTAAGTAACTGTCCCAACAAACTTCCCTGTACCCTAGACCAGCGTTTCCCAACTGGTGTGCCGCCGTGAGGCGTGTGAAATCCTTTAAACTTAAAAATAAATAAATAATGTAAACACTTAAATTAACAAATCCCATTTACAAAAACAAATAAATGTCATTCAAATTCAGATTGTTCAATTAAAAATCCCAGAGAGAACATTAATGTTGGCACGTCAGTCACATCAGCATCAGTACATCGCTTGCAGTTTTTTTTCTGAAGAAATTTCCCCTCGGGGATTAATAAAGTACCTACCTACCTACGTAAGTCATGTTTACGTGACTATTAAGCTGTGCGTGTGTGTGTGTGTGTGTGTGTGTGTGTGTATGTGTGTGTGTGTGCATCTGCGTCTGCGTGTGCGTGTTTTTGAGAGTGGTGTGCCATGAGATTCTGTAAATGTGGAAAGTGTGCCACAGAGGGGAAAAGGTTGGGAAACGCTGCCCTAGACAACTGTCAACTGTGAGTTTTTCACCTCTGATTTTCTAAATGTGTATGGGCTGGCCTAATTGGGCTCAGTAAAAAAATAGTAAAAATATTTAAAAAAAAGATTTGGACTAGATTTAGTCCCTAATTAAGTCGTCCCACGACATTTTTGAACATCAGGGTGGAAGAAAATCCTGCATCAATGTTTTTCCTGCTTCAGTATTTTTTCTTCACCAACTTCCAAGCTGTACCCCGTTGTTGAAAAACTGCAATCCTCCAGTGAATATGGGGAAGGGGGTGCTTTTTCAGGAGTAGAATATGGGTTAGATTTCCTATGAATATGGATGTCAGGCTGGCAGAATAGAGGCTCAGTATGCAGAAGCACACAAACCATTGGAAAATAAATGTTTTTTTATAGAACATTTGCACGGAGGCATGTATCATGCACACACACGTATACCTACACACTCTTTGTCACTTTTTATCACACACAGTGCAAGCTCACACAGAAATACTCAAAAAAGCTCACTTATTTCCCCTCTATGTTACAGGGCCCACCTTGTGAGGCTCTCATACATATTTGATGATTGTTTGTGGGACGATGGTAGAGAATTGTGTGTGTGTGTGTGTGTGTGTGATTGCAGATCCAGTTAGGACCAGAAGAAAAGCCAGAACTATTTGAATTATCAGCCACCAGACTCATTATTGCCAAACACTGTGCTGGAGACAAACTGTGTGTGTGATATATTTGTCATAGAAAGCACGAGAATGTGATATAATGTGTTGAAGAGGTCACCACTCAGTGTCTTAAGTAGCAAGACAAGACAAATAAACAAAACCAAATTTAGCATATCAGTATCAGCTTTATTGCCAAGTATGTTTTCACATACAAGGAATTTGACTTGGTGGGAAGAAGTAGCACCATGGGCATATGACCTGATTTGAGCCTGGAATATGTTGTCCACTATTAAAAGGGATTCATAATATTCACCACATATGCTTTACTTTTCAGCACAAACTTCCATCACTGCCAATATCCAATAACAGATCATGAATCAGGATATGTCTGGTTTATTTTTACAGATTTAGCCACAATAACACTGCAATACCTGCATTTTCTCACAGTATTTAATACCTGTCTTTGGAACTGGTTGGGACACATATACATGAGAGTTAGGGGCTCTCAGGATACTGTTTGTACCAGTGGTTGAACCAGCAACATTTCAATTACGAGGCAACCTCCATTACTAACCTACCAACCATCATATGTTCAAAATCTGTGTTACATCTGCAACTGCAAAATCATGGCTTCTTATATTAGGCACTTGATTGAAAACATGTGTCTCCACAACATTGTTAAGAGACTGTAAGAACATTGGGCCAGATATGCTGTAGTAAATAACATCTGCTATGCACAGCCCCAGGAGCAACAAAAGGTTTTTAATTTCTTTTAACGTTTTCAGCTCGAACTGGCCAATCAGAATTGTCTTACAGTATCTCTGAACAATGTCAGTGTTACTGTGGCTGAAACTGAACCTGGCTCTGATATATGACACACACGGTCATCACTTGGTTCATTGGACAGGCAGAAGCTCGGGGGGGGGGGGGGGGGTCAGACATCTGGCTAGGGCCACCCACTCAGCCCGCTCTGTTTCAGATACAGCTACAGAGATGGAGAGTTTGGCCAGTTTACTGGATGAGTACCATGTTGCTGCCCCTCTCTAGAGCCCGAACTGTTGGCAGCTGATATGTCCAACACTCTATAAATCAACTTGCATGAAGCACAAATTACTTAGCAGCAGCCATGGGGGAGGACTGTCGAGCCAAGATGGCTACCACTGAAAACTACAATGTCCACGTTCTTAACACAACCTCATAGGTTTGGTTTTGACTGAATCCTCCACTTTGCTCTTCAGGTTCAGGATGTGTTTGGGTTTTAAAATATTATTATCAGTGAGAGCTCAGAGGAACTCTTTATGGCTCTGATTTAATTGAGTCCAGCATTTACAGGATTGACACTGTTAGACTGTCACCTAATTTTTATTGTGTGTGTGTGTGTATGTGTGTGGCAGCTGTAGTAGTCCCCGTCCCAGCTGTTGTATTTCACTGCCAACTCATCAAGCTAGCAGCTGTTACAATAAAGTTGAAGTGTGTCGTCTCCACGCCACCCCAGAATGTTCAGAAGATTTCTAGCAGTCGGATCACTCGTGGTCCAGATTGATTGTTGACATTTATTGTTGCTGTTGGGCGAACACCTTGCAACTCCAATTTCGGTGGTTGTCAGGTACATGCTTTGTTATGTACTGGGTAATCTCACAAGTCAGATTTTAATATCACTATACTGCTGTCAGATTTTAAATTGGTAAAATTAAAATCGGAAAAAAGCGGATGAATGTTTTGATAGCAAACCAAACAAGATGGCGGAAAAAGCTTTGGGACCAAAAACTCGGTCCAAAGTTTTGAAATCCTTTGCTTTTGGATAATTCTACTTTGGAGGAGATAGTGGGACTGAGGATCCGCTCTTTACCGTATCCTGTGGGCGGGCATGCTAATGTGTCTGACATGTCCAATAAATGTCACAAGCACAGTTGTGAAGTGGTTTGAGATTTACTATAGACCAATCCTTTGTCAATGTCACTGATTACGTGACTGCTCGAAGGGAGTAATGTTAAGACTGGAATACACTGAGATAAACTTCACTATTAAGGAGCCAAAACAATATAAAATGGCTTGTTGCGCTGTTGGCTGTCAAAATACAAAGAGCCGAAGTCAGGAACTTATATCATACCATCAGACAAAAAAATATTTGGATCATACTGTAAACGCCTAGTTGCAAGCTATTAGAAAAACCCAACTGCTCAGGTATTGTAACTAATACAATGACATATCTGTATGCAGATAATTAGGCAACATGTCAGTCTAGGATATATTCAGCATTAACACAGGTTCAAGTCCAAGACAATAAGTCTCAAGGCTGCTACATTTAGCTACATTTAGTTCAGTTGTTTCAGCCACCCTGTTGTTCAGGGTTTGGGCTTGGCCCTTTAGTTCCAGTGAAGGGTAATCTTAATGCGACAGGATACCAAGACACTTTAGCCAATTGGGCGCTTCCAACTTTGTGGCAACAGTTTGGGGAAGGCCCTTTGCTGCTCCAGCATGACTGAGCCCCTGTGCACAAAGCAAGGTCCATAAAGACATGGTTAGACGAGTTTGGTGTGGAGGAAGTCGATTGGCCTGCACAGAGCCCTGACCTCAACCCCATTGAACACCTTTGGGAGGAATTAGAACGCCGATGGCGAGCCAGGCCTTCTCGTCCAACATCACTGCCTGACCTCACTAATGCACTTTTGGTTAAATGGGCACAAATTCCCACAGACACTCCAAAAGCTTGTGGAAAGCCTTCCCAGAAGAGTGGCGGCTGTTATAGCCACAAAGGGGGGTCCACCTCCATATTAATGCCCATGGTTTTAGAATGGGATGTCCAGCAAGCTCATATAGGTGTGATGGTCAGGTGTCCACTGATGTTTGGCCATATAGTGTATATGTCATGTATTGAGTCATATGTATTGAGTTTATCTGTGTAAGATATTACGTGTTGAGCAGACAAACTATTATAATATTGAGACCAAGTTTCTCTACGAGACATGAAGACATTAATATGTTTAATTCACTAGTTAGCTAGCTAAGCATGACATTTTGAAAACATTGGGATTGGTCTATATTGTGGAGAGATGAAATAGTCTATTATAGCCTATTGTTGGAAAGATTTTCCAAAAGTATATTTTCTTGGTCTTCTGTATGGTAGCTAGCAACTAGCTAGCAGGTTTTGTGTATCTGTGTATTTGTGCTGGGTACATTTCATATCCCTTCAAAACCTATTGTGTATTTCAGAAAAACATGATTGTCAATCTGAAAATACATCTGTTCTTATATTCTGAGAAGTTGACTTTTTGCTCTGACAGCAGCATGATTTGGAAAGTGCACACAACACGTCTTTGGGCAAATTCTACCGTGTGTCTGAACTTGACTGGAGCTGCCGTGGAGCTGTCAACCGTTGCTCAAAGTCGGATTGTTGCTCTTTTACCCTGTTGCTGCTGCAGCTCAGTGAAATTCTAGACTGCTTGTATAGTAACTCGGCGTGGCCTTTTGCCTCCAGTATTAAACAGCATTTTATAATTCAATGAGGCACTCAGATACAGTCCAAAGTTTTGGGACCGTGAGCAAAAGTTGGTCTTGAGATTCATCCACAGTGCCATACACTTCACATCAAAAGGTGAAAACAAGGTAAATCTTTCATCTTTCTATGATGATTCTTTATTGGCCTCATTGCTAAACAACAACAATGTCAACAAAGAGACTTTTCTGTTCACTGGTCTAGTACTTTTTCAAGATCAGGCTGCTCAGAGTAACTACCCTAATGAAGTGGGTTGACTGTCGATTTAGTTTCAATCGAAGATAGGACACAATAATAAACTTTAATGATGCCTTATGGGAAATTGGGTCATTGCACCAACAAAGAATAGGCAAGATAAAAAAATAACTACGTAGTGAAGATTTAAAATACAGAGTCTTTGTCATGTGAATACAACACTCCTATTGGCTCAAATCGCTTTATATATAACCAGCTATAGTGGAGAACGCGTGAACGTTTAAGAGCTCTTCTCATTGTTTCAAGTTTTATTATAATTTTTATTGTGTCTATTTATCATAAATGATTGCCATTAGGTTTGGAAGAAGATGAGCAGGTGCAAGTTGTACCTCACTTGTGAGGCTCTCACCCTGGACAGTTCTAGACCTCAGTTTGCAAATGCTGTCATGTTTTTTTTACACTAAATGGAAAATCCACCCTACACCCCACAGAGCTTCAGGATTTGTCTGATGATATCATCAAAAGACTATTGGCTTGTTTTTAGCTTTGAGGAGTAATGTTCACGAGCCGAGACTGAGCTGTTCACGATCACAGACATGGTGTGTAAGAAATCTTTTTTCGGTGGCTTTTCCCTTTAATCTAATGATACCTACCAGCCCCCAGGGTTTTGAATCATCAAAGGAACTTACTGTCACTTTTAACCAAAGGTAACATCTTTTATACTCTCTCCTTTTAATTCCCCTTCATATGCATTCGGGTGACTCTGGTCTTTCTTTAAACAAGGCATCAACACACATATCTGGAACCCTGTGTCTACAATCTGTGGCTGTTTCGTGTCTCTCCTAGTAAATATTTGGTTTAATTCAACTGGGGACACAAAATGGTATGAAGTAAAAATAATTTGTAATTTCAGTTAAAGGTTAGTGCCAAGTAGGACCTATGTGATTTTTAAATGGATTGGTGAATTGTTCAGTGAATTGTTGTTCAGTTCTTTCCTCCCCTTTCACCAAAAATCTAGGACTTTTATTTCCGTAGAAATTCGGAAAATAGCTACAATGTTGAGGTCTAATCTGAGAAACTGGTAGGTAAGGATCTGCACATATCAAACATCAAACAATGAATTTTTAAGAAATTGGATCATTTGTCAGTGTCAGTAAGCCAGTGGTCTGAAACTGTTGGGACTGACATTTTTCTTGTGATCCAAAACTGATTTTGCTGACTGCTGTGGAGGCTAATCTATCACATTTTACCTTGTTTGTTAGGCTACTTCCTATGATTGTTTTATTTAGCTTAGGGACTTGGAAATTTGGAAACTTTATATTATAGGGACTTTGCATTTTTGATACCATTCATCAGAATAGGCTCCATCTTTGGTTCCCAGCCCAGTGCCTGACCACCTCTGATTTAGATATAGGAGATTTTTAACTCAGACTATTTTCGAATCTGAGATGCCAGTACGAGCTCACATAGAACTTCTCTCCCTCCCCCCTCTCTCTTTCTGTGTGTCTGTCTTTCTTTGTTTTGAAATCCAGTAAACTATAAAACCTTTGCTGCAGGTGAGAGAGACAGAAAGGGTAAACAGACCCGATGTGGACCAGTTTATCTTCAACACCAGGTGATGATTATTTCACTTTGGCTGAATGATAAAGTGATCTTCAGTAGACTGTCAATGAGATGACAAGGGTATGTGTGTGTGTGTGTGTGTGGGTAGCTGTGCCTCTATGTGCATATGCAACGGCTGATGTAACTACCGGCACAGAACAAATAATCTTTAATCCCCACCGTTATCATCGTATATATAATTCATTAGACAACGTGTAATCTTCCAGGTATGTTGACAGTTGTCAATAATGCTTGTTTAATCAACAACCTGGAGCCTAGTCTTTCAGATATGTTCTTAATTGTTAATTTATGAAAGCGATAATCTTTGTTAGCTCATTGCCAACGGTTATCAGCAGGGTTTTACATTTGACAAATTAAATGTTTTTTTAAACCATTGTAAAGTGGAAATAGGCACCCTAGGCTACGGGAAGCTAGGAAACCATTTTATTGTCAAACACTTTTGATCTTTTGATGCCAGTTGCCAGCTTCAACTAGTACCTGCTGTTGAGCCTTCTGGTTGTGTTATGGGCCAAACTTACTAGAAGAAGCTCAAAAAGGTCACCACATATACTGTACATGTTTTAGCCCGGAAATGGATCAGATGTGGAACACGTAATTACCAATAACCTGTAAAACGTTTTTCCAGTTCAGGTGTGGCATTTCACCTTGAAAAGGTCTGGTTGTCTTCTAATTTTGAATTACTGACCGAGTGCAATACACATATACTAATTTGTCACTGTATTTGTGTCTGTGCAAGACACACACACAAAGACACACTTGGCGTGGCCTCCCTTTCAGCTGTGTGAGAGCAGCCTCTTTATAGATTAGTAATCAGTGTAGCATGTAATTTACCAATTGATCCCCATCAGCTCTAATTATACCATTGGAACAGCCTTCGCTGTCCACTCACAATGTCTGTTGTCTGTCTGTCTATTTCTCTCATACAACACACACACACACACACACACACACACACACATTTTCACTCTTCCTTTCTTGTGCTCTATCTCTGTATTTTTCTCTTTTTCTCTTGCACACTTTCACTCTCCTTGTGACATAGAAGTTACATCGATACTGGGGTTTGAAACCTTTTTTTCACCGCAAAAGAAAATCAATGCTAGCAATTGACTAGCATGTCAGTATCTGCAGCAGTGTGATGTATTCCAGTTGTGCAGGGCTGCACGCTCGCGCGCGCGTGTGTGCGTGCGTCTTTGTTGAATGGAAATCAGATTCAAGGCAATCAAAGTGTAAAGGTCACCATTCCGTTTAGCGTGTGCTAGCTACTCACTGCTATGCTATTGCAGAGAATCCAGTCAAAGCAACTGCAATTGTGCTTTGACTGACGGTTGTAGTGGATGCAGGAGACATCGTCTTCCTCACTCTTCCTCTCTCACGAGATAGGATGCACAACGACAAGACAAAGACTAACACATTCCCCTCCCAAGGCCTCGTGATAAGGTCAGGACCCCTGCCGAACTCGTGAGAGTCCCAAGGAACCCCCCCCCTCTCATCCAAGGGGGCTCTCGCCATAAAACTGCTAAAAGTAACACTTTCCAGGGCCGGTTAGACCACGTGGCACCGGGGGTCATTGATAAGTGCCGAGTAAGTTGCACTCAACCTTATCAATGAGTGAGTTACACTAAGAGAACAAAGAAACCCTGGAATGTGCAGCAAAAATGGACTTTCTTTATATGTCTTAGTAGATTTGAATAACACATCCTGTGGCAGATGATGTACTCTACTTCCCAATGTATTATCTTGTTTAGTCAAAGCACACAGCATGCGTTATTAAGATGTTTGTTGTGAGCGCCAGTGTTTTGTGGTAAGATGGTCATGTTTGGTATCATACTGACACACTTGTGTTAAGGTGATTAGAAATGTCACTTGTATCCCAATAGGGGACAAGAAAAACCATGTTTTCAAACCTAGGTGGAAAAGCAGTTTTGGCGAATGCTAATCACTGAAACCCAGGCCATAAATCTGAATGCATGCAAATGGAGGGAACACCCATTTGCCTGATTTACTATAAAGCCCGCTGAGCCCTTGGCTCGCTCTCTCTCTTCTCTGATCTCTTCCTACCACGAGTTCTCCCACGAACTCTCTCACAAACCAAGAAACGTCCTGAAGCTAAGTTTGAACCTGGCTCCAAGCTCTTCTCCAAGCTCAACTACCAGATCAGCTCTACGGTGAATATCGACAAGGCGCCTGCTCGAATTCACCCAACCTGATCCAGAAGACTACGCAACTAAATCAGAAGCCACGCCGCTCCGCTACTCCGCTACCTGAACGACGTGTGCCAACACATCGACCCTTTCCTCTATCTTCACTGAGGTGAACTGTTGGCACGACTACCCTGACGAACCACGGCCCCGGACCGCTCTCCACATCGGCCCTCCTGAAATCGACCGGCCCCGCCCAACACGTGCGTGTGTTTACCTGGCTACTGCGACTGCGCAACGGTTACCACGGAGACGAGGACGCCGCTGACACCCTGCTAACCAGACGGTAACCAACTTTCTTGTTGATGCACGGGTGATGCCAAGGCAGTGTTGAACTGTGAAAGTGAGGTTAGAATCCACGTTTCTCTCTCTCTCTTCTCCACTCTTCGCTGTCCCCTTTCCTTTGGTCCCAAGTCTCTCGGAAACGGTCAGCTGTCCTCCAAGCCATCTTGCGCTGTTGTCACGATATTGCTAGTAGACGCATTACAGCTCAGGTCGTCTTGTCTGTGCCAACTGCTTTGCCATCTGTGACCCCAATATCATGTGCCATTCTTGTTTGATATATACTCTGCCACTGTTTTTACTTCCTACTTTTATATTGTCCGTTTTTTTATGCATACTGTTTAGTTTAGTATACATTTATTCATTTTATTGGTTTTATTGCATAATTAATAAAATCTTTGCATTTATAAGAATG
>JAXDDW010000114.1:1490000-1523232 GCA_034670385.1 Hoplostethus mediterraneus | reverse complement strand
CAAGAGCGAGCGGCGGTACCTGCTGTGCATTACTAGACAACTTCACAAAAGAATGCACTCATTATTCCTACTCTCTTTGTATGGTGATACATCAACACAAACACACTGCGCTCCTCCTCCCTCCGCTGAGCACACGGGCTTATGAAATCTAATTGAAAAGTTTCACTCCGCAATCAATTTCTCCTCTCAGACGGGCCAAGATGTTTTCACAAGCCCCTCTAGGTTTCTTTGTCTCACCAAAACAGCTTGTATTTGTGTCTGATTTCTTCCTTCTTCCATGTTGTTGTTCTGCAAATAAGCTAAACGGCGTGATGGTGAAGGGCTAGCGATCCATCATGTGACTACGCTGTCCTAACCATGCAGCGCATTTACCTTTTAAAGGGGATCTGGTACCCGTAAGACTCTGATGAAGATGTAATACTGAAGTGAGCTGGTGTCTGCACGGCATGGATTAATAAAATGCCATAATAGGATTTTCTGCCGTTTTATTTTGTGTGGGTTCCCTCCATTTTCTCTGTGCTCTAACAAACCGCCATGACGGCAACACTATGGATTGTTATTTAAAGGGAAACTCTGATGCTCTTACACTGTTTTATAGGTGTTGTGATTTACCGTTTTGGTGTACCCGCTTTCCCTCAACCTTCTACTTGAGTTAGCGATTTCCTACAATTCCCAGAATGCCTTTCGACAACCCCCCCGGAAAACATGCCTGAACTGAACCTGTTCCAGGTTATATGTGTAGTTGAAGGGAGCAATAGAGCTCAACAATGTGGTTCCGGAAGTGAAAATCCCATTCATATTCTGCATATGGATTTTGACTATTAGCCATAATGTCGTAACCATCCAATGTAGCCTCACCACAAGCTAGTAGGTTGTGAAACGATAGTGTATGCTCCTGTAGAAGACACAAGTCTGTATGATATCAACCTTGTTTTGAGAAAAACATGGAGAAGTACTACACTACCCACAATCCTAAAGTGTAACAGCGACGTCTCTGATTGGTGGAGCTCGCTGTTACCATGGAAATGTTTACCGCACCCGCGAACGTCTTGTCAGCTAACGTTAACGTTAGCTACTAGCGTAACCTAGCTAGCTGCTTATCCTATGCAGCTGGAACGAATCACTGTACCATGTCAATGACAACACTTTACACTATACTATATGAAACACTATATATACGCTCACAACACAACAACAATATCAACACTATACTATTGACAAATGCTAAATTCAAGAAGAAGCGCTAAACTATCGATAGTTTGGAAATTTTGGTAAAGTATCATTCACAATGGTTTATGGGATGAGTAGTTCCTTCACTTCATAAAATAATGATGTACACAGTCTTGTACTTTTGCCTTTTCTTCCGTTTTTTTTTTTTGCTCAGAATCAAATGTTTTATGGTCACGATTGATCGTCTAGCTGGTTGTCTTGGTTCCAGCCTTAAAGCTCTTTATAGAAGGATTTTCTGAAACGTCTATGGAGTAAATTAATGGGAAATTTACTTCCAGAACCAGAACGGTAAAAAAAAGTGGGCGGTCACTGTTGCGCTGTCTTGTAGCTGAATTGCATTGTGGGTTATTGAGGCTACTCTCTCCTACGGTGGATTTCTTCCTGTATGATTGTTGTTGCTCTTTGATTCTGACACCAAAACCTGATGTTTATTGTGGATGTTTTAAATGGTTTAAGTCCATTTTCTTCCCAAGTGGGTGCATTGTGCTTTGGATTAAATCATTTCCTACCAAATGTTTTTTTTTAAGTAGTTTTAGAGCAAAACAAACACATTGAAAGCCCACTCTGCAGAAAGCAAACAGAGATCCACCTCCCTGTTGTTGCTGCCTACTCTGTGTGTAGCCATTACTCTTCCCTGACCTCTGCTTTTCATTAGAGGGAGTTCTCAGCTACTGATATACCGTCAAATACTTCAGCCTTGCAGATAATGCGGCGTTCACCCGCCTCGCCAATTAATTCTTCTGACATCCAAGCACATTAATATTCATTACCCAGAGCCACTCGTGACAAACCGCCGCCCCCGCCGTACCGCCGTAGACACGATAGTGAGATGGTGGGAAAATGTGCTGCCGCTTTTTAAGAGCATTGAAATGATTAATAGCCATTTGTCTGTTTGGTGATATTGTGTTTGATGGATTGTTGTTTAAGAGCTCTGAGGCCTTTTTTTTTCTAATCTTGTGTTGAATGTGTTTACAGTATTTTCGAGGGCTGAGTGAAACTTCGGTGTCTGGGTAGTGTAGGTGGAGTATAGCATCTAATCAGTGGTGAGATGTCGGGTGGAGGAGGGTGGTCAAGGTCTGACTGGTAGTGTTGTCAGAGGAGTAATTCAACGAAACATCTGTGGCAGGAAGTCGCGTATGGGAAACCCAAAGCTCTCACCCACCAAGCTTTCACTGACATCCATACTAGCTTGGAAAAGACAGATTGTTGTGGTGTGGATGTAAATGTGTTCAGTAACATTATCAATAAAAGTAATAAAATAAAAGCTGTTAAAAGTGATGAGGTAGATTTGTTTTCAAATGTACAGTAAACTATCCCCTTTGATCTCTACTCCAAAACACTTTGAGAAGAGTTAGCTCAAAAAGTTGTTGCTTTGCTAGCTAACTAGCTACCAGGCTAATTTGACAAAGCTTCTCTGGTGCTTATTTCTGATATTTTTAAAGCTGTTCATGCATTGTTTAAATATGTGATAATGTATTTTCTGCTTGGTCGGGCTGTACAAAGCCAGAAAGATCCTGGGCTAAATGAGACGCAATGTTGAAATTGCATCTAGTGCTCCGTGGGACGGTTCGCTAGCTAACAAGCTGACATTATGGGAACATAAAAATCAATCATATTTATCGGTGGCTAAATGTTCCCAGTCAGAAAAAAGCACAGAAATGAACCATGTCTATTAGATTCTGTTGAGACGTTTAGAAACGCAATCAGCTCCTCACAGCCACTGAGGAGCTGAGGACCTCCAATATGGCCGCCAGATGGTGTGTTGTGCATTACTGTCACCTGGAAGCCCTCTATTGGTAAATGTCCACTAATTAAGCATGGATCGGCTCAAAGGGAGCTCGAGGGAGAAGCTAATGGGTTGATATGTCTGTAAGCTAGCAGCTTAGTAACTCTGTGGGGTGGAGACAGGCCATCGAGGAAAACCACCAGCATATCGCCACAGATGTGAGATACTACTTTAATCTTTACTTTTTACTACATACTTGATCTATTTACTTCTATTTACTTATTTCTTTATCAGTCACATAATGCATCATATCTTAAGTGCTAATTTCAATCAATTTTCCAATGAATTTTGCACCTTTTATGTGACCTTTTCTTATGTACATTGCTGTATGCCATTTGGCTGTTTATCATACTGTTTTCTCATCAATAACTAGATGATATAATATAATAATAATATAATAATTATGAACCTAAATCCCCAAAGCTGCCGTTCTAAACCTCTCTGGTATTCCATTGCTCTTTGGACCCCAAGCAGTCCTGTGGTAAGTGCGAATTGAGAAAATAGGTCAACGTATGAAATATATAGAAATGTGCTACCAATTTAAAGACTTGTGGAACGTTGGAAGACTACATGGGTAGAGGTAGAATTAAACCCAGACAGCGATGGCTCAATATGTTTCCAATTCCTTTAAAAACTTCTATTCTTACAGTAAAAGGGGAAGACTTTCATTGGGCCAATATCATGACATAATCATAGGCAGTTTGAGAACACTTCAGTGGAGGAGACAGAAAGAGGAAGGCAAAGAGGTTATTATCCTCCGCAGCAGAAATCGATGTGAAACAGCGTCAATAAATCAATTAAGATAATCTGCACCTGGGTCTCCTCTGGTGCTGAACGGTGTCCTCAGTTTTATTTACTTTTTAATCAGTTTTCTTAAGTGGTGGTCCCATTGAGATTAAGAATCGCCTGTGATCAATACACGTATCACACAAACAGCATACAACAATGCACATGAGCACAAATGTAATTAAAAATGGAATAACAGGTGAAGTCAAAATTCATTACGAGCGTATTGCATTGGTGGTCCCGCTAACCCAGGGATGACTTCATCAGCTCTGGGTCCATCCAGCTCCTACAGTGACTGCAAGTTGTTCAACGGAGCAAAACCAGAAATGGCAGCTAGATGATCGAACCCATATCTAACATATCCACCATTCCCCTTTCAGCAGGCATATAGAGACACTGACGACAACAGAGACAGTGTGTTTGGGAGTTTGCAACAGGCAGTGAAAGACCAACCTTTCCTGTCGGTGCCGTTGGGGACCTGCAAAGTGTTGATGCTCTTGGCGATGTCCTGGTTGGTGGTTTCCTTGGTGACCGCTGAGCCTTTGAGCTTGCTTTTCGGAGCATCCAGAGCTTTTAGCTTCTTGGCATGTTTGGTCCCCTTATAGTGGGCCAAAGCCTGGCTCTGTGAGGAGAACAAATAGCAGGCTCAATTTAAAGCAGGAAACCAGCTAAAGCCGGGGCCAGAATCGAAAAGGAAAAGCTAGAGGAAAACCGGAGAGTCAATCAAACAGACTAAACACGATTAGCAGTGGATAATTGATCGGCCTCGCAGTGAAGACTTACGATCTGAAGAATTCTGAGAAAAGAGACTCTGACTCTTAGAACACTAAACTAACTAAGGTAACTTCACACAACAGTTTCACAGACTGGATATATATATATTGTAGATACTGTACATTGATTGATTAACTTGAGGAAATTTTGTGGATTTTTTTCCGAAAAGATATATAAATAGAATATATATATATGTATTCAGACATGTTCTGATGCACAACCTTATAAAGCCTTCATATGAAACCAATGCCCATGATGTTATGAATCAGCCCTTTATGCATCATCATTTCTTATTAAAAAAATAATATCCAGATCCCTGTGATTGGAATATCTCTGACCTGTGATGTTTAATTTATGGCGGGTGGGCGCCCGTGTTTAAAGTCCGAACACGTAGCGCCACCAAGATTCACCTTCACAACACATTCATCCCGGCACACAGAACCGGGACATATGCAAAGACTTTGAGCCGTCCTTGTTTATCACCGCACACTTCCTCGCAGACTTCGCCTGTGGCAGGAAGGAAGGTATCAGGGGGGATGCAATTGCCTCTTGGAATGAATAAGTGTGCCAACCGCACGGCCCCAGAAGACATTTGTAAGCATCTGTATTTATGGGCCGTGGCGGGGGTTTCACTAAAGACCACTGAGACAAAGAGACTATTCTAGTTAGTATTCTCCACATTATGAGTAAAACCTTTCCTTTTTTTTCTTTTTTCTACTCGTGAGTAAAAACAGCGTCGCCATTGTGTGAACACTTGTCATGCTGTTTTGATTGTAAGAAAATGAGCTCGCAATCTCATATAACTGTCGCAGTATATCGTGAAGAACGCACTTCACTGGAACATTCCTCTCATCTGCATGATATTGATGGTGAGTGCTGGTAATTTGATAACAGATTGAAGAGCTGCACAAGAAGCCAGCGTGTGATGAATTAATGAAATGAGACAAGTGTATTTAAAGGCGTTTGATTGCAAAATGCTACAAAACAGACACCTGAAATTCAGCAGTCCTTCAAAAACCTTGAAAGCAAAGCAAGTTTTTTTACTTTCATGCCAGCGATGGTTTTTGTCGTGGGCGTCACTTCTCCGAACGGTGGATGTGTTGTTCTGGCGCGACCCGTGAATCACTCTCCAGGTACCGAAGCCATTAACACAAGTAATATTGATTACTTGAGTATTAAATGTAACTAAGACGATAATTTATCTTTTGTTGGAGCAATGATGTGGAAGAACTGTGAAGTGTAAGTCTGACACGTGCATGATTCAAGCTAGGAAGGAGATCATTTGTTTTCCAGATGCTTCATGAGAACATCTTATCAAGCAAGGCAGAGCGGCTGGTCTAGTAGGTACGTAACCAAAAGGTCACAGTTTCAATCCCAACGTGTCCATCAACAGCCAGGACAAAAAACCCTGCTGACATCGTAAGTCGATCTGGACGAGAGTGTGAACGCCTAAAATGTGAATGTTTACTCGATTATTCCTGTCATTCCTTTATTGTTTCGTTGGTTTCACTATTCTCACTGGATCTGAGGACCGAACCATGAAAACAACCCAGACTTGATTCCATTATACACATCAGAAGGGGTGTCCACATACTTTTGGCTGTGTAGTTTTATATATAATCTCCTGGGTTGCGTTTCCCAGTCTGAGAGTGACAAAAGTTCAAAATGGCCGCCGTGGGAATGAGGTCAATCGACCAGCACAGGCCAGTAAAACTATTTCAAATGTATGTTGTCTGATAAATCAACAAGTTAAAGAGCAGTGCAATCACTCAGTGGTGTGATCTGGACAACACAACCAAGCCGAGAGGAAAGAAAAGAAGACGAGAGCGGCGGAGAGGAAGAAGCAGGAAGTATCCAATGGAAATGAATGGAAGCAGAAAACCCTGGAAGAAAACCTGATAACACGCCCGAACATGTAACGACAACACAGCGTGTTTTAAGCGGTTGTCAGAGGAGGATGTTTAGGTATGGGCGAGGAGAGGACATGCTGTTTGGGCCTCTCACCCAACACCATTCAGACGGGGCTGGGGCCAAGTCCTCCCATAAACAAACAGAGCATTCCTGGAGGGCAGGGTTGATTTCAACTGACAAAACACTGAGGAAGGGTGAGTCGTTTCAAAACACCCTGATCTAACTACAACTCCATTTTGTTACCAAGTTACTGTGCATGTAATCGTGTATATTTAAAGCTGTAAAGCATCTTCATACTGTCTATTCATATCACTATCAAACTATATATACCTGTCCTTTATATAGCAGTGTGTGCAGGGATGTGGTGGAGGGTAAACCCAGCTAGACTCAAGACTACCCAACATTTTATTTTCAGAGGTTACCCACCTTTTTTTAGCCCTGCATAAATCTTCATGACCGACATTCAGAATCAGAATTAAATTACATTCGCACATACAAGGAATTTGACTGAGTGACATTGCTGCATTAAAACAGACAGGCACAGAAATCTGATGAGGAAACTTAAACAGTCAAACAATATATACATATATGTGGGGGGTCAGGGGGGTCAGGGGGCCCCACTGCCATGGGGAAGAAGCTGTTCAAGTGCCAGGAGGTTTTGGTCTTGAGGGGAAAGGTTCAAACAGGGAGTGTCCAGAGTGAGAAGGGTCAGCCATGATCCTTCCAGCCTGCTTCCGTACCGGACCTCACCTTCTCATACATTCATACTGTAGGAAGGGTATTAAGCTGATCTGGGTCTTCAAGGGAAAAAAGGATTATTGACACGACCACACATTCACAATAGTGTGGATAAGAACCACTGGTTGTGTGTTCTGACCCATAACACTGAATGGGAGTGGGAGTCTGAGGGGGGGCATCAAGACCAGGGGCCAAATGTATAAAACTCTGTGTAGATTTAGGTGTAGAAACGTGTGTACGCACAAAACAGGAAAAATGCAAACGCTCAGATGTATAAAACCCCACGTACGTCTGTTCCCACGTGTTTTTTCTTCATACATCTCAATCATCCTTAAATTGCGTGCACGTGCACGAGCCTTCTGACCACGCCCACGAGCCTTCTGACCACGCCCACAATTTACTATATATGGCTTCCAACACCCCCCCAATTGCCTGGTTTGCATATAAAGGGCATTTAATTGAGTTTTGAGGACAAACGGCGGAAGCATTTAAGAAGAATTAGAAGAAAAGAAGCGCAATTTTACGACTGTGAACTTGAAATAATGGTTGATTAAAATGACAGAAGAAAACGCGGATTATTTAGAAGCCTAAGCTCTGGTATTACCAACCAAATGAAACAAGTTGAATGGCAGAAAGTAACCGAAACCTGTCGTGGAAGAATCAAGGAGAGACCAGGCCAAGGCTGTCTTTGTGGTATTTTATTGAAGCTTCAACAAAATGATCTACACAGTCAGTGGGCTTCACCAAAGTGCAGATGAAGCCTACCCTCAACATAAAGCTTTTATACCTTATCTAGGTAAGGGGGGCTAGGTTACTTCAGGCCTCCTCCGACCGTGCTTAGTACCTCTGTACTCAGCAATGACGTGATTGCATGCTTAGATCTTCCTGTTTCCTTAGAAGACCCTGAGCGAGTCTCGCTCCCCTCTCATCCTGGGAGCCCGGGCTGTCTCGCTTTGGTACAGGTGTCAGGTTAAAGATAAGGTTAAGCACACACAGGAAATCTGCACAGCAACAGCATCTTCTCCACACACAGGTGACTACAAAGCATACAAGGTTATATAATATAGCAGCATAGGTTATGCGGTTACATGATATAGCAGTATATGAGATAATAAACATAAGCAGTATATGAGATAATAAACATAAATGTAAATTTCCACTACAAACCATCTCCCTTTTAAAAGCCCAATGCAACGCTCTACCACAGAGCGCACGGCTGGTCATCACATTACAGCGTCTGTTGTGGCTCATTATACAAAACAATATTATATACATATATTACATTTGGGAAACCGGACATCGCTGCAAATTGCATTTTGATGTTGGCCTGTTCAGCTGCTGTGTAAGGGAACCTGATGTATTTATTACTCAAAGAAATGATGCCACCCCACGCCATGGGCATGATATCCCTGATCTGTCCGCAAGCTTCAGCTGTGCTAAAACCCGATTGTTGTCAATACTGTAGGACGGACGTCCTCACCTGAAAAAAACCAAAAAACCCCCGGTTTTAAAAAATTTTAAGGAAAAGCCCCTTTAAGTGGGGGGGGGGTTTTTTTTTTTAAACCAACCAAATCGGGGGAAAAACAAGGTTTTGAATTTTTTGGGGGGAGAAAAAAAGAAACCGAAAAACCCTTTTTGGGGGGGGGGGGGGGGGGGGGGGGGGGGGGGGGGGGGGGGGGGGGGGGGGGGGGGGGGGGGGGGGGGGGGGGGGGGGGGGGGGGGGGGGGGGGGGGGGGGTTTTTTTTTTTTTTTTTTTTTTTTTTTTTTTTTTTTTTTTTTTTTTTTTTTTTTTTTTTTTTTTTTTTTTTTTTTTTTTTTTTTTTTTTTTTTTTTTTTTTTTTTTTTTTTTTTTTTTGAAGGAAACATTTGGAAAACCCTGGCGGCTTTTCGTTAAAATTGGACCAAAAAAATTACGGTCTTTTAAATCGTTTCCCCCTTAAATTTTCCAATAAAATATTCCTTTTCCCAAAGGGGGGCCCCCAGGTTCTTTGGCCCTTTACCCGGTAAGTCTTTTTTTAAATATGGGGTTTTCGACCTGTTAAATGGTCCCTGAAGGTTTCCCCTTTTAAAAAATAACCTTTTTTTTACAGTCATTTTTTATTTTGTTTAAAAAAAATAAGACCAAATTTCTAAAAAAAGTGACAAACATAAGTTATTAAAATAAAGAAATAGGGTTTTGGTCAAAAAAATTTTTTTATAAACCCATAAAAAAGTTTTTTTGGTTTTTTTAAACTTTGTTTTCCCCCTAAAAAACTTTTTAAAAAAAAAACCAAAAAAGAAAAATCTCCAAACCCCTTTTTTTTGGGGGTTTTTTTTTTATACAAACTGGGGAAAATCATTTACCGGGGGTTTTAAAATTGGAAACCGGTAGGCACTTTTTTTCGCCCCCCGGGGGAAATTTTTATTACCAGGGATTTCCCCCGTGGAAATTTTACCTACGTCAACTTTTTTTCGTGTGTCCCGGTTTGTTTTTTTATACATTTGGCCCCCAGGCTCGGGAAAAGGGGAAAAAAAGGGATGGGGTTTATTCCCCCTTCCGAAAGTAGGGTTCTCTGGTTTCAATGCTGGAAATTTTGGGAAAAAAATCGTTATTTTTTTTTCCACCCCCGCAAGCAAATGATTTTGCTTTTCCTGGGAAGTGGGTTTTTTTCCCCAATAAAGTCAAAATAATACTAATATCCCTGATAAATTGATTTTTGCAAAAACCAAAAAAAAAGGTTTTCAAAGTTAGGACAATATGTTTTGTTGAACAAAAAAGGGCGTCATTGTTTCCCTAACATTGGTTTTTTTTTTTTTACACTAACCAATGGGAAAACCCCAAAATTTTTAAAAAGGGGGGGTTTAATCAATTTTCCAAAATTAACCTTAACAAAATTAAAAAAATCAAAGACGATTTTACTCTTTAAAAACTTTTGCCCCTTTTAAATAAACCTTGGGGGAAAATTTACCAGAACAAATTTTTTTTAAAAAGCCCCCAGGCATAGAAAAAAGTGAAAATTTCCTTAAATGGGGGATTTTTAAATCGTCTTTCCTTTACTCTTTTAGTTGGACAAACCGACGCCTGAAAAACCATGACCAATTTTTCAGGCAGGGGGGAAAGAAAATTTTTAAACTTTTTTTTTCCCCCACTTTTTGGTTGCGTTTTAAAATTGGGGGGTTTTTAGCCGGGCTTTTTGGGGGTACACCATGCGTTCATTAACTTGGTTTCCTGGCCCAGTTCGGTCAGTTTAAGATGGGGCAACCAGGGGGGCCCAAAACCCAAAAACCCCTTTAAAAATCCAAAGCCTTTCTTCCTTTTCCAACTTAAAATCCGTGAATTCCCAAATTTTTTTTAAAAGGGGATTTTTTTTTTAAAAACTTATTTCCATGGGGGAATTTTGAAATTTTTTTGCCGGGGACGCCCAAACTCCCAAATGGGCCCAGAAAAGGATCAGGAAAGCCCCAATCCTTAAAAAAATTCCGTTTAGAGGCGGGGAACCCCAGGCCACCCAGAAGCCTAAACCCTTAAACCGGTGAAAGGTTAAAAGAGGACACTGGCAAAATTTCGAAAATGATTCTGGTATCACCCCCCCCATTTACGAAAAATTTTCCCCCCTGGTTTAAAAAAAAGGGTTCACAGTGTAAAAAAATTTTACCTTGGGCTCCCATTTTTCTCAAACGGAGGCCAATAAGGAAAAGGGCTTTGCCGGGGTTTGCATTTGGAAAACAGGTCTGGGTTGATTGGGGGGGAAGAAAAAGGGAAAACCTTGTTAAAACAAAAATTTAAACCCCTTTGTCGTTGAAAGGCTCCCCCGTGTTGGGAAAAAGCCCCCCAGCCAGTTACATTAAAAAATGATTTTCTTTTGGGGGATCTGGTCAAAAGGGCCCTGTTCTTTGCCTGGTCTCGGGGGGGAAGTTTTTCCCTGCAAAAAATTGGACGGGGGGGCAAAGGCCCCTTTTGGGAACAAACTGGTTTTTTAAAAGGGATTTTTGGAGGGCCAGACCCTTTTTGGCGCCGGGGGGCTCGAGACCAGACCCCAAAAGGAAGATTGAAAAACCCCAAAACCCGGGGGAAGGCTCCGGGCCCAGACCCAAAAGGGACAGACTTCAGGGACCAGCCCCTTGAGAACAGACTCGAGCCCAGACCCAAGAAGATTTCGAGACCGGCCCAGACAGACCCGAAGCAGACCGAGAACCAGACCCCCGGGAACAGACTCCGAGACAGATCGAGCAGACTCGGGGGACAGACTCCGGGGACCAGCCCCAGCCCAGACGCCGAGAAGACTCCCCAAACAATCGAGCCCCAGACTCCAGACAGACCCGAGCCCAGACTCCAGACAGACTCGAGACCGACCCCGGGGAGCCCCAGACCCAAACAGACCCAGACAGACCCAAGACAGACCTTGAGACAGACCCCGGGGAGGACAGACTCCAAGACCAAAAATTTTAAAAGAGACCCCGAGCCCAACCCCAAGACGGGACTCCGGGAGACCAGAGAAAGGGGGCGACCTGAAAAACCCCCCAAAAGGGACTCGGAAAGACCCAGAAGTCCGGACCAATGGCCCCTCCGAAATTTGAAAAAACCCCCGGGCCAAAGCCCCAGACCGAGGGAAGATTTCAAAGGGCCAGCCCCCGGGGAACGACCCTGACCCCAACTCCAGACAGACCCCAGACCAAACTGAGGACGGGAGAAGACGGGTGGAAGACCCAGACGCTAAAAAGGGAGGGGGAACCCAGCCCAACTCCGAAAGCTCCGGGGGACCAGACCCCAAAAGACTCCAGACCGACGCCGAGACAAACTCCAAACAAAACCCCAAGACCAGACTCCTGACGACTCTGAGACCAACCCCCAGACAACCCCGAGCCCAGACCCCCAAACAGACTCGGGGGCCGACTAAAAGGACCAGAGCAAGACAGACCCAAGACCAAGGCAAGACAATCCGGACCAGACCCAAGACAATTCCAAAAAGACCCCGAGCCAGACACCAAGACAGACCTGAGACCGACCCCCCGACGATCCGAGACAAGTCCGCCTGAAAACCGACTCCAAGACCGCTGCAAGACGGGACTCCGGACCAGACCCCGAGACAGACTCCAGACCAAGACTCCAGCGACTCCAAGGGCGGAAGAAAAATAACCTCATTTGAGTTCATGACCGTTCGGGTTTTTAGAGTGGATTGAAACGGCCTTTAAAAGGGAAAAAGCTCGACCCGCCATCTGGAAATGCTATTGATTTGACCATATCCAACAGCAGGGTTTTTTTGTTTTTTTATTTTTTGGAAAATAGTATGGAGATGTAAATTTTTTAAAAACTGAAACCCCATCATTTTGTTTTTTAAGAAATTTGGGAAAATTTAAATCATTTCTTTAGGAATTTTGCAGGAGGCCCGGGGTTGTGGATTTAGCTGGAGCCTGTTTTTACATTTTTTCAGCCCTTGGTTAAAAATAAAAAAATTCAAATTCCCCAAAAACCCCGGCAATCTTTTTGGATGCCAACGGGCCGCCCGGCCTCGGGGGCCCATCCATTTGCGGGCCCCGGGGACGGAAACAAAAGCCCGTAACCCAGCCACCCGCTTTTACCGGGGAACTTTTTCGGTTTTTTGCAAAAATCAAAAAAAACCTCGAACCCCCCAACCCCATTTGTTGTTTTGTTCAGGCCCTCCGGTAAAGGAGCCACTTGTCCGCGAACTTTCCCAAGCCGGGGGAAACCCGGCTTGGCCCCATTTTGGGATGCTAAAAAACTTGTATTTTTGTTCCAATAACAGTAAGTCGCCAACAAGGTTTTTTAAATTTTTCAATTGAACAAAGATGCCGTACAAATGGGGCTCATTTCGGAAAATGACGGGAACCCCTTTTGAGGGAAAAGACGAGGTTTTTGGGGCCTTTTTCAGTTCCACTATTTTTCAAACGCTTTCTTCCGCTTTTTATTTGTTTTTTTTGAATACTGATTTCAAAAATTTAATACCTTTTTTCCCGTTTTTTCCCTTTTCAGGTATTTTTTATCAATATTTCCCTTGTGCGGGGTTACGGACGTTGGCTGTGTTTAATTTCCCACATTTATTTTTTTATTTATACCTTTTTTTTGCAAAGCCCAAAAGGGATCAATCAGGTTTAGTCTGTTAACCTCGCAAAATATTTTTCCTTTATTATAAACCGTCAAGTCTTGTAAGACGGGGCAGTTCGATAAACAACACGGGGCCCCGCCACACCCCGAAGCGAGGATCACACCTCACACACCACATTAAAAAAACAAATCCAATTACAAAAGGGTGTTCTGTTGTTTCTTGCCCATTTTACACTACAGATGTATTTCGAAGTTACATATTAGATAAAAACTGACGCTCTGTGACTTTCAATTTTATTTCTAAATTTCTTACTTGTTGATTGGTCGGGGGGTGCCGCCATTTTAAAACCATTTTAAAAGAAAAAAAAAATGATGAATAATTATAGCAACGTATCAAGAGTGGAGCAAGTCAAGTTGTGACTCTCACTGGTTAAAATATATAAATGTTGTTTTTAAAAAAAAAACAACTTGTCATCTTTATTCTCTGTTTCTTTCCCCTACAGCCAAATCTCGTTGGCTTGTTTGCCCAAAAGCTGTCGATTTCGGCCCCTTTGGGGACCTCGGCCGCACCCCCGGCCGACGGGGGCCTGCAAAAACAAAGCGGGGAAACTTTTGTGGGGCCCATTTCGGTACGGGTAATCTGCGCTGACCGCCGGGCGCCTCCAGCCCGGCCGGGGCCGGTCCGGTTAGGCTCGCAATCTGGCCTTAAGTGTTACGGCGGTTTGCAGTGTCCCCGCTGGGTAAACGCACGGCAGCCAAAAGAGAGGCCTGGGGGTAAAATGAATTCACAGTTTGACTGACAGACACTCTCGGGCCACAGGGGGGACTTGTGAGATGAAGCTGTTAGCATTACATTTCGCCTGTTGGCATTAGAAAGTCATCCAGCCTGTTTGCCTACATCTGCTGCACAGACTGTCGGTATTGATTACGCGTGAACCTGGAGCGGTTTGTTTTCTGCCCAGTTCCACCTTTCCATCTGCACCGAAGCATCTCACTCTCTATACTTGTGCAACTGGACGTGACAATAATCCTGAAGAAGAAGAAGTGCCCGCCCCCCTCAGAAGACCCACCTGAGAGTTGAACCTCAGCTGGCAAACGCTGCAGGAGACGTGCTTCCTCTTGGTGGAGGGAGGGAGTCCGAGTGTGTGTGATGTAGAACAGCTTTCTGCACCGGGTCCATCTGGGGGAGGGGGAGAGAGAGAGAGAGAGAGAGAGTTAGTGATTGGGTAGAGGCTAATTAAGACGCAGTGCTGAGGCTGACCTGTAAATCAACCTCGCTGCTCCATCTCTCACCGCTGCACGGAGAGGACACTTTGCCCAGAGCTTTCTAGGAAGCCGGCATCTATCTTCAGCCACAACAGGTGCTTTCTGGCCCCGACACTAACGCAGACATATAGTGAATTAGTTCCTTGTTTGCTCACCCGGGGGATCTGTCAGCCTTCAAACGGAGGGGGTTTCACTGTAATGGCTGTAATCAAAATCCCTCCCCGAGTGCACATTTAACTCCAGCCGGAGATGATCCGGCCCAAACATAAACATCGGAATAAACAGCCCCCGTGCACACAGCGGGCATGTGCTTTTTCCTTGAGGACTCTGCTGCTGCTGCTTGGTATGCACCTCCATCTGCTCGGTGACAAAGCTTTTGGGGATGAACAAACACATCTGCCTGGCTGGGAGACTCGCAGCTCCGCTCGGCTGGGAGAGGTGGAAAGGTGAAGGCGTCGTGTGGGCGGTTTAATCCAGCATGACTATTGTTGCTGCAGGAAGGCAGGCGGAGTTACGAGGTCTCCCTGTGGACTTTCCCTCATGTTGGTTTTATCTATACATTGATGTGGAACTCTGCAGAGGAGAGTTGAGAGTTTCCACCGGTGGAAAAAAGTGGCGCCTACTTTTACAAAATGATTGACGGCACTTTATTAAAACTTTTCTGCTTTTTAAGTCGTTGGTAAATAAAATAAATGAAAAAATATATAAACATTTTTATATTTTACATTAAAAAAACGTTACAACATTTTATACAAACAAATAAAAGCTTTTATGAAGAAATGTAAAAAAAAAAAAAAGTAAAAAGTAAACTGACACATATTCTCTGGTGCACAGGAAGTGATGCAACAGCGGTTTGTTGGAATAATCAACAGAAGAACTGGGTAGTTAGCATGAGCAGCGATAGCCACCGTGGCTGAACAGACAGAGAAAAGAGCGCCACCTACAGGAACTCAAACTCCATCAACAGGAAAACCCAAAGAGGAAGACGTCACAGTACTGGACACACTGTTTGATTGACAGGTGATCTCAGCAGTGAGCGCTGAGCAAGACTGGATCCCGGCAACGACTTCTCCCAACATTTATCCACTCGGGGTTTGGAAAGAAAAGCCTCGTTACAATAAAGTGTTCTGACACCAAAAAAAGTGTCGGTAATTGAGCATGAATCTGTCATTACTGGTGTTTACAGACAATACCCAGGATCGTAAAAGCCTCCTGGGTGAGCGTGTTGAGAAGTTTTATGATCTGCTGAGGCACTCAACGTAAAAGGGTTTGAGGCTTGGTGTGTTTCAGCACAGCAGCAGATTCAGCAGAGAAACACCAAATCAAGCCTCCTGTCAGACCTCTGAACTGAAACACAGGAAACGTCTGGACACCGCGGGGGGTCCTACAGCTACAGTATGTGTTGAGCTCCGGCCTGCTGGGTGATTGGATGGTTTTAAGCACCGCGGTAGGAGCCGACTGGGGTCTGCCAATCAAACTGCCAATATCAGGACAGATACTACAACCGCACGGGTCGGATTTATGAAGTATTAGTCAACACACGTACAGGAAATATGAGCTGTTACTTTCCACACACTGTTGAGGTTTTACAAGGTTGGACTGGATTCATATTTCCATATAAAGTTCAGGTATGTTCATATAAATTGCTTGACTTGATGAGAAAGAGAGGACTTTATAGTTCAGTGTATAGAAATATTACCAATTTCAGTAACACTAATGTTGAATTTGAAATGTAAGATGTTTTTGTGTATGAACTGACTGGCGGGTTTTTGGAGTCTGACACCGATAACAGGGTGTTTGGATTGAAGCCGGCAATAGCTGATATTTTGTGCTGCTATTATCTTTAATTTAAAATTTGTCATGTGATTTTTTTTTTATGTTTCTCTTGCATGTTTCATCCTCGTCAGGGTGGAACAGCATTTAAACCACGTTGGGACACTAAACCAGACTAATGAAGCTTTCAGGGTTAGCATCTCTTTAAGGCAAGGTGACCCCACACCATTTATTCAGTGGCAGGAGGGAAGCTGGGCTAGATTACTACCTTTAAACGAAGAATACGGTTACAGAAAAGAATAAAATGTGCAATAAATATATATCATCTCATTGCAGGTTTTAGACGGGGTGAGGGAGGAGCTAGGGGATGACACCGACTGATTCCCCATAAGAGGTCATTTGTTCTGCCTTCACCTTCCCTCTTTCATTGCATTGGTCATCACACACAATCACAGAGCTGCGAAACACATCCCTCTGAATGTGTAGGCAATGCAAAAAAAAAAGCTAGAACCCAGTAAAGGCCGTGCATCATGCTGAAATACCTCATGAGGTGCAGCTCTGCAGGAGAATCAGACTTTCCCACTGAAACTACTGAAGCTGCAGCAGCAGATACCTGAGCAGACTTTGTTGCTGAATTGGGAGAAAAAGAAAATGTTACACAACCGTCTTCCATTATAAATCTCACCCAAGTTTTCGAGAGAGAGAGAGAGAGAGAGAAGAAGAAGAAGATGACACATGGAGTTGGCGAGGATCCCAGGCAGGGGGGGAAACACTACAGTGGAGAAGCAGACACAGTGCGGCCTGCTGGGAAAGCAGAGGCCCGAGCTCAGGGAAGCCAGCGCCAGTTAAAAACATCTGGGCCGCGGGAAAAAAAACGATGACCTCTTAGTAGAAACACGCACTGGGCTAGAAACATGTTATTTCACCCGAACGTCGGGCGCAGATGCTGTCAAATGAATGTAGCATGGGAGGACAAGGCCGCAGCAAATGACATAATCCAGCAAAATAACCGGGGGAGAATTCAGTATTTCATGGCGGAGATGTAATTCGTCTGGATGTAAACGGATGAAAATTGGATTGAAAATGTCTCCGTCTGATTTTATTCCACTGTGATTCTTGGAAGAGTCTAAATTACCCACAGTTCAGTCCGGTAATTCCACCGCCGCCACCCGTGCATCTTTCCATGTATCTCCTTAAGCAATCCTCCTGTCATGTACCATTTCATTCCCACCCGCCGCTCCAGCGTGATGCGTTCAGGCCCCGTCGGCAGCCTGCGGCCGCGGTGCCAGGGACATGTTATTCCCCGAGCTCCACTCCCATCAGCCACCCACCGCGCCACATATTCCACACGGACCACGCCCGCTAGGAAATGTACTACACACACACACACACACACACACACGCAGCAAAATCACCAGTGTTAAAAATCAACAGCCATCAGAGTTAATGTAATGCTGTTGGGTGGTTTTGAACAGCAGCCCTGAGCCACACCGGCGCTAACCCTCCAATCAACACTTGTCAACTCTTATTGTCAGAGCAAAATCAACACTTATGAACACTGGAAACTGTGTACATGACTTAGGCTGATTACAGCCACGGTTTGGCACTGTGACTGATTTTCAACAACGGAGCGAATCCACACGACAGCACATTTTCCAGTGTTAATAATAACGTTGGGTTGACTGAAGTGCTGATTGGAGAGTTTGTTTGTTAGTCCACTCTCAGAGCCGGTGTGGTTCTCTTCAAACACCGGCGTATTGTTGATTTACACTCACAGGTAGTTAGATTCTGCTGTGCCTGTTGAGTCTCTGTAGGTGGCGCTCTTTTCTCTGTCTGTTCAGCCACGGTGGCTATCGCTGCTCATGCTAACTACCCTGCTCTTCTTCTGTCCCGCCCTCCTACCCCTCCATTGGTCAGGTTCTCACCCTCAACACTCGTCCGTCGTCGTGATGAGCCGTCTACCTTGAAACACCACGTAGCCCGAGGCGGAGGTAACCGGCGCCGGTAAAGCCGCCTCAGGTGTTCAGGAAGCAAAAGGCTGTAAAAACACAACGCTGGTGTTCACGGTGTTTTTGAACGAGTCTCTTCTGCCCCAAAACTTCCCAAGCATCATTGAAGAGCCGAAGGCAGGAGAGAAGGTGGATTGAGGCACGAACACAGAAAATCTATTTATTTATTTGTTATTTTCAGGCCAAAAAAGTGGCGTCTATAGACTAGTCCACGTTTCACCTTGTTGTTGTTGTTTCTCGTGTCTTTTATCTCATTTATTGATTCTTTCTTTATTGCATCACTTTTTTTTTTTTAAGGTAAAGTAAAAGACAATATCGTTCGTTCGGCCCTGTTTCCTCTCTGGGGGCGTCTCCTTTCACTGGTCTGTCTGAGTCGTACTGAAGTGTTCCTGTCAGGCGTCAGGAGAACCAGGCCGGATACTGTCTGACAGCAGAAGGACCGTCCGTCTCAAAGTTCAGCACAGCGGCCGCGGCCGGCGATGCGATCCCACCCGGTGCCGGAGGATAATGTGACAGGACGGGACGGTGATGAGCTCCGACGGCGGCGAGGGAGTGGGCGACCTTACAGAACGGGGGGGGGGGGGGGGCAGACGCCGGGTACTATCTGTTGGCCTCGTATGCCAACCACATGAGACAACGGAGACAAAAGAGTCGTGTCAAACCAACAAGCTGGCTTTAAGGGACAAAGCGTCAAATCAGCCATTCTTTGACATTTGGGTTTGACAGAACTAGAATCAATTTAAAGGGGCACTAAGAACAACATCATCATAATCCTGTATATCTGCGGGGGGGTTGATCAATACAAATAACTCGATGATTACTTCAGCACGCTGAGATTTACAGCTTTCAAAACTTGCATTTTCGTCAGCTCAACGATGGACGGTGCTGCGAGTGAGTGACCGGCATCACAAGATATTTCAGCATCATAACATAATATCATGTGACCTCTCCACTAAATGGTCCTGTTGATCTCTGTTCCCGTTTGCCATGTGGGTGTACTGTTGGTTTTAATCACTCTCGTCCACATTTTTGGACGAGACGGGTTGGAGGGGTTGTGTCAGAGTACCTGTGTCTTCTACCGATGTTCTTGCAGTTCCCACTGGCGGCCAATAGAGGGCGACACGGGTCACAGATTACTTTAGATTAGATTAGATTAGATTAGATGTTCTTTATTGTCCCCGAGGGGAAATTGCAGCAGTACAGAACAAGAGAGGCACACATCACTACAATAAACAAGTTTAAAGGCAACAAACTGGATAAAGAAGATCCTCAAAATATACACAAAAAAAGAAATATACAAAATAAAAGTAGTGCTAGTACTTAACGCTCCTTAAAATCCCCAAGAATGCGTGTAGGTGCCATTTGTCAGAGATATACACAACACACAGTACACACACAGTACACACACACAGTAGCACACATGGTTCAGATCAACATACAGTAACGAAAAGGAGTCGTTGTTTACGTGACAGAGAGGATCGCTCGGTTTAAAGGAGACTCAACACACCACAGCCGGTTTCACCGTCTGACTGCGACCCGTTCACCGCCGCGCCGCCCGGCTCTGAGGAGGCGTGTTGGTGATGCACCACAGCGCGTCCCTCCGCCGGTACAGTACACACCGGGCCAACAGGCTGCTGCATAATGTACTACATACATTTCAGATATGAGTATGAAGTATTTATACTCGTTGCTCCTCGGGTATTGAGGGATCTATTGTTTTCTATCAGTATGTGTATATGTACATGTATGTACAGAGCGACTGGTCACCGGCGGGCTCCGGCGCTCCCTTCACGCCCGCCAGCCTTGCTCACCATTAACTAAAGTGGGATGAATGACCTGTCAGATGTAATCCTCCCCCCGATGTGTCTCCCAATTACCGCAGCCGCCTGACCCAGTCGGTTCGTTATCATCAGCTGACATCGCCACCGTAGACGGTCGCCACGCATTTTTTTCAGAAATTAGCAAGTAAAATCCGATGGGGGAGGAAGGGGGGGGGGGGGGGGGGAGGAAGGGGGGGGTTCATTGGCTTATAATGAGAGACAACAGGCTTCCAGGTGTTCATAGATCCTTATTACATGGGGGGGTGTCGAGTGGGAAAAGGGAATGACCGGCGCAATGTGATGCCGCCAGGAGGGAAAATGACGCTCCGCCCAGCTGGGTGGCGTTTCATGAATACAAGGTGTAATACTCGCAGTTACACCGAATACTCGATGCTGAATGCAGCTTTGGAAATTACGTTTTAAAGTACGCAATCGTGTGCAGTATAATGGGCAAAGAGAGAGAGAGAGAGAGAGAGAGATTCCACTGTTGAGCACTGAAAAGGAAAATTCACACGGTGCTGTGAATGAAGATCTACATCCACTCTTCCACCAGCTTCATCTTCTCAACGTTTCAGCTGAGTTGCCACAGATCTGTTTCATCTTCCTCTAACTTCCTCCAGCTTCCCCCTCGTCGAAGTCTGTTTACACTCAGTGATCATGCTTGTTTACCTCCCTCCTCCTCCTTTCAGACGGGGGGGGGGGGGGGGGGGGGGGGCGGGATCTGGTGATCTGGTGTGTCTGAGTGGCTCCGAGGCTGGATGCCCCGGGCCGGTTTGTTGACAGCGTACAGTACACAGAGCAGATGGGAATGAGTTGCACGCCGCTCCTCCGGGTCCCTCGCCGTCCGTGACGCCGTCCGTGACGTCAGGCCGACTCAACGCTGCTGCGCTCCTTCCCATCAGGCCTCTCAGTGATGGGAATGTGGAGTACAGATAGAGAGACGGAGCAAATGGATGCAAAGTGCTATCTGGACCACTGCATCCACTTTATTGTAAATGTGAGGCAAGGTTGTACTCTCTCTCTCTCTCTCTCTCTCTCTGTCTGAACATCTCTCCTCCTGCCTCTCTTGCAGACTACTTTATTTTTGATTTCTTTCACTATTTCTCTGTGAACATCTTTCACCCTCTCTCAAATCCTCATCACCCTTCCTCCCTCAGCTCTCAGCACTTTGTTTTTCTCCTGCCTCTCTTTTGATTTCTTTCCGTCTTTCTTTTTCTCTCTCTCTTTTCTTGTTAACATCATTCCTCAACAGCTCAACAGCCCTCCCCCTCTCCCCCCTGCATACCTCTTCTCCCTCTGCTCTCTCTCCTGCAGACAGTACTTTTCCTCAGGTATGAATGTTCCCGTCGGTCCTCACCGCTGACCCGTCTCAGGAGAGTGAGATATTGAAGTGGGCGAGGTCTCGGTGTTCCCCGGAGGCGCTTGGCAGCCTCACGCTCCGTCCCGAGCCCCGCGGATACGACAGATAAAAAATGTCCAAAATACGACACCTTAACCCCGTCTGCACCAGGCCCTCCCGCGGCCTCAGAGCATCACGACCACCCCGGTGTGCACGTGAGCTGTTTCATGCTGCTGCTGCGTTGGGCCCAACGTTGCTGTGAGGGGTTTACAGTAATAATCTGGGACATATAAATAAATGTCTGTTCTGCTTCTCTATCGCCGATTGCCGCAACACAACAGTGATTACACCGATAATCAGTTCATGAAAGCGTTTACATTTTCTGCTCCAAACACCCGGCGGTGTCCCGTAGGTCTTTACAGGGAAAAATCCTCTAGAGACAGGAAGTGATGCGTTTTATGTTCCCGGTTCCCGACAGAAACTCAAACTCTGGGAAGTGCAGTGCATAAAACCATAGGTGCCGATTTATGTTTTTGCCAGTGGGAGCTCAAATGAAGTGAATACCACCAAGGTGAAGATTGTCACAACATCTCTTTTATGGCGCTTGCTTTAGTAATTACCGTGGTGCAGGATACTGTCATCTGTCAACGTAGACACACACCCAAACCAGATGCAACACTGCTCTGCTACAAACTCATCTGGTGGTGGATCCTCACTTTGACTGTCTTTACACTCGGTATCTCTCTCCTTTGGTACGTTTTTTACCCGATCATCACCGTGTTTCACACTTACTGTGTCGCTAGCTAGCAGCTACGTGATGGAACAACGTTGGTTTAGCCGACTCTAACGTTACATTGGCAGTTGGCTACGTGACCACGCCCCTTAACGTAGCCTACACACACACAGAGCTGTAACACGTTTAATTGGATAATGCGATTTGTATTTAAACGTTCACGATAATAGTAAGTAATAATAGAATAAATAGATGTGGTTTTGTTTTTTTTAATGCAGTTTTTTTTAATACATTTATTTATTAATTTATTTTTTAAATCGGCCTCCCCCATGGGTACTCAACCTTTTCGGTGGGTGCTCGAGCACCGGAGCAGCCACATGATCAGCGCATATGCATAAAACCCATGTTGCCAAAAAAAGAATCTCATAGATACCACTTTCATCTGAAGAATATGTTATGAAATATAGATGTTAAATTATACCTAGCATTTAAAAACATCCAGCTTTGGAACATCGTACACCATAAATAGTACAATGTCAATACATCGACAGTGTCATCCATTGGTGAATTCCCTCACATGGCGATTTCTAACCCATCATTCTCTCAAACCACGCGCCAACGCCCACAGGATGCATGACGGGTTCAATAAAAACTCAGATTAAACGATTCATCTTCTCATAATATCCCACCATGCGTATCAAACAAGGCGTACACTGTGGTAACGAGAGAGCAGCCCAGGGAGCATGTCCATCTATTGGATTTCCATGACAATCCCCGAAGATGAAAAAAAAGCACGAGCCACCTGCAAACACTCCAACAATGAAATGTGCCGTATTTCATGCAACTTTCCTGCAGCGCTTGACTTTACTAATCCTCCGTTCCCTGAGCTCAGATTTAGCTTTATTCATGCAGGGGAAGGTTTGCTGAGCAAGCGTTCAGCTGCTACATTCATACTGTCATACATCCTCACACAAACCAACTACTAAGTACAGCAAAAGCCCTCGCTGTGGTTTGGAGGCTCAACGGGGGCTTCAGTTCCTCAACCTATAGCAGGAAGGAGGAGGACCAGGAATTCAAACCAGCAACTTTCTGGTCACAAGCTTCTTTAACTTTCAGGCTACCACTATGGCCTCATGGGAGTTTTGCAGCACAGATGATTTACGGTTGACACGGTTGGGTTATTGTTTGAGTTCTCCGGGCACACAGGGGAACACATTCATAAGCTCACGTGGGGGAAAACTTCAACACAGCTCATGAGAAAAAATACATATCATAAAGCTTTACGAGCTCCGGAGAGGGGAAGTATCGCTGCAGACGGGGGGAATAACAGGCCGAGGCGCTGGGTGTGTCTGAAGACCTTGAACCACATGCACTCGGCTCTGCAGGCCCCGGGCTCGCTCATCTGAACCATGATTTAGTCGGGGGAATCTGTCACCCTCGTAAATCCCACGGTCAACCTTGTCTCCGTGCAGAAAGACACCGCTAAACTCTCCCTCGGGGACCGGTGTGCTTTTCATTAAGGGAACAATGGTGTTGCAGGTGCAAACTGCTCGCACTCTCACTGCAGCTGGTTGTGCTTTAGCGCTGAAACATGGTACAGGACCGGCCCGGCCTCTGAGCAAGCACAGGGGAAGAGAAAGTACCGAGGGAAGGACGGACGGAGAGACGAAGAGCGACACTCAGGAACCAGCTGAATGTGTTGAAGGGCAGCACCGCTCAATTTTCCAATTTTCGTATGTTTGCATTGGGCAGATTGGTGTTTTGTTTAAATCAAACATTTGTCGGGAGGCATAAATAATCATATTTGTTGAGTTAAACCTCAGTGGGCGGAGCCAAAGAACTGGGTAATGTTAGAGTGAAGCCCAGTGGAAAAAGACAAGAGGTAAGAGAGGAGCTAGCAGATGATATGTAGCCTAGCGTTCTGCTACTAGCTGAAAAAAGTCATCTTGGTTACTAGCTGCTTGAATTGCTATATTGCTTCTTTCCATTCAGGTTTGCTTTTCTTGCACTTCAACTCAACCCGTGAGATTATTTCTGCCTCCAAGAAATGCTTGTAGAACTTGAACTCCAATCTGCTCCGCTCAACTCGCTCCAAAAACCCAGAAACCAATCAATCAACCACAACTCAAACTCGTGATTTCATCTGGTTTATGGTATACAGCCTGAGCGGTGTTAGCCAGATGGACGGTTAAAGCGAACACATTTTTGTTGTCGTTTCACAAAACCCCCTCAGTGCACGGTAACAACATCAAATAAGCACAAACAGATTGTTCCTGTCTTTCATTTCGCCCTTCTAGTCAAGCTTCTGATGTGTGAAGCACGTGCAATCCAAACACAAGATAGAAGTGTGTATATATACATAAATATACTGTATAAATCACATCTGCATCAATTTCCACACCTCACTTTTCTCAGCATGTAAACACACAGTGAAGGGAGCGAGCAGGTTACTCAAACAAGTAGACGCGAGGCTATCGGCGCTCCTTCGCCTGGGAAACTGGCACTGAGCGCCCCCCATAAAAGGTCTTGAGCTCCCCACTATTATCTCTGCATTCCAGCGGAGAGCGGTCGGCTGGCAGCGACCCAGCCTGAGTGAAATATTATCGTGGGAGAAACACATCAGGACGAGCGCAGCCAACATAAAGCCACCGCTAAAGTTCAGGGGGTTAAAAAGCCCCGGAGCGCCGGCTAGACGATAAGGGGGGGCATCACACCGATACGAGCGCCACTCCACTCCGGCAGGTGTGACTCGCTGGTGGTCTCGCTCTCTCTCTCTCCACCCCCCGCCAGGCTTTGATTGCCCTCCGCCGCTTGTGGGAAGTCAATTTATAGAATCCATTAGATGTTTATGGGACTTGTGTAAATCAAAGGAGAGGCGGCCAACAACCCCGACTCAGCCTTTGTTCTTTTATTTGATCATGACGCAAAAAAGGGCATTTAAGCTATCGTCTGTCATCTGGGAGAAAAACCAATAACACATATAAGCAATATTGTTGTTGCAAAAGAAAAAAAAGTACAATTCCATTACAGGTATTGATACAAACATTGGCTGGGTGAAGGCGGAGGAGGGGCTGCAGGTTGAGGTTGAGCTTGACGGCGTGTCACTCCGGCTGCAGGACTACAAAGCAATTTTCCAGCGTGCAGATCGGAGCGCCGAATCGATAACTCACATTCCTGATTACTCTGCAGGGGAAAATGCAGTTTGTATTGTTTCTCCAAGACAAATGCAGGCTGCGGGCTAGACAGATGGTATTTTCAGCACCAAAGAGAGACCCCCCCCTACCTCCCCCCCACCCCCTTAAAATGAACACTACCCTTTCCCCAGTCACCTTTGTCCGTTTCATTACACTCCAAATCTCACCTGTTCATGCTGAGCTCTCTCTCTCTCTTTTTTACCCTTTTCTTTCCTGGTTTGCTTCGTCTCTCTCAAGCTGGCTATTTCAATAACTCCTCTACGACTGATTCCATTGAAAGTTGCAGCGCCCCCCCCCCCCCCCCCCCCCCCCCTCAGACTTCTGTACAGCTCTCTTTGTGTTTGTTTCCCGTGGGTCGGCCTCGTCGCTCTTAAATAACGGTGTGCCGATTTCAACACATCCACTCGTCTAGTTTGGGATAACAGGTATGTCTCCCTGTCCTCCTAGTGATATGAACGTGATATGAACGTGATATGAACGTGATATGAACACGACATTAAATCCTCATTGCAGCAGAAACAACAGACAACAACATTTCATCTGACTCGTCCTCCGGGGTGCTGCTAGGACACCTGGGAAGAAACCGGGCGCCCAAATCCAAATGTGTCCAACTTAGTGTTAAGGTACAACAGCACCTGGCCCCATCTGCCCCCACCTGGCCCCACCTGGCCCCCTCTGGCCCTAACTGGCCCCACCTGGCCCTAACTGGCCCCACCTGGCCCCATCTGCCCCCACCTGGCCCCACCTGGCCCCATCTGCCCCCACCTGGCCCCACCTGGCCCCACCTGGCCCCACCTGGCCCCACCTGGCCCCACCTGGCCCCACCTGGCCCCACCTGGCCCCACCTGGCCCTAACTGGCCCCACCTGGCCCCCTCTGGCCCCACCTGGCCCCCCTCTGGCCCCACCTGGCCCCAGCTGGTGGCCCCACCTGGCCCCAGCACCTCTGTAAACATGTACGTACATGCATGGAGTTCGTTTTACGACTTGAAGACACATTTTTGTTTT
Organism: Hoplostethus mediterraneus; assembly: GCA_034670385.1. Classification (NCBI taxonomy): domain Eukaryota; kingdom Metazoa; phylum Chordata; class Actinopteri; order Trachichthyiformes; family Trachichthyidae; genus Hoplostethus; species Hoplostethus mediterraneus. The sequence continues at coordinate 1,496,824 of JAXDDW010000114.1, read as the reverse complement.
GTGCATCATGACGCCCCGCAGCAAAACCAGAGAACGCAGCGGGACGATCTGAACATCCTGAGATCATCCTGATGGTGTCAGACTGAGGCGACACAACAGTCAGGAGACTTTGGTGTCACTCCAATTCCATGCAGGTGTGGCCTCGGTGCAGACGGGCTCCAGCCCTTTTCTCTTTTGCCCAGAAGATGAAAAACACATCTAATAAGGTGTATCTTGCCAGGATGAAGTCTTTACTGCTGCAGGAGATTAATGGAAAAATTGTCATCATGGTCTATATGATCTTTTCTTGTGTGAATAGGAGAGTACATGTTTATTGTGCCCTGGAGGCGCATAAGCAAATCTGACCTCATCTGAGTTGATAGAACTGAATCCTTTCACCGGGACTGCAGATGGAAACTCAACCTCAACCCGGCCTATAAATCAGCAAACCTGCTGCTGCATTGAATGTAACAGTCCTTTTTGTTTTTCGGGTTTTCCTGCAGAGAGAAATGTGAATTTACACGCCGTTATTACCGTACACCCGCAGGTCTTTCTACACGGCTTGATTGAAACGATGCCGTTCACACCGAGCATGACACCCCCTAACCCCCGACACCAGACTGCTGGCCAGACAGCTTAGCAGGCAGGTAGAACAATAACTAGAACTAGTGGATGAAGTCTAAGCCAGGTAAGGTTTACAAGCTTGGAATTAACAGTGTCAACTCTTAGACACCTACACTATGAGCTGTGAAACTCTTGTGACCGTAGGACCACTACAAGACAAACTGAAAGGTGCATACATTATTCGGCAGGGCTTGTGAAATGCATGCCCCCCCGCCCCTTGCCCGATCTAAGGCCAGTTAAGGTTTACAAGCTTGAGATTTACAGTGCATGCTCACGTTTGCTCATGGCTTCATGGTTTTACAGTTGCATTACACTCAGATGAGGAAATCACAAGACCAGAGAAAAGTTTTGAGACAGGGAGGGAGAGAGACACTGACAGAAAGTGGGAGATTGACAGAGAAAGTGGAGGGTTGAAAGAGCAAGAGAGAGAGAGAGAGAGAGAGAGAGAGAGGTGATTACTGTGTGTTAATCTAGTATCAGCTTTCCTCCATTTGGACTCTCCCGGTGCATTACTCATTATCGGTGGAAAAGTCTGTTAAATCCAGATTAGAGGAGCGAGAGACGATGCAGCCTCAACGTTCTCATGAAACTCATTGCTGAATCAATCTGTCTTCCCATGAGCACTCTGGGCCTTGTTCCGCAATGTCCCCGCTCTGTGTGTGTGTGTGTGTGTGTGTGTGTGTGTGTGTGTGTGTGTGTGTTTCTCCCATTCCAGCTGCGTTCCACATTTCAACTTCAGTTTCCAGCAGATTTTAAATTGAGCTATCCCCGTGATTCAAAGCGAGAGAGGCTGCGAGGCCTTTTGGACTTTTCTCTTTTTCTGTCAGATTGTTTTTTTTCCAGGAGTCATCACATTGTTTTTGATGACCTTGCTGATTTGGACCGCGTGAGCGTGCACACATATTTCCAACCATAATTACTTTCTGCTTTCGAAAAAAAAAAGAGAAATCAATAGATCCATAGCGGCGTGCAGATGATCCCTGCTAAGTGCACATCAGGTGAGGACGCTGCACTCCGTTTAAGAGGTAGCGCCTCATCGGTTGCAAATCCAATAAGGACTGCGCCGCCTCGCAAAAAAATGAAACCCTCTTGTTCACATCGGTTATCGATGCTGGAGAAACGTGCAATCACAGAGAAAACAGAGAAAACAGCACGCCTGCCCTTCCACAATGAATCAACATTAAAACAAATGATTGTACTTTTTTTCAATTTAGCACATGAAGCTGCAATATGCAACTTTTTCCACATTGCAATAACAAATCAATAGGATGATTTACACATTATCATGTTGTGGTCTCGTGCATCACTGCCTAAATCCCCACGTTTGCCTGAAAGTGGCTTTTCAGAGACGTTTGGGGCGTTTTGAGGCAGTGGGCGTGGCCAGAGGTGATCTGGGTCGTGGCTATCAATGTAAGGCTAGCGGCCACAGCGTATAGCAGACAATTTCTTTTCACAGCGGACATTTCTTTTCTGCTCCCGTGCCATGAGGAGATGAAACGGCTGAAATAGATGAAACTTGCAATACATGTTGCTGCCTCGAGGTTAAACGTGGCGTATTGCAGCGTTGAGCTCTTGGTTGAGACGACGTGCACAACGACATCCTGACGACTGGAGGCGACCTGGCGACCTGACCTGGCCTCTATATCCACAAAATCGCCTATCATACCACAAAGTAGATCCCAAAAGTCCCAAAGGTCTATTTCTGCAGCGATCTTTTCAGTAATGTTGTCAGACACACGAATAACAATCTGAGCAAAATCAGTGGCAAAATCAAGCACTTTTAGTGGACGTACTTTGACCGCGCCCACTTGCCCCTACAGATTACATTGCAGCCATTGAGCCCCCGTTTCGCGACTGCCGGCTGAGCCGATCTACCGGCGCAACTCTGAAACTTTTTGGATCTATTTTGTGGTATGATAGATGATTTTGTGGATATAGAGGCCAGGTTGAAAAATCCCGGAATTACCCTTTAAGGCGATATTTAACAATCACAACATTTACACGATTTCTCTCCATGGTTTACATGGATTCATTTAAAGCTCACCATGTTGTTTCTTTGTAAATACAACATCTGGGTTGACCTTCGACACGCTCCCATACATCGACAGACTGAAGAGCAGGAATCTTTGTGTTGATCGGGTGACGACCTGACTCTATAGAAATAAGCGACTCCTCTGAATGTGTTTATGTATGGAGAGAATGATGAACCTTGGAAACCAACTCTTAAATCATTTCTCTTCACGAAGCAGCACAGAGTCTCATCACGCTCCGTCAGCCGTCACAGTCGGGCCACTGCAGCTATCGCCCCACGCGACCTCAGCCGGGGGTCAAAGAACATCTACAAGCCAAGTGACCTGAGCTGACTCGCGCCAGCGTGACTCTGGGCAACGGGCAACTCACCGCACTGAATCCTGGGAAGAGGCTGACCGCCGAGGCCGTATCCAAGGGAAACGGGAGGAACTGCTTTATGCCCAGCGAGGGCTGGACAGCCGGCAGGGTGGGGCGCACCAGGGCAGGCATGAAGCCATTTTGACATGTGTTACCTGCAGGGGGGGACAGAGACAGCATGTTGGACAACAGACAGCAACAGACAGCAGCGAATGCCAACGGTGGAGTGATACGCTCGGTCCCTCGGCGTCGAGCGTGTCAATATGTACTCCTACTCAACGCAAGCTGTACATTTATCTCTGCGGCGAGGCAGCCAAGGCCAATTACACCTCCCTGTCACTCTATTGTGGATTGAATGAAGTGATAAGTGAATTCGATGAATGCCAGCATCGCGCCGTCGGGTCATTTTGTGGAAATGTCGCAGAAGCATCATGAAAAAACATCATCTTGCAGCGCGCCGGGTTTTGGACTCCCGTGGATTCGATCTCTTTTTCTACCCCGAATCGAGAAATGAAAATAAGTTGTGGATGTAAATATGTGATAAGCGTGATAACTGTGGGAGTCCTGCTCTTTATGCTGTTTATCTCTGCTGAACAACTGCTCTCATGCTGAAACCGCTAACCCTCCTCCCCCCAATAACCGCTGTGAAATGATTGCAGCAGGCTCAGTCTGGCTTATGAGATGATTCAATAGCGGGAGGGCCTCGGGCCACGGACCTCTAGGAAAACAAAAGTAAATACTTCACTTTTATTGTCATGTGAGAGCGCCGCGCCAGCACAGCGCTATATAAACTATGGATTGGAAACAGCAGAGGGCTGATTTCAACACGGCAGGATTTAAAGAAAAAAGCGTCCCGGCCTTCCAAAACATTAGGAATTAAAGAAGCGATTTCGCAGCGGCGTAATGAGAACCAGAGGGAAGCAGCGCTGGGCCGGCGTGACTCTGGAGCCCCGAATCAAACCACCGGCCTGAGACAAATAAAAACAAGGTCTGCCACGTTTCGGTCCTGAGGCGGTTAGGGGTAAATAAAAATGAAAAAGTCATAAAAGCGAGAAGAGGGAAAAGCCAGAGACTATCCTCCCCCTCTCCTCCCCTCCCTCTCCCTCCCCTCTCTCTCTCTCTCTCTCTCTCTCCCTCCCTCCAGTCGCCGGAGCGATGCCATCTGTTGGAAAAAGAACACATGCCGTCTCTCATGTGGAAGCACGTCCCACTTCCCCTTTAACAAAGCATGTCCTTCTGCAGGCATCGTCCTCGACATGCCGCCTGACGTCAGGACCCGCCGGACCCTCCCTCCCTCCCTCCCTCCCTCCCTCCCTCCCGGCCCGGCCCGGCCCGGCCCGGCCCGCTCGCCGCGTGCATCAGAACGGGCCGACGCGTTGGATTAGCCTCCCGCCGGCTGAAGAGCGACAAACGGATGCAGGGACGAGGACGGTAAAAATAAAGCGTTTGGTGTTTGAATGTTTTCTGGAAGGACTCGGTGATGGATAGGAGATGAAATACGAGATGTCACGGCGACTTTTCCGCTCCGCAACCTCACGCGGAGTTGATTTGTTCCACCTGAGAAACGAGAAACCGCAGGAGAAATCTCACACTTCACCGTCCCTCCCTGTCAGAGGGGTTTACCGGGGGCCCGGCGGCGGCGTCTTCAATAACCTCACGTCACTTGAAGGAACTGATTTTCATTTTTGCGCCCGGTCGTGACTCGTAACATAACAGCGGGGCGATCCAGCCGACGTGTCCAAACACAAGGGCACATTCCAGCCTCGTAGGGTTTCAACTCCCCCCGTCATCTGTCATCGCCACTGTCGGCGCGAAAGAGAGGGCGGGGTAGGAAAATGAGCCCCGTGGCGGCTAACCCCAACCTCGACCTCGACCCCCTCAACGCCACCACGGCTTTTAAATTGGCCTTTTTTACAATATAGTGCGAAGAAATACGAGTTAAGAAAGAGTCTAGCAGAGAGCACAGATGGCGTCTATAATCATCACTTTGTCAGGAGCGTCAATATTTGACTGGCGTTTTGGCGGGAACAGGTTAATATTTGACTCGTGTCCACAGTTTCTAAATGTTGCCTCCGCCACCACCGGCGAGCCCAGGTGGGCGGCGGCTCTCCAGCTGGCACCGCGGTGTGTTTGACACCGGCGGCTGAAGGAGAGTTGCTTTCCCACTCAGCACCGAGGGGATGCCAGGTCAGCGCCGTAAAAAAATGGAGAACAAGGAGGAGGAGGAGGAGGAGCGTCGAGTTACAGTGTTGTTCAGCTCATCTTCATCTGGTTCACAATAGAAGAGAATTTAATGTTGTTTTGTTTTGTGGAAATATGAGGAAGTCAAAATAAATAAACCCAATAGAATAAAACATGTGATTGGACCAGCGCCCCCTGTCTGTCTCCGGTACCGGCTGTGTTTACACCGCGACCTCTCTGATGACCTTGATGACGTCAGCGCCGACGGTGGCACCAGACAGACGAGCGTTTTTATTCACTTTGTTCTTTGTGTTTATGTTTACGTTCATTTTCAACATGTACTTCCTGTTCGCCCTTCACTCTAAACGCCTCTGTGTGGTCCTGGTCCCGGTCCCGGTCCCGGTCTCCTCCAGGTTTACATGGCGGTTTTTCCTGGTTGTCATCGAGCATCTGAGGTTGTTTTCACTTATTGTTTGGTAATGTGGACGCGGTGAGACCGTGACTGTGACTAACAGCTACACAAATAAACCCGAGGTGAAGACGCTTCCCTCTGACGGTACGAGGCGTTCACTGTTCACGGGATTTTGGGGTTGTGGCAGGTTGTAAACGTTGTGGAGTAAAACAGACTTTTGTATTTTGAGTTGCGAAGAAAGTTCCAAAAAGCATATTTTCCATTGACAAATCAAATTACTAAAAGACCTTTTGTCAATTGAACTGGAATTTTCATGCTCAAATAAATTCTGGACCGCATCAAGAGAGTGAAAAATATCCTAATTCGCTGTCGGCTGAGATGAAATCTGGCTACTCCTGCAGACGTCTTTTCCAAAACATGTCGTAATTGATGGAAATTGGAAGCTACTGGCCGTTATTGATCCGTCCTCCATCACAATGTGTTCAATGATCCAAAACATACAGTACATGGTATCAGTCGTGGACGCTGCCTGGACCTCTGCCTGTCCTCCGCAATGCCCTTCCTGAAAAATTCACTTATCTGGGCTCAAGCGTTTTTACTCCTGCGGCAGTGTGTCGAGAGAGAGAGAGAGAGAGAGAGAGAGACAGAAAGAGAGAGAGAGAGAGAGAGAGAGAGAAAGAGAGAGAGAGAGAGAGACAGAAAGAGAGAGAGAGAGAGAGAGACAGAAAGAGAGAGAGAGAGAGAGAGAGAGACAGAAAGAGAGAGAGAGAGACAGAGACAGAGAGAGAGAGAGTAAAAATGATGTCTGGAGGACGCCGGCTGACATTAATAATTAATCATCTCTCCTCCACCTCCTCCTCCTCCTCCGTCCTGATCCCGGCTGCTCCCCGGTAGATTTGTCCAGGGAGAGAATCCACCGCCGTCACGAGTCTCGCTCGCCCGCCCGCTCGCCCAGAGAACCGCCATTTCCCCTCAGCAAATACAAATCCAATTAGCAGATAAATCTGAGTTCAGCGGAAAGTCGCCGGCGTGCTGATGACGCCTCAGATGAGCTCGGGCTCCTTTTGTGTTTTCAGGGTATTTTTCTTGATTGTGCGGCGTGACCCTCGGATCAGCCGCTCCTCAGACCGGCGAGGATAAAATCATTTCACCTCAATTAAAACGGGCCGAGTGGACGGAGGTTTTATTTAAAACAGTCTTACTGTTTTTCACAGCGACACAAGTCTACATCCTCCAATTA
>JAXDDW010000114.1:1472500-1485000 GCA_034670385.1 Hoplostethus mediterraneus | reverse complement strand
AACAGCTCCACTGCGCCACATGCCAGTGCAGCCCAGGATACTTCATTAATCTTGCTGTCACTTCCATGACGCTTTTCATTAGTTACAGGGTTATCTGATCAACAGGCAGACTCTCCACCTCTCAGCCTCTTAACGACTCTCTGAGAGGAGCTGAGCGAGGGAGGGAGGGAGGAGGAGGTGAGGGAGGAGGAGGTGAGGGAAGGGGGAGGGAAGGGGGAGAGACAAAGGGAAACAGTATTTTGATTGGATCAAACGTGTCCTGACCTCAGACAAACAAGCGTCTGGATTGAAGGAGCATGACGGTGATAAATGTGTCGCTACGGGAACAGCGGAGGGAGTCACCTTCCCCGGGGTGAGGGCCGCCGGGGGAGGCAGCACCCACCGCCCGGTACACCGGGGGGGTGAGCCGGTACACCGGGGGGGTGAGAGGATGAGGATCGGCCTTCAGTCGTTTGGATTCATCTCTTATTTCATTAAGAGTTTTTTGTGTTTGGTGTTTTTCTCCCCACACCCGCCACGGCGGTGTAATGCAGGATGTTGTAACACTTTGCAACATCTTATTGCGCCGCACCTCTCAAAGTGTCATGACAACGGGAAAAAGAATTTAATAAATTGAAGCGTTTCGGGGTTTTTATTATTTGTTTGGGATCCCGAGCTGAGTCAGTCCCGGGGAGAGAGGTCGTAATGCCGCGGTGGAAACGCGACACCATGATTCACGCTGATGACCGGCGACGGGGACGGAGCGCTCGTCAAATGCGATGTTACATTAAACTGCGCAACGTCAAATGTGGCTTGTGTGCAAAACCCACCTACACATGTGAGGACGCCGCCGCGGCCTGCGTCCCGCCCACTAAGCCTCGTGGGACCGAATCTGGTTTTCCCACCGTTTCCTCGCCATGTGTTTTACATCACCCGGCGAATGGCGAACAGACGGGAGACATCGCTCGTACCTGGAGGGCTAAAGACTCTTCTGAGGAGTTCCAACCTTACTTTTTTTAACAATGAATGCTGGCATGGAAGCAAAGCATTATGGGTTACGTAGCAAGTTAAGTTTGTGTTATTTTGGTGAGGAGAGAAATGCTGTTTGCACGTCGGTTCCAGTTGAGGTTCAGGTCTGCGTGGAGCCCCGCAGCCGTCCAGGAAGAAAATGATGCGTGCAAGTTTGAACCGCGTCCATAACGCTTCCAGTTGAGATCGATGGGGGATCGAAGCGGGGGATCGAAGCGGAGGTTCAGGTAATCAACCTGAAATACTGGAGCTGCACACTCAACAGTCGCCGCTCCCCAAACTGCTGATCAATCCTTTTCCCTTCCAGTTTCTCAGCAGAGATCAAAGAGGCCGCAAAGTTGTTCTGAACATCCACGTTCCTTCGCCCTCCTTACCCAATGAGATAATTGGAAACAGAACGTTGGGTTACTCAACGCTGGATGGATACTATGACTGTGAGCGGGGAGGTTCCAGGCTCTTAAAAAGGACACGCCATTTTTCGACACAGAGAGAGAAACCAGCGAGGACTTGGAAAGTGATAAAAAAAAAGAAAGAAAGTTCAACTGATTTTTCGATCAGACCTCCTAAAGTAAACTTCAACTCGCTCCACCAATCATTTCGCTCCAGTCCAAACTAAACCCTTCATCGTTTGGAACAACATTTGTCAACTCAGCGTGTGTTGTGCCAGTAACGGCTGTTAAACTGGGTTAGACGATACATCAGGTTAACTTTGGCCTTGTGTGATCCTGGTGATCGGCCAGTCGTGATGGAGGTTCCTCCCTGACGACACCGATCTGTAAAACATGCAGTGAAACTTGATTTATTTATTGGTTTCATCGTTCAATCGTGGATTTTGTAAATGAATTCCTCATTTAAAAGGCGGTAACAGATCCTGCACTTTCCCCCCGAACACGTACGGAAGATCACCCCGCCTTAAGGATCCGTCATCCGTTCATCCGTCTGGTTTCAGTGGAGAGTTTTGGTGTCCCATGACGGTCTAGATGCTGTTTCAAGCTTGTTTCCACCCTGACGAGGATGCAACTTGTAATGGTTTGGCATGAAAGTGGACAAATTTAAGAATATGCAGGAATTGGCCTTGAAACCCGTATTGGTCAAACACTATTATGTCAACAACATATATTTTATTGAAAAGTGACACAAATGTGCGCCGTGCCAAACTAGACTGAAGAAGAAACGGCATCGATTACAACAGTGCAGAAAGCCCCGTCACCTTGATCCAGCAGCGTTGAGAACACCACGCCGGCCAGCAGGACGCAGCAGGGGAGTCATGCTCCAGCAATAAAACCAATTCCAGATTTACTCTCCGGTGTGGTTGTTGTGATTCCCTTCTCTCTGTTTCCTTCTCTCCCTCTTTTTTTTTCAATCTCTCTTTCTTTCCACTTTATCAGCCTTTACAGCTTGTAAAGAGGAGCAGTCAGAGGGAGGTATTGATCTCAGCGGGAGGGAGAATTACTGCAGTCCAACAAACACAAATTGGTGTCAAAAGCTCATCACTCGACTAAAATACAGCATCCCTTCAGAATAAATGTTTACCGCCTCGGACAGATCTGACGAGGTTTTGAACGGGGAGGCGAGACAGGAAGTGGCTTCAGGGGGAGATGGAGCTGAAACCAAAATGTCTGCTCAGCTCATCCAGCCTTGGGCCAATTAGCTGGTCAGTGTTGTAATATACTCCTCTTTATTCTACGGAAGCTCATTGCATTCGCAAAAGAAGAAAAAAATAGACACCTTACCTCGTAGTTATGAGAAAATATAATTATGAGAAAACTGGAAAGGTGCATGAATCTACAACCATGAAGCGTCCCGTACTGGTTCAACTGGTCCTGCAGGAAGACAGCGACTGAACAATCCCAATGACCTGAGATGCTCCACAGTGTTGACATACTAATATTAATGCATCCACATTTAGTAACATTAATATTTCCCAGTCATATTGAGAAGGAAATAAAGCAGATGAAATGTGATAGCGCCATCATTGCCCACAGTCTCACCCTGTAGCCGTTAGCGACGATTAATAACTAGGCTACCTTCTCTCATAATTACGAGATCAGGTGTCTATTTTTTAAATTATTTTTTTATTATAATTATTTTTTATTTTTTTTATGTCTATTACTTTTTTAATTGTTTTTGTGAATGCAATACACTTCTGTACTATTCATTACTCATATCACAAGTAATAATATTACTTTACGTATTACTCGTTATAGTACTTTTCCGTTACCTCCTCCCCATAAAACAGACAGATTGTTTCCTCCAACTACCTCTTATTGGTTATCAATTTGAAGTAACCACTAAAAATATAAAAATGTTGTTTTCCAGGAAATAAAAGTAATTGGAATTGGAAAACGACAAGAGAAAAAGAAAATTGGGCATTTATTGTGAAACAGAAAATTCACCAAGAAGGTGAAAAAGCGGAAACCCTTTTTCATTTCTTTGTGACTCTCAGTGTCATGAAGTCCCTGGGCGTCGGGCCGGCGGCCACAACAACAGATTATTTCTCCGTATCAACGCGGGAGCGCCGGCGGACGGCGGGATGATGTGATCTGGGAAAGCAGGCGTCTAAAATGAATCTGTGCTCGTCTCGGCCGCCGGCTGCCAGCGCCGTCACTCCACAAATACCTGGGGATTACTCACTCTCCGACCCAGAGGAGGAAAACCAACCGTTGAACTTCTGCCTCTGCCAAGCGCTGCACGCCAGGTTCCTCGTTTTAAACAGCGGCTAATTGGATACCGATGTGGTCCTGACATGCTCTTCCTCCAGCCAATCGCAGCCTCCTTTAAAAGCCATCGCTGATCTAAATCAGGAAAGCAGAAACGTGCCAGAGTACAAGCACCAAATGGCAACTATCTAAACATCTTATTTCACGAGGAACAGAAAGAGTAAACAGGGTTTTTCCTGCCGCTCGTAACCGTTGGCGACGCAATCAGCGAGCGAAGACAAACCAGGACGTTGACGCGTACCATTACATTAATTAAGACAAAGAGCAGACGTGAGCACTAATGGAGCTGGATGAGATCTTTACTGCCGGCTACACATGATGAAATATAATTGGCTGGCTGCGCGGCCAATCATCTGACTCTTGTTATCTTGAAAGCTGGAGAGGTATTAGCGCTGGAATGTCATTAGCCGCACGCCGGAGACAGTTTTACGACCGCCCGTGACAAAACGGTGACATTGTCGGGGTCGGCGCGGCGGCTAAAACTTCAAACAAAAGTATTGTCCGAGACGCCACCGCCCTCATCCGGTTTGATCACTCTCCCCTGTGGTTGTTGTTGTTGTCGGCTTCCTCAGAGCTTTATTCAACCTGCAGGGAACGGGGCGTTTTCGGCGGGAATGAATCAGCGGGATCATGGCGTAACGGACAGACTCGTGGCGCTGGAGCCGCTCCGGTGCGGTGGTATCGACTCCGCCGAGCCGCCAGGAGGTCGGGTCAATGCGGATCCGATTTGCATCAACGTCTCGCACAAACGAGTTGGAAGTCTCACGGAAACCTCCAGATGCTCGCTGCAGCCGCCGAGCGTGTGTGGAGGTCATTATGGAGACAAGGTAGACTGGCTACAGGAAGTGACAGCACAGCCAAAACAAAAGTTATCTTCTCTTCACTTACAGTTTCATTGTTTTGCCACCCCCGAATCACAATTGAGAGTTGAAGCGTATCTGGATGCTGTAAAATTGGACAGTTTGTTTTTATTGTGGAGGCTGGTTTTCCATTTGGGGGGAAAAGTGCCTCAGGAACTCAGTTGCCAAATCAGTGTTTAAAAGAAACTCACTTTTATAGACTGGCTTTTCATGTAAATGTTTCTTTTTTAATTGAATCTTTTATTCTTGGTGCCATTTTTCCTTTTTATTCCTTTTTTTAGTCTATTTAATTCTTTCACACCCTTGAGTTATCGTTTTAATTCCTTTTATTGTATTCCTTCTGTTTCTGTGTAAGGCACTTTGTAAAGTCCTGTATAAATAAGTATTATTTGAAATACAATATTTAAAAAACACAGATGAAGTGTTACTAATAACACAGTGAAGGTCATCAGATCACTAATAACTTTGACACTGTGCGATTTCCACCCACTGAAAAATGTGACACTCTGTAGAGTAGATGACGACATCTTATTTTGAAATAAAACTCTACGGATACTTTCCTCAAAAATAAAAGTGCTGACCGAATGCGAGCTTTGAAAAATCACTTTGTCTATCAAATCTGTCTTCATTTAGTTTTGGTATTTCGTTTTTGAGGTTTTCGTGGGAGTTTTCCCTTGTTCCCACTGAGGGTCAAAGGCTTTTGTTTTGTTTTCATTTTCATCCTCCTGACGCGGGACGCCCTCCGAGCATGCGATGGTGATTAAGGCCTGAGCAAATAAACCTGACGTGACTCGACTTCAGGAGCTGAACGTTTCCCTGACACCAGGAATGCGGACCCGGGTGAGCCTCTCACCGCCCATACAAGCGCGTCATACATTCATCTGCGGCGCTTAAAATGCATTTCTGATCTGATCCAAATTTTTCTTGGCTCGGTCGATAAAGGCCGCCGTTGTGAACCGTTTCAGAAAATGTTTGCTGTATTTTCCGGCGTCGCTGGATTTCGAGGGCTGAGGGGGAGAAGCGGTGGGCTGGGGTTTTTTTTTTACGCCGTGAATAACTAACGTGACGGTATCGACGAGACTTCTGGTTAATGGTGTCATTTATATCCGGAGACACGGCCGGGTTCAGCCAATCTCTCATTATCAGTGCAGTCACATTGGATGGCCCCGGGTCCCATCCAAATGTGTTATTCCCCATAATATTTTATTTACAACCACTGTTAACCCACATTAGCTATTCCGGTCCATTGTGTACGCATTTAATTTATATCCACGGAGATTGTTTTTTTTTTTTTTTATTTGGCGCCCGGCTCATCCTCGCCTCAGGCATCAATATATTCATACGATTATCAACCACAAGGCGAGGCAGAAGTATTTCCTCCCACCTCTGTATACACTTCACAGAGGATTGTACTTGGGATATTTCTTTTTTTCCACAGGGCTTCAATCATAAATTCAACACAATGTATAACTCAATAAAACACGTAACCTCGAGGTTATTTACCAGGGGCCTCCAACCACTATCATCTGGGCCCATAATGCACGGAAAGAATGTGCACCTTGTCACAGGATGACACCCAAAACCCAATAAATCCCGCTGCCGCCGCTGCAACACAAGATAAATGGATACCTCCTCCTCCACGCTACCCCTACACCCCCGCCCTCCACCCTCCACCCGCCACTGTCAAGGTTACCCAGAGCGATGGCGCTTTGTGAGGGATTTGGCGCTCCTCTCTTTTCCATCACCACAGTCTTGAGCTTCACATCCTGCGTCGTCTGGTCTGACGAAAGCGAGAGGGGGATCTCCGAGCATGTTCGTCACCGGCGACAGTTGAGCGATGGCCGACTTGGCCGCCCTTCAGGAATGCGCGAGCCGTTTGTTAGCTCAAGTTCTCGCTTAATTAATATATGTCAGAGGTTCAAAAGAGGCGGATTTGAAAACCTTCGCTTAGCAGTCAAATCCATCAGTGACACAGACTCTCCATCCCACACTCCCCTGGTCGCTCAATTCATTTTATTGTGCACTAAATTCCATATTTTCATCCCTGGGGGGGGGGGGGGCTACAGATCGGATTTTCCTTTTGTTTTTTTGTTCGTTTATTTTCACACACAATAACTCAAGGGAGTTTTAGTTTTTTTAGAAAAAATTCTCAGAGGAAGATGCAGAAATAAGCTGAAATATTCTTATTGGTCGAGTTAAACATCAGTGGGCGGGGCCAGACAAAAAATATATATATATAAAATATATATATATAAATAAAAATGGCAATGAATTCATTAATTCATGCCCATGGTGTTCATGATCTTGGAAGGCTAACCTAGCTAGCTATATGCTATGTGGCAGACTGTGGGAAAGGATTACATTCCCCAACAGCAACAGCCAGTCGGCCATCTTGCCCCAGGTGAAGGGTGTTACCAATCAGCCAGGTGGGCTAACGAGCTTACCTAGATAACTTAGCATGGATAGACTGTAGTTAGTAGCAGAGCGCTGGGCTTCACAATATTAGCTAGCTTCTCTCTAAACCAGTGGTCCTCAAATCCTGGGCCTTGGGGTCCAGAGTACCGCTGGTTTTCTGCTCTGCCAGGTAGTTTCCATTCTAGCTGTCTAATCAGGTTTTGATGGAGACCTGGGATGCCAGGTGAATGAAATTAACTTCCTGGTAGGAGAGAAAACCAGCAGCACTCTGGACCCCGAGGCCCAGATTGGAGGAACTCTGCTCTACACCCTCACCCTTTCCCACTGGGCTTCAGTCTGGCATGACATAGAAAATGAAGACAAAAACTCAGGGGGAACGATTCATCTCCCCACTGGATTTCGGCATGTTCAAAATCACGCCGAGTTAATTACAATTCCAGGTCAAAACAAGGAGGCATTAATTACCGATTGGCCGTGAAGGGGCTGCATGATTCATGGCGGGCGACATGTTTACTGCCGTCTTGTCATGTGTGATTATGTATGGTGTGTGTGTGAACAGTGAACATAGATGAAGGGCAATAGTTTTGAACTTGAACTTGCTCATATATCTATACAACAAGGGCGCTGGAGGGAATCTATTACCCAGAATTGACACCATCTTTATCTTGTTGGGCAGTCACACGTCTACCTGGTGTAATTACCAGGGGTCCCAAGGTCTGAGTGGTGTGATTGGGTGGGATGTAGAAGAGAGGTTCGGAGGCTTGAGCAATAAGAAGAGGAAAAATAATAAGAACAACTGATATGTCTGTTTCACAAAGTCACAAGTTGCTGTTAAACACACCAACAATCAGCCTCGATGAAAGAAACCCTTGTGCTGCTTGCTCCACCGACACCAGAAGGCCCACTCAGCACAACACATCAACCACACCGGATTCCCAGCGGACAAATTAACAACCACTACAACATAATGAGAGCAGAAACAAGTTAGCAGCAAGTTCACAAAAAAAACGAGCTTTCAATCGTGTCATTAAAGGAGCAAATTCCCCCAAAGTTGTTCCCAAAGCAGCAAATGCTCGATCACCTTTTGGAAACACAACTGACACCCTGATTTTCGCGGTCAGCCCCTGGTCCAGCCGTCACAACCAACTCAATAAATTGCACGTCACGCTGAGTAGGAAAATACTCCCACTGTGTCATGACGCTTAACCCCTCACGGTAGCAGCCAGACTATCTCTTCTGCTGTGGAGTTACTCAAGGGTTGTCTTCCTACCATGTGCGTCAAAGATGTCACACATAGACGCAAACATGTTTTATACATCATGATAAAAAGGGTTTGCTAACTTTTGGGGGAATTGTCTCATTGGTCAACTTAATTTTTTCTATATTTCGTGTAGCCCTGACACCCCAACATCAACTTTTCTCTGGTAGATGTCTGTGCACATGCTAGCCACCTAGCATTACCTAGCGTAAGAAGACAGACCTTTTAGTGATCCAGAGTTATTTCCCAAAAGGTCTGTTTCTGATTCTACCATTTCATTCATGCAGTGTGCAGTAGGTCGTAGCAGGGCGATGAAACGACATATAATTGAGAAGATAAGTAAAAAATAAAATAGAATAAAACAAGGACACTGGAGCGCAAAATATATGTATGAGCCGCCATCACCCAGACAGGCAGGAGAGGCAGTCCTCTGGTCCTTGAGGAGCTTTGTCGTGTCAACGAGAGTCTGTGGAACATCATCAGAACAAAACGCCTGGCTGCTGCCTCTCGCGCTCACATCAGCCGAGCACTGAGGGAAAACAGAGGAGAGATCACCCAGATGAACTGAAAGAGGTGGAGTGGGAAGAGCGATGAAGAGCGAACGAGGTTGACTAACACGATGAGACAAAGAGGAGTTTTATTAAAGACACTTGGTCCAGATTCGCCTTTTGCTCTGATGAGATCTGCACTGCACTGCCAGCAGGGCAACAGCAAGACACCATCTTACTTCATCTTCCTGTAAAGTGATGAGCGCAGCGTTTCCCTCGAAGCCTTATCTGCAGCGATGTGGTAACACGCCGCTCCACTTCCAGCATGTAATCAGAGCAACGTGCCCCTCCACCTTCATCACACTAAAGGAGGTAATGCGTTAAAACACAGCTGCCATGTTGATTCTTCTCATCCAGAAACCTGACAGATGGGTTCATCTCACACGTGACTCATGGGGGTGAACATGTCTTCCACTTTTACATACATGTTGGTTGGTGACCGCTCACCTGACGAATAGGAACTGACAACAGAGAGGGTTGTTCACTCATTAGCTGACGGAAAGTGAGAAAAAGTACAGATTGCAAAGCCTTATGGGAAAGTCACCCATCAAGAGGCACATCTGTGATCATCTAAATCACAAGTTGCTGGTGCAGTCAACAAGTTTCAAGCGTGGTTTATTTTTACATCGTGGCGGCAGACGTGGAAGTACACACTCAGGCCTCAACAGATTTTAAACCCCTCGTATCTTTGAAGTTCCATTTGACAAACTGCTGCGTGGTGTTGGCCGAGACGAGCCGGGGAGGAAGGAGAAGACCATCTGATCTGTTTCAGATTAGCACTATTTTTGGTCAAATGCCATCCTCCAGACACACTGTGTTCTGGGAACAGGAGTGCTGTGTTGCACTTTCCTGAGAGGTGTAACATAATCTCACAGAGCACCGCCAGCAGTTTGTTTTCAACCTTTGTTTATCCGTCCTCTTTTCCTGCAACACCCTGATTCACATTCACACCTGAGAGCTGAAAGCTGTCCAGTACAACCAGTGCTCTACTGCACCAGCTGGGGGTGGAGTGCTCTGCTCAAGGGCACCTTGGTGGGGTGAGGATGAGGTTTCCCCAGCTGGACCTCCACCCCACCCCATGGTCGCTGGTCCCTCCACACGCATGTGCTAGTGTGCAGCCTGTTTTCTTATTGAATAGCTCATAGCTCACAATGCATTTGTGAAAAATGACTCTCCCCAAAATTCATTCCCCTGTTGCAGTGCAGCCAGAGTGAAGCCAGCCCTGGGCTGTGTACCTATTCATAGTTTTTTTGTTACAACACTTTCAAAATTACAGTGAATTGGCAAGAGGCTGCGAGGCTGCGAGGCTCCCGCCCACGCTTGTTGACACGATATAGAGTAGATGAAACATTAAATAGATGAATTCATATCTGAAGATAATGATTTAATTATGAATGAGTTGTTTAACGTTGTTGGTGCTGCAGGAATTAAATCCTGCTTAACCAAACCAGCGTTCATTTTTCAGCGTCTCCGGTTTCTACGGAGGAAAAAGACGGCAACAGGCTGGTCGGTCGCCGTGCCTCGGTGTTGGCAGAGCGCGTCTACGAGGTGAGCTGGATATTGAAAACACAATCCCAAAGTAGACAGCCCAATCCATTACAAGGCCTCTAGAATTACATTTTCCTCCGATACAGCGGAGCCCGGCGAGACCCGATACACGGCGTTCCTGGAGATGGAAACAATTTGGTCCGCACCCGGCTAATTCTCCTAAGCTGTGTACTCACTGACAGCGATGATGGTGAGACGCCGTAAAAAGGTCTTCACTTAGGGGCTCTAGCAATTTAATTTTGTTGGACAGGATTCAAGACCAATACATTCAGCCTGATGGACTTAAAACATCTGGCCGAGTAACCTCCAGCAGCACGGCTAGAGTTCAACCTCAACCTCAACACTGAGCGGTGTCAGTGGGCTCGGTAACGATAAATCAACATCTTAAGCCTGCATGCTTCTAATGTGTTTCTACTTCAGACACCTCAACATCTTAAGCCTGCATGTTTCTAATGTGTTTCTACTTCCAGACCTCAACATCTTAAGCATGCATGCTTCTAATATGTTTCTACTTTGACACCTCAACATCTTAAGCCTGCATGTTTCTAATGTGTTTCTACTTCCAGACCTCAACATCTTAAGCATGCATGCTTCTAATATGTTTCTACTTTGACACCTCAACATCTTAAGCCTGCATGTTTCTAATGTGTTTCTACTTCCAGACCTCAACATCTTAAGCATGCATGCTTCTAATATGTTTCTACTTTGACACCTCAACATCTTAAGCCTGCATGTTTCTAATGTGTTTCTACTTCCAGACCTCAACATCTTAAGCCTGCATGCTTCTGTGTTTCTACTTCCAGACTTCAACATCTTAAGCCTGCATGTTTCTAATGTGTTTCTACTTCCAGACCTCAACATCTTAAGCATGCATGCTTCTAATATGTTTCTACTTTGACACCTCAACATCTTAAGCCTGCGTGTTTCTAATGTGTTTCTACTTCCAGACCTCAACATCTTAAGCCTGCATGTTTCTAATATGTTTCTACTTCCAGACTTCAACATCTTAAGCCTGCATGTTTCTAATGTGTTTCTACTTCCAGACCTCAACATCTTAAGCATGCATGCTTCTAATATGTTTCTACTTTGACACCTCAACATCTTAAGCCTGCATGTTTCTAATGTGTTTCTACTTCCAGACCTCAACATCTTAAGCATGCATGCTTCTAATATGTTTCTACTTTGACACCTCAACATCTTAAGCCTGCATGTTTCTAATGTGTTTCTACTTCCAGACCTCAACATCTTAAGCCTGCATGTTTCTAATGTGTTTCTACTTCCAGACCTCAACATCTTAAGCCTGCATGTTTCTAATGTGTTTCTACTTCCAGACCTCAACATCTTAAGCCTGCGTGCTTCTAATGTGTTTCTACTTTTGAACCTCAACATCTCAAATGAGTTGTGTGCAGTAACAGAGAAACCCTGGCACAGGCAGAAGGAAACCCAGCAGATGGCTCCCCTTGAGAATAGCTGAAGGGTGCAATTCAAATTAAAATAAAATGAATTATATGTGGTTGTTTTGATTGAATTGTAGTAGCGCCTATTACCCAGGGACTGTTTTGAAACGCCTGTTGTGAAATATTGGAGGATGAAGAGAGGGAGAGGGCTAGTTGTCCATGGTAATGTGGATGTGGTTTTCTGGGTTGTGGGATTCAGGGGAGCATGCAGGAGGGATGACAGGACATTTACCTGACATTAAAGGGAGCGCTTTGGGGTCGCCGCGGCAGCCGTCTCGCTTTCGGTGACATCAGCGCCGTAAAGGCCACTTTCTATGAGGTGTGGTGGTCTGAACCCACAGAGACAATACAGCTACGTTGTTTTGGTTCTCTATAACAACAGAACAGCAGCGACTGTGCAAATCAGCAGTCAGAAGGGAGACGGTACAGTTGTAGCATGTAACTTACAAGGTTTTCTTAGCTGCTTCGGCTCAATTCTCCAGTGACAGTTGAAGTCGTCAAAACAATCAATAATTTTACCTGTATCTGGCTGGTGTGGCTGCTGTCTTTGCAGGTGCTGGAGGTGGGCGTGGCAGAGTCATCAGACATCATCAGCAACACTGGAAGCACCTGGGCTTGGTGTGCCAGCGCTCCTTTAAAAACCTTCTTGGAGCCTGGTGGGGTGTTGTGTTGGTTTGTGTTACTGC
>JAXDDW010000114.1:1447500-1467500 GCA_034670385.1 Hoplostethus mediterraneus | reverse complement strand
AATTTAGGTAGGCTGAGTAATTTCCTGTCCCCTACGAAAACAAGCACTGCAGGATTCTGTGGTAAAAAATAAATAAATCACATTTTGCAGGATAAGTATTTTCACAAGCTGTTCTTTGACAGTTTTCCAGCACTTAGGAGGTAATAGACAAATACTGTATTTACTGAAGTCTATTAAAAATAGTGTTGCTGCTAACAGGTCCCACTTTAGTCTTTACATGCTTACTTGTACATGATGTGTGCGTAAACTAATATTTACAATACACAAGTTGGTCCAGTGCCATGTGAAGTGGCAACACGTTACAATGAGGGGGGCCCCCAAACCAAATCTCAAAAGTCTAGGGCCGGCCCTGGCGGGGTCACGCCGACCCTGCTCTCCCCTACTAGCTGTGTAAAAATAGCATTTTAAAGTTTGTAACAAATCAGAGTGATTCCAACATTACTTGTTTTTTGCGCTCACTTTGTGGTCGAGATCTTTTGCTGGCATCGGCAGGAGGATGCTTGCTTTTTTCACGTTTAAGAAATCGCTGTATATCCATTTGTCAATGACAGGAATCCAGACACACTAGTGAACCTTAGCTAGATAGCTAGCTAGCTAGCAAGCACCATTCCATGGCTCTGTCGCGAGGCCGGCTGCTGCAAGAGACGATGTGATTGGTCACAGATACCGTAAATGCTGATAATGCAGCACAATTTTGAATATACGCCGGCTTGGGCTGGTAAAACAATAGGAAGCTCTAGCAAATGTTAAAGCTGCGTAAACTCAATTTAGAGGTGCATAAATGCTATTTCAGAAATGTAGGAGATGAGTAAACGCCGTTTACTACAGCCCTGTTTACAATACAACCTGTTCTGGGTTTGGAATGACAAAATCAAGTAGTGTGTGATCCCTCGTCATCTTTGTTCCATCTTCGCCGAGTGTGAACACCGTTAGGATGGGACGGCGAGCTTTTCCTCCAGATGAGTTTTCTAGTCTGGCCTCATAAAATGAGCACAAAGTCTTGACATGCAAGTAAGGTGCTCTGTGCACAACAGTGAGAGAAATCTGTTTCCCCGCCAGGAAAGGATTACACGGAGGAGACACGACCAGACACAGGAAGTGGTTTGACACTGAAATATTGCGGTGGAAAGAGAGGGTGTGGAGGTCAGGTGGAGGGGGGGTGGATGGCTTCAATTCCCAAATGTACTCTGAGTCAAGTTTTCATTTTCAGAAAGTTTTTCATGTTTAACCTCTAAAACCCGAACGTCTACCAAATGTTTCAGCTGCCAAACTTTAACCGAAAGGAGTGTGGCAAACCTTAACCGTTAGCTAACCTTGTCCTCGGACAAACATGTGAAAATGGCGTGTGAATTTCCCCGCCACTGTCTCATAATATTCATAAATGGACTGCATTTATATAGGGCTTTTACAGTATATGCCTCTCATTCACCCTCACACACCGATGGCCGTGAGCTACCATCTAAGGTGCTAGCCTGACCATCGGGAGTAATTTGGGGCTCAGTGTCTTGCCCAAGGACACTTCGACATTTGGACTGGAGGAGCCGGGGATTCAATCTACGATCTTCTGTTGAAGGCCAACCCGCTCTACCTCCTGAGCCACAGCCGCCCTATATCCTCATGCTCTCGTTTGTGTCTGCAACACATAACCGTTAGCGTTTCAGAGCTCCAGCTCATTTGCTCAGCTCGTTTCCTGACACCGAACCGTGACGTGCCAGGCCTTACGTAGAAGAGCAGCGCTTGTTGAGAGGACACGTTGAAAGATATGGCAGCGAATCAGAAACCTCCGCTGTGATGCGCCATACCGCTCTCCCTCGCATCGCCCTATTTCATTCCCCCTTACCACTGACCTTCATTGAACAATGGATCCTGCTGACTTAAAGGTTCCTCTGTCCTTTTCTGCAGGGATGATGGACGCTCCCCCACCGATGCGCCCTCGTCTTCCTCCGCCCTGCACCGAGGCAGATATCTGTGTCGGGGGGGTGGAGGCCCGTGTCGCCGCCGATAAAGACAAGACAGCGCCACAGTCTTCCTCCTCTTCGCTTCCGGGAATTTGACCGCAGGCTCTTCAATTATTCAGGCTGTTGGAGAATGTCTCCCTCTATCTCGGCCGAGGCTTAACCTGACCGGTGATCCTTATCGCTGAAGGTTGAGTAATGGCGGAGACGATGGGGGATGGCAGGCGGCGGGGCGTCTTCGCTGGATGTTTGAGGTAAATAAAGGGGAGAGAATAAATTGATAATGTAACGAGGTAATATATTTATCTACTCACCGCATGAAGTCCAACCCAAACTGAACACCTGGATGGATGAGCGTGGATATCAACCCGGGATCAACGTAAAGCCGACCTACTTGACTCCGCTGAAAGGTGAATTCATAAAGATTCCAAGGGTGGATTATCAATGGAAAAAAAGGAGAGCCATTCTTCAATGTGACAAGACAAGAAAGTACACGTTCCCGTTCGGAGGGAACGCCGACAGGAAGGAGCGTTGCCTGCGCCTCGTAAAAAGACAAGCGCATTCCCGAGCTGTCAGGCACGCAAACAAATCACCACGCTGTAGACACGACTGCACCAGAACAATACAATCATGAATATATTCTACAAAAGTTTGTTATTGTCTGCATGCATATTTACAAATCCCACAGACCCGGCCGGTGGGGCGATGAGGAGGAGAGACGCAGATGAATTAAAATGCAATTACATTTAATTAAATGACAGCCATGATGAATAAATCCTTGCTCCGCCGGGTGAGAGGGACGCTGCCCCAAAGAGTGACATGACTCACAGCGTCATAATTACATTTTGAACAGGCGTTTATGAGGATGAAAACAACCCCCCCCCCCCCCGGCCCCCCTTCTCAGAAGCCAGAACTGGTTTCCATTAGATGCAGCCGATTCTGCTGTTTGATAATGGCACTGCCCAGAGCCCGAGAGAGAGAGGGACCCGGTGATCCCGTCTGAAACCACATGACTGGTCTCTGACAACGATCTGGTCTTTATAAGGCTTACACAACGCGCCACCATTAGTCATGTTCCATGAGCCATATGTTCAACTAATTGACAATAATGGCAACAATAAGGATGAAGTGGAAAAGCTGTGGAAAGTAGCACAGCGACCAGATGTTTTTGTTTTCGCCGTATCCGTGGCACCTTTCCCACCCAAAAACCACCTCCAATTTTTCTGTTCATTTTTCACTTTGGACAGAAAATACCGGGACCTCCGGGTGGCTCGCTGGGTAGAGCGGGCCGGGTGCTCACCGTGGGTTCGAGTCCGGCTCGTGACCTGTGACAGGCCCTCGTCACTCTCTCTCCCGTGGGCGGTCCAAACAGGAAATGTTTAAGTTACACTTTGTCGTTTCAGTGTAACTTTTATCGTCCGATCACAGCGGGGTGCATTAGGTGACAAGTCTAGACGCACAAAAATTGGATTTTGCTCACATTGCTATCTGATCTTCTACACCAGATACTGGAGTAGCAGCCTCACGCTGTGATTGGTCCAGACGCCACAATGCTCATACAGGCAATGTAAAGAGATAGAGAGGAGCAGTGGGGAAGTCATGCAGACGGAGATGAGATGAGATGAGATGAGATGAGAGTAGGAACAGGAAACTCAGGACAGGACAACTCAACATACAGAGATGTAACCAAACAACTCAACATACAGAGATGTAACCAAACAACTCAACATACAGAGATGTAACCAAACAACTCAACATACAGAGATGTAACCAAACAACTCAACATACAGAGATGTAACCAAACAACTCAACATACAGAGATGTAACCAAACAACTCAACATACAGAGATGCAACCAAACAAGTCACTAGTAACTACTACTGCTACTACTGTTACTACTGCTATTACTACTACTACTACTGCTACTACTACTGCTATTACTACTACTACTACTGCTACTACTACTGCTATTACTACTACTACTACTACTACTACTATTACTACTACTACTACTGCTACTACTACTGCTATTACTACTACTACTACTACTACTACTACTACTACTACTGCTACTATTACTACTACTACTACTACTACTACTACTACTACTACAACTAATACTAAGACTACCACTAATAATAATAATAATAATATTTTTATATTTTCAAACAAACAATGTGCTATGTGGAGACAGCTGATAGTAATAAGTAAGAATGAACAGAATAACAGTCTTTACCAAATGATCAATAGCATTGATCAATAGTATTATCATCAGTATTTTGGGGTTCAGTAAATCAGAAGTCAGACTGTAAAAATATAAATCTCTTGTGTTTTTATCAGCGTTGTAAAAAGCTTCAACCTGAATCTGAATCCTTTCATTTTGACACGGAGGACGTTGAGTTTACAAGGCTTCTGTTTTCCTCGGCTTTTAGAAGGAATCACAAAATAAAACGTGAGTAGCAAAAAATGTAGTATTATTAAAATATAATAAGTAGCAGGACATCAAAAAAGGTTTCTCTGGCTTGTAGAAAAATGCACGTCAGCGTGGTTTTCCAACACCTCAGATCTGAGGTCTGAACACACAGCACAAAAGAAAGCAATAAATATGAAAGATGGAGAAAAATAAATAATCTGGGTGGAGAACCGTCCTCCCCCTCCTCCCCCCTCCTCCCCCCTCACCCCCCTCCTGTATTTCCAAGCCTGACGGTTGGAAACCAGCCAGCATCCAATCTGTTTTGATCATCAGAATCTGACAGTCCCACTGATCATACATCACGTATGTTTGAAGCTATCTCTTCTCCTCCTCACGTTATTTGCCTTGCTTGCACATTTCCCCCACATGCAGCACTTTGCAGGATGGTATGCATCGCCTGATGAATGACCTTTGGCCTGGTAGAGGCGCTTTGAAACACGTGGAGGACATGAAAGTCACCGCAGGCTGCAGGCTGAAGCAATAATTCATCACAGTTAAATCATTTTTGCAATTTATTAACAACGTTTGTGCTTTAAAATAAAAGGAATAAAACAAATATCACGACTGCAGTTGCTCAGCTCACTTTCCCAGGTTTTTTGCCGTGAGGATATAAAAATCCACCCTGGACCATTTTCTTGTTGCATTGTTCCAAGCTGTACCACGGCATGCCAATTTTTTTTAACCTGAACAATTAGAGCTGACCCAGTACCGGTGGTTTGGCCCGGCGGTTTGGCCCGGTGCTTCAGCCTGCTGCTGGCGAGGTGGGCGAGGGAGAGCATTTGGAAGCGGCAGTAGATTTAGGCTTTCCATCACATCAGCTAGTTATACTGTAATGACCCATATGGAATCCATATGCACGGCCAGCGCTGCCCTGAAGGGGTTAAGGCTCGCCGGGGCCCGGTTGTCATGCATCAGGGGCGTTAAGGCTTTGATGGAGTACCTCTCGGTTTCAGGCGGTAGCCGCCGGGGATCGGTCAAGCGATTCCTTTCCTGGAACGTTTGAAGTCGAACAAGTGACTTCAAGCTGCGTTTGTTAAGCAGAGAATGTGATTTAAGGCACCAGGAGAGCGTCTCCATGTACGTTATCAGTGGACTGAACAGCACTGATGTCCTGAAAATGGTTTTAACTTTTATTATTTATGGCATTTCTGCTTCATCAGACAGAGTTCAGTGAAGAGAGGCAGGAAGGAAGGAAGGAAGGGAGAGAGAGGAGGACGACATACAACAAAGGTCTTTGGATTCGAACCCGGGGCGTTGCATACATGATCTACGTGGTACATGATCTAAGCTACGTGCACGGTGCATGTTGAAGCCATGATCCTCTGTGTACCACGTGTGCGGACATTGCAAGGTCACATTGCATCCCATTATCTTTGCAGTGCAGTAACTCTGCAGAGGAAACCACGCGCAGCAGAATGAGCTAATTCACTGGAAATGTGTTGACATTTTCCCAACACGTCTCTCCAAGAAACCCAACAGTAGCGAGAGATGTATCCAATCAATAATTCAGATGATCTAAGAAGAGCGTGCACCGGTGCTCACGCTGCTGCCGCTAAAACCGACCGGTTCATTTAGGGTGAGAGAACGTCTACGACTCCTGTTTTCGCGGCGCGCTGCACGCTATCTTCCTTTGCGACTCGTGCGCCTTCCGCCTGGAAAATATAGCGTGCATTGTTGTTCATGATTGGCCGCTGCACGTTCACACATCTGTGCAGCCCAATCCTGCTAGGCCTTCCTCTCCCTGGACCGAAGACGTATTCGCCTCATAAAGAAAAAAGCGTGAGTAGATCAACCGAGTAGATTTATTTTTCTCTTTCGGCCAATGAATTTGTTGGGAAGCACGACTCTGTATTTAGTCTGCTTGACCGCCTCACCCCCCCTCACCCCCCTCACCCCCCCTCACCCCCTCCCACCACTTTCAGCATGTAAGAGCATCTCAGGTTTCAAAGCCAGACGTAAATCTCACATTTCAGCAGCAATCAGCAGCGTTGCCTTCATACCTCCTCCTGTCCTTGGATGGTCTGGTAGGCGAACGGAGAAGCTGGTGGAGAAACTGGAACTGATCTCCCTCCATGTGATTACCTCCCAACGGCCTAGTGATGAGGAGCAATGGAGGACTACAGTGTGTGTGTGTGTGTGGGGGGGGGGGGGGGGATGCTGATGGGAGTGGCCATGTACAGGATGCTGTGTGGCAGGCTGAGGGATCGGGGAGAGGAAGGGGAGCCGGGCTGACGGTAGCGTTCATTACACGCACCGCTGCACGCACATAACCCTGTCTCAGACACACAGCCATCACTCACACACACACACACACACACACACACACACCTACACACACCTACACACACACACACACACATGTCCCCTGCAGGGAGGGAAGAGACACCACCAATGACTCTTCTTCCTCCCTCATCGCTACACACACACAAATGCATATGTACACAATTACATTCATTTCTATCTCTCACACACTCACACACACACACACACACACAGAAACCTACCCTCCCTCCATCACAGCACAGCACCGTTCAGTCACTCCAGAGGAAAAGGTCAACACGTTCTTAGCAGACAAAATTATCACTCATGTTCCCAGAAAAAAACGACGTTCAATTACCTCTCGGTTGCTTTTAGCAGCTCGTAAACACGACGCGTGAACGCACAAGAGGCCTCAACCGCAAACACACGTGTAGAACTCGCTGTTGGACTCAGGGAGGGTTATCACAGTCTTGTCTTTCAACCGCAAGAACCTCCCAGCACAAACAAAACCGGAGAAATGTACAAAACATGCTAGGAGCGATCCACGGCTGAGCTCTGGACTCCACCGGCCCGGAGACGGCCGCCATCTTGGATGTATTGACCGCGGAGGGGTGAGGGAGCTCTGCTGGCTTCTGTCCCATTAGCCCAGATTCAGGTCGGGAAGAATCTTGACAAATGAATGGCTTTGTCTGGCTGACCCGCCGGGCCAATCAACGCTGGGAGTGTCGATGAAACTGCAGGGCAGATAATATCGCTGGCAGAGCCGCCATTAATTACCGCTCCTCTATCGATATCTAATTATCCCGACTGTCCAGCGGCGTGGAAAGGAAGATGAAACTCATACTGGAAGACTTGATATGGGCTGTGAAGGTCCTGCTGGAGGGAGAGGTGTTTTTCATCCCTCTGTCTATATTCTGTAACAGGTCAGATTTCAGTTACTGTTGTTTTCTGTTGGACTTAGATGGAGATGCTGCTCCACTACCAGCATTTATCAAAAACTGACACAAATTTTCAGTCAAAGGATATTTCTCAAACAAGATTATATCATTTTGTAAAATAATTTAATTCATAATTTATAATATTTTTCAACAGAATTTATTTTTCAAAGTAAAAGCACGAGCAGTAGCGACAATAATGCATAGAGGACCACGTTCACTTAGTCAATATCTGGTGAGAAAACAATCCACACTGTATTAGCAGCATACATGTTAATATCTAATATCTGGTGTGACAACAATTTGAGGAAACCTTACCTGATGGTGTGAATATTCAGGTATTTTATACGAGCATTTGTCAGAGAACATTTGATTTGTATCAGTTGTAAATAATGTATTATTGAATAAGAAATAAACAATAATAATTAGTTTTGATAAATGATGAAAACAGTTCTTGGTGGACTGTAGTGGACGTTTGGACCCGGAGGTAGATGAACACACACCACACACTTCAGTTTTAATTAGTGTTGATTTTTCAGTGACAATTATTTGGACGAGTGTTGACTGGAGGTTGTTTGTCTGACGTGGCTCTGGGGCGCCGCTGAAAACCATCTAGAAGTGCTAAATTACCTCTGATGGATGTGGACTAATAAACACACTGGCTTAGCGTTGCTATCTCACACTCTCAATTAACACTGATGGGTTTCTGTTTGAGCATATGACGACTTTCATTCCCAAATGAGATGAAACAAGTGAAACCCACTCTGGCAAAGTGACTGACAGCACAACATCTAAAACAACACAACACAAAAACTAATTACAGACATTTCTACCAGATAGCAGGAAACATGAGTACTGGGTTGGCAAACTTAGAACAACATGTACAATAGATCTTTTATATTACACAGATATAGAATGATGTTTTTTTCCCAATGGGGATATAAGGTTTCAGCAATAAGCTCTTTGTGTCTGACATCCGTAGAACAACTGGATATACGTTTGGACCAATTACAAAAACACCATTAAGTTTTTAATCAGTAGTAAGCACTTTAGTGCACGAGCCCCGCGGCCTCCACAGACAGTGCATTAGCTGAGGTATGTAGCGGGGAGGCTGCTTGTTTTGGCAGTAAGATCATTGCTGCATTAATGTGTTTCCCTCAAGAGGACAGTGCAGCTGTCCTTGAGTAAAGCACTTAAACACTATTGCCTCAGTAAACACTACGGAGGGGACGAGCAGGGAAACCACTGTGAATGGATCGCCCTGTTGTTCTGGAGCCAGGGTGAAAGTCAGGCTGAGAAAGGAGAGAAGCTTTAATAATGTTCAGTAAAAAAGAAAATCAAGACAGTCTGTTGCTCGGAGTGAGACTCAGTATGACGTCACGAAGGAAAACTTCACATTAAAACCACTTTGGGAAATGATGAGAAATAACATCAGAAAGATACTGAGGTCTGGATGCAGGTAGCAGATACTGAACTTTGATGGATGGATGGATGGATAGATAGACAGACAGACAGACAGACAGACAGGCAGACAGACAGATAGACAGACAGACAGACAGACAGACAGACAGACAGACAGACAGACAGACAGACAGACAGACAGACAGACAGATAGATAGATAGATAGATAGATAGATAGACAGACAGGCAGGCAGACAGACAGACAGATAGATGAGAGAGACTTTATTGATATCCAGGGTGAAATTCAGGGGTTGCAGTATCATAACAGTATCAAAATACAAGGCCTGAATACACAATAAACATGAAGTAGTACCAGGATGTACAGCAGGTACTTCATACTAACACTGGATGAGCGCTTGTTCGACATCTTCCTCTTTCTTCTTCACCAACATTTCTTTGAAGCTATAAAATAAACAGGTTCAGGGGCAGAAACTTTCTGTCCAGACAGGACAAAGAAAAACCTGAAGTTGCAGTAGTGTGTTTTTTTTGTTGTTTTTTTTAATGGTAGTAGCAGTATTTGGAAAAGTAGCATGAATGTAGATATGACAAGCAGGTAAAGGACTGCACCGACGTTTTGGGAGTTCGGCCCATTGATCACCAATATCTGAGAGGACTGGCGCCGTCTCTCCAACTCCCCAAATGCGGCGCCCCTTTAAATGAAGACCATGCCGAGTAGTTCACTGACACTCTGATCACCAATAAGCAGCGTTCCTCAACATTTTCCACCGAAGCCGTTTCCGTCGCTAATGCCCCGATAATAAGAGCCAAAGCTGAGCAGATTGGGTCGGCGGATGAGATCCCTCTCCGGCAGCTACCTGTGGATTAGCCCGGCGTCACCGTGTCACCTCCGCCGCTATCTCCCCACCGGCCTTTTAAAGGGGACACAAAAACCTCGGGCACGTCCGGGTCAATTATCTCCAGTAAGCCTCGGAGCGCAGATTATTTCAGAGGCGACTTCTGGGAGCGATAATCAATGTTCCCGGCTGTCAAGCGGAGCTATCTCGATTGGCTCGGCGTGCCGGGAGAGGACCAGAATAACTCAAGGTTTCTGAGGCTGATAAAAATGCTTTGTCATTTGTTGGATTGTTCAAACGCTTCTTGTTATGCCGTCACATCAAACAGCTTTTCTCTTCCCGTTCCCTCCAGGGAGGCGAGGGGAGCCTGCCGGGGGAATCTGTCTTGATCTTTTCATCGGGTTCATGTGGATCCGATACTCTTATGAGCACAATCTCAAGGAGATCTCTGCTACTATTCTTATCAAGACGACTTCACGTATTAATCTTGTAAACTCTGCACAGACCTTTACTAATAACATAATACGAAGTTAATTGACTCTCGGGGGGGAAGCGGAGAACAGAGGTGTAGGTTTGTGAACGGAGTAAAAAAGTACTTAAAAGATATCAAACTAGAGAGTTAATAGAGGGTATAAATATTTATAACGTGATCCTAATAAAAAAAGTTTCTACTTGCTAAAATGAATTTTCACTATTGGCAGATTCTGCAAAAAATAAGGGCAAATTTACACAGAGCTTGACTATTATTTAAGGAAAAGTGACTGTAGAGCTCAACTGTTATGCTTAGAGCTCTAATACAGCATAATAGCGCAATCACTCTCATATGGACAAGACAGGTTTATATATATATATTTATATAGATCTCATATATTATTGATCTGCAGGTCTCTCTCTGTCTGAGCTGAGGAGAGGGTCTAGTCAGTGCAGCTTCTCAAACCCACGTTGAAAATGATTCACTCTTCCCTCACCTTTAATCTCAACTGGACAGCTTGTGTATTTGACTGTACGCAAACAAACCCGCCTGAGCCCTTATTTCCCGTCGTGAAAATCCAGATGGATCCAGGTCCATGTCAGAAGACGATTAGCTGACCCGGCCGCCGAGAACATCGGATAAACAACATGAACTCTCCGAGGATTTGGGAGGAAGAGGAGGGGGGGGGGGGCGTCTCTGGTGTGCAGCAGCCGTCTTAATTCCACTTAAATCCTCCACATCCGTACTTACCCGGTAATCAATGCCGCAGATTATTTTCTGTTTTTTTTGTTCAAAGTATCAAAACGGCAAACGGAGAACGAGGGAAAGTGAGAGGTGTAGCTGCAGGCGATGAGGAGAGGATTAAGGTTATTGTGTTGCTCGCTCCCGCGTTGAGGAATATGTGGGAAAACCCGGGAAGTGAAAGGGCAGCGAAACTTCATACGCAGAACGATCTGAGCCGCCGTGTCGCGCGAGGCACTCGGAGATACTTGACCTTAAAAGAAAAAACACTTGACTCCTCAAATCCGTTGCTTTGCCATTCAGAGTAAAACTGCTGACCTGAAGGCCTCTTACACCGGCTCCACAAATACAGCGAATCTCTGTCGCTGCAGAGACCGAACAAAGGCTGCGCTGAGGGAAGTCAAGTTCATGAGAAAATCCATGTGATTGTTGCAGATGAAACTAGCTAGCTTAAAATGTGCAGTAACATGCTGCTTCATCAGGGCGGTACACACACACACACACACACACACACACAAAGTCTTCAGAATAAAAGCCAGTGATCGTGAGAATTAGCCTTAATTCTCACGATCACTGGCTTTTATTCTGCTTATTTCTTCCTGGTGTTGAGACTTAGATTCATAGCAACATGCCTTATCTCGTCAACCAACACCACCCATGTAGTAAGTTGAGTTGAGTTGATGTATGACCGTATGCATCACCAGACCTGCACACACAAACAAGCTGGCCTCCCGATGCCCGGAGACACCGAGCCCCAAGGACGGAGCAGGAAGACACATAAAGCCCGGGGCATTAATTATTCACTGCATCGGCTCGTCGGAGGCAGATAAATGTGTTTTACAATTCCACTCTTGCTCTTCGCTGCAATTTGGGCTGGAGGAAAAAATAAAAAAAGAGTACTGTTGCCCATTATCAGCCACTTTATCTCCTCGGATGCCCGTACCCCCCAAAACAAACGCAATCCTGCAAATTGAATGGTGGAAAAATGCACCGAGACGCCGTCACGCTCTTCTGTATGGGAGGTAGAACAGGACAGAGTGCTGGGAGAAGCTGATGTGTAACAGTGACCGCCCACTTTTTTTACAGTTCTGGTTCCTGAAGTAAATTTCCCATTCATTTACTCCATAGACGTTTCAGAAAATCCTTCTATAAAGAGTTTTAAGGCTGGAACCAAGACAACCAGCTAGACGATCGTGACCATAAAACATTTGATTCTGAGCAAAAAAAAAGATTGGAAAACGGAAGAAAAGGCAAAAGTACAAGACTGTGTACATCATTATTTATGAAGTGAAGGAACTACTCATCCCATAAACCATTGAGGATGATACTTTTCCAAAAACTTCCAAACCATTGATAGCTTAGCGCTTCTTCTTGAATGTAACATTTGTCAATAGTATAGTGTTGATATTGTTGTTGTTGTTTTGTTGCGTATATATAGTGTTTCATATAGTATAGTGTAAAGTGTTGTCATAGGATAAGCAGCTAGCTAGGTTACGCTAGTAGCTAACGTTAACGTTAGCTGACAAGACGTTCGCGGGTGCGGTAAACATTTCCATGGTAACAGCGAGCTCCACCAATCAGAGACGTCGCTGTTATACTTTAGGATTGTGGGTAGTGTAGTACTTCTCCATGTTTTTCTCAAAACAAGGTTGATATCATACAGGACTTGTGTCTTCTACAGGAGCATACACTATCGTTTCACAACCTACTAGCTTGTGGTGAGGCTACATTGGATGGTTACGACATTATGGCTAATAGTCAAAATCCCTATGCAGAATATGAATGGGATTTTCACTTCTGGAACCTCACTGTTGAGCTCTATAGTGTATGTGTGTGTGTGTGTGTGTGTGTGTGTGTGTGTGTGTGTTGGTGCATCTGCCAGCTTCTTTCCATCCCTGCGTGGGCAGAAGGATCTCAGCATCTCGTCAGCGCTGTCAGAAGACGCTCCGCCTAAACGCCTCGGCTACTTATCTCCCCCCCGGGGGATTACAGAGCAACACTGACAACAGTCATATTATTATTACTACGAGGGCCCGGCCGGAGATAAGGTGCTGTTGGCGTTGCAGGGTGTGTGTGTGTGTGTGGCCTCCCATACCGTCACCCAGCTCTCCAGACGTGGAGGTAGAATGGAGAGTATTCGATGTGCATCTTCTCCCTGGACCTCTGAAACAAAACAAACAAGCTTCCTGCCAGCTGCTCCTCTCCTCACATAATACAATTCACTCACGTCTCTCCCACTTAATTTCATTCACCCCCGCCTCCCCCCCACTCCCTTTCTCCCAAAACACAGGCACCCCACTCCCCCCCCCACCCAACTGTGACACCGCCGCCAGCCATCAGTCGGATGTCCTTACCGAAGGTTGTAAGCGTATCATCCAGGAGAAGTGTGTGTGATGCTAGCAGCAGGGTGTGTATCCATACCAAAAGGATGCAACGAGGCTAACTCTCCTGCTAATACGCGCTAATGTGCCGAGGTAACGATTAGCAAGGGCGCGCTATTCTGAGACTCGCCGTGGGAGGCTTTTCTTTTTTGGGCGGGGGGCAGCTGAGGTCTCGCCGTCTTTCAGGACCTCTTCTCTTTTGTCCGGAGAACTTTGAAGTCATATAAAATGACTTTACGAGACGTTTTCTGCTTCCAAGACAGCCCAATAAAAGCGAGCTCAAACGGGTGATGCGTGTGGCCTTTGGCTCTGGACAGACTCAGCAGCTCAGGTTGGAACGACCCGCGTGAAATCCCCCCCTCTCGTCTGCAGGGTTACCTGAAGCAGTCGCTGCCTCGGAGGAAGCCAAGCAACGCCCAGCTGTTCCAGAGGCCGGGCTGGGGAGGATGTGAACGTCGAGGCGGGCTTGTTTCTGAAAAACAACATGCCGCCGCGGATATGAAAAAAAAAAAAAAAAGAGGGTTATTAAAACGTCACAGTTTCCCAGGACAATGTCACGAGCTTGTTCTGTGCTGAAAGTTTCTCCCAGTTCTAACATAATGTCTGTCCTTGAATGTTCCATTCTCCTAAAACGACTGTCCCAAATGTCATAAAACTGCCTTGGAGCGGTTACCATGGCGCCCTAGTTAACTTGATGGAAACCCTGGATGGATGTGAAATCACTTTTTTTTTTTTTTTTTTTGAGCTGATGAACCTGTCATAAATAAAAGTCCAACGTGTGTACAAAGCATGGAGGAAAGCTCATTTCTCACCGTTGTAAACAACATAGTGGATCGTCAGCAAATCCGCCTCCTTCTTTTAGAGGGAAAAAATAAAGAACAGCAACGGTCAGGTTTCAGATTGCTCTCCTCAGCAAGTTCAAATCTCACGAGACATTATTGGAACTGTGCACGACGGTGAAAGAAATGTCCCCTACATTGATTGAAATGGATTTTTTTTTTTTCTCGGCTGTATTTTTCATACGAGTATAGATCTGCTGATAGCTTGTTCCCCGTGGCAGCGCTCCTCCTGAGAAAACAACTCAAGTCGCTGGTGAGAGCGAACAGATGACTCATGTGTG
The DNA here is from genome assembly GCA_034670385.1 of Hoplostethus mediterraneus. Classification (NCBI taxonomy): domain Eukaryota; kingdom Metazoa; phylum Chordata; class Actinopteri; order Trachichthyiformes; family Trachichthyidae; genus Hoplostethus; species Hoplostethus mediterraneus. The sequence continues at coordinate 1,452,910 of JAXDDW010000114.1, read as the reverse complement.
GGAACTTTGAATTAATGACAGAGCCTTAGCTGTGAGCCGTGTGGTTTGGGAAACTCGGAGAGGAAATAATCACATATTTGTTTTCAAGGAGAACAGAAATTAACAGAATTCAGAATATACAGTATTTTTTTACAGACGAGATACAGAGAATGCTAAGTAAGTACTGATTTGATTGTCTCTTTGTGTGTGTGTGTGTGTGTGTGTGTGTGAGCACAGTGCGCGCTTGTTTGCGTTGCATTTTGAATATGCTACTGCTGCCCTCTGCAGGGCAAAAGCAGCATTGCACGCCATCTTTGCTCTGACCTGGATTTCTCCTTTTTTCTTTTGCTAGAAAAATCAACAACATTAAAAAAAGATGTGGTTTGAAATAGAGCAAACACCACTGCAGTCTCTCCTCGGTCAACAGTTAGTGTTTGCACGGATTCGGTTCACACGTTCCACCCACGGCTCGTTAAAGACGACTCGGCAAAAACTCAGAAACAAACAAATTAACAAATTACCACCACAGCTTCAATTAAATGCAACTTCATAAAAGTGAGTTTTCCTTTGTGAGCTGTGCAGAGAAAAAGAGGTTGAGGTTGAAAAGCATGTTATTCCACAGTTGAGTGCTTTGATCACTTGATGTCTTCAGTCTAGCAGTCAAAAGAGATTCACCTGCAGGATGGAGGTGAAGCTGGCGTAGCTCCGGGTGGAGGCCTCGTCGTCCTGCACAGCTCCACCGTTTGAAGAAGGATGTTGCTGACGAAGAGCATTCACACTCAGCAAACCTGCCGGGGTGAGAAGAGGTGAAGCGTCATGAAACCCATTTGAATCCAGTCTTCTTAGAGAGATAAAACCTTTACTTGATGTCAGTGAATGCAACATGCCAAGACCACATGGTACATAGATGGATGGATAGATAGATAGATAGATAGATGGATGGATGGATGGATGGATGGATGATAGATAGATAGATAGATAGATAGATAGATAGATAGATAGATAGATAGATAGATAGATAGATAGATAGATAGATAGATGGATGGATAGATAGATCATGGAGTAATTATTTCAGGTAGTGGAAATGAAACTCATTTCTTGTTACAGGAACATGTTTGAGGTGATCTCTTGTTTCATCACTCAGATAAGCCAGTAGTAACTTTACTTCCTTTCAAGATAACTAAAAATAATTAACAATTAAAGCAAAACCAAGATCACGTTTCATGTTTTCATTCACCGCTCGCTTTCAACAACTGATACCGATGATGTCTGAGCTGAAAAGCGGATTATGATCATGTTGTTTGACTTCAGAAGGTGCGTGTCATGTCTTCACTCAGGAGATTAATCTGCACGCCCACGGGCTTTTCAGCGGTGAAGAAACACCCCGCCCCCCCCCCCCCCCCACCCTTGCTTTTCCAGCCAAAGTGAAAAATGCCTCATCAATGTGAACGGAGCTGAAATAAGTGGAGCTCCCAGAGATGTCCGAGGCCCGGTAACTAAAACACACAGCAGAGAAATAAACTGCAGCGTGGAAATAAAGCAACTCTCTGACCTCACAGTAAATCCTCCTCACACCATTACTTATCTGCACAGCAATCCCCCCCAGGATAAGTATTTCCTCTTATGCCACATTTATCTTCCATTATATGTCCAGTATGTATACAGCACGGTGTTGCTCGGGACAGCAAAACGATGAACGGCGCACCGGGAATGCAAACAAACCATTCATCTCCGCCCGGCGGGGAGAGGGAAAAAAAACAAGCAACTCTGTGAGAGTTTTCTAAATACTTCCCAGCCTCTGTGAGACGAGGCTGCCCAGCCTCTGCAGAGGACTGGAGGACCAGGGAGTGTCGGGTTAAACACGACCCAGAGAGACTCTATTAATGGGCTGGGGGGGGGGGGGGGGGCGGTGGATGCTGAATGATTTAAACCCTCATGTGTTTGTGTGGAAATTGTTATTGAGAGAGATGTTGCTGGAAAATTGTTTGTTTCACAGCCTCCCCCTTCCTCCCCCATCCCTCCCCCCCCTCGCTCCCCCTGTCTCTCCCAATTTCAATTTAAACCTGTTTTATGGGAAAGCCTGTAAACCCACCTGCTGCCAAAGCATATATGGAAAATAATAAATGATGAGAAAAGAAAGAGAAATATCTGTTAGTGAAAATGAAAGTGAAGTAATAAAAACGTGAGATTATGATTAAAGTGTTATGTACTACAATGTAGTACTATGTTGTACTGTAGTATGTTTATATAAATACATAAATACCCTCACTCTCTCTCTCCTCTCTCTCCCTCCCCTCTCTCTCTCCCTCTCTCTCCCTCCTCCTCTCTCTCCCTCCTTCCCTCTCCCTCCTTCCCTCTCCCTCCTCTCTCTCCCTCTCCCTCTCTCTTTCCCTCTCTCCCTCTCTCTCTCTCTCCCTTTGTCTCTCTCTACCTCTCTCTCTCTCTCTCTCTGAGTCATGTTTCCCAGTAAATCAAACCCCCACAGAGCGACCCGGTGGAACCCGCTGGACTCCGACCAACACACACATGACGACCAATCAGATATGATTGTGCTGGTAATTGGAGAGGAGTTGTGCGTGGCTCCGTGGCACAACATGGCTGATTGTGTTTGAATAGCCGCTGATTGATTGTGCCTGGACCGGCCAAGCCGTGCACACCGTGCCCTTTAAAACGAGAAGTCCTCCAATTGGTTCCTATTGAGTTCCCAGAAATACCGTATGATACGCTTCCACGCTCATTTTGGCAAAGCTCTCCGGGCCAGGCGTCTAACCGCAGGACTGAGACGTCTCCGTCGGAGAGTCACCGTTCAAAATGCATTTCGCTGGTGAGCTTCATGTTGTAGGAAGAGCCGGCTGTGTCGGGAAATGACTGAAAGCCAATCATGGTGCCATACTCTGTCAAGTGTGGTGGTGGTCAGAAGGAAAGGGAAGCAGAGCCAGCAGACCAGAAGGTCACTGGTTTTAATCCAACACCAGTTGCTCCAGTGGAGCTTGAAGACTGGCTGTACTGTGTGTACTGTGTGTACTGGCTGTACTGTGTGTACTGGGTGTACTGGCTGTACTGTGTGTACTGGGTGTACTGGCTGTACTGTGTGTACTGGCTGTACTGGCTGTACTGGGTGAATGAGGAGGAGGGTGGTGCTGAACAACAGGCAGTAAAATACATAAAAGTGAAGGAAAGTCATTAAGTCTAATAGAGCTACTGTAAAAAAGAGTATATGTACATATGTACTCGCCTCGGTTACGATAACGGGAACACAAAGCTGTTTAATTGCAGCGTATTTGTTTTTATTTGCTCATTTTATTTATTTATTTACTTATTTGCACCGCAGCAGACTGGAAGCTGACCAGTTTCACATGATTCACCCTGAAACAGGCTCAGACGTCTCTGCTGCACCCTTGGATGACTTCTGCTTCACTGCCGTCGTGGGAAAACCTCATTACTCCGATTTTTGGCAATTTTCATGTTTTGTTCAAAAAGTGAAGGTTTTGGTGGCACTCAGGATTTAAGACTCGCCGCCACAAAAGCCATTTCATAACCGAGGATAAAATTGCAAAAAGGCACGGTGGTCAGTGTGAAAATAAGTTTTTCTTTTTCTCTGTTTTTCTCCAGAGAAGTTGTTTTTCCTGGAGATACGAGGTTTCCATCTGATAGCAGCGACACGCTCCTTGGTCTGGCCATTACTCAAGAAGAGTAACTCCTGTCCAGCCTCCAGACCCACTTTCATACCAACTTAGGTGATTTTAAGGACTCAATCCTCTCAGAGAGCAGCTGTGATTTTAAGGGTTGAAACTCTCCCGAGACCAAACGCCGATTAATACCTGGTAGAACAATTTAATGCTTTGAAGGATCACTGAGCATTAAAAACTAATCTGGGTCGCTGCAGTTCCGGCTCCTGCTCCGGGGAGTTAATTTTTCCGTGCTTAAGGGAGTATAAGGGATGTTCCTGTACGGCCCTCCGCCACAGTCCATCACCCTCCAAATAGAAAGATGATGGCTTTGAGTGACCTTGGTGTATTCTGGTCTCTGGGCCCCGTCCAATCAATGTCTCCCAGTGTGAAGCGATGTCATATACCTGAGATGGACAGGAGAGGAGAAGCAGCACCCCCCCCACCCCCCACCCCCCCCCCCACCCTGACCACGGCCATGCCTCCTTCACTCCACCGCCGTGACATTGAGATGACAGCAGCATCAACACACTCGAGATGGAGAGAATATCTGGGGAGGAGAGAGAGGCAGTGTTGGTGAGCTCCAGCAAAGAGGTCTCACAGCCCCACCTTGTGTTCAACGGCAGGAAATGACATGCATGCACACGCGCACACACACACACACACACACACACACACACACACACACACGCACACACAGAGGGAGACCTTCTAGACCTTCTACTGTATATAATGGAATCATGTCTGGGCTGTTCTTCATGGTTCAGGCCCCTTAGATCCAGTGAACGCTACAATACAACGTCATTCTAGACGATTCTGGACTTCCTGTTTCAGCATGACGACGCCTCCATACAGGAGTGGTCTGTGGAGATGGAGTGGAGCAGATGTTTATTGTTATGTGCTGGCTGTTTATTTGTATTTGATTTGGATGCTTTGGCAGTATAGCTCAGCTAGCATGCCAATAAAGCATGTTGAGTTGAATTGAACTGAATTGAATTGAGAGAAGGTCTAGTTGTCTAATTGGCATCTAGAACATGAAGACCTGATCCTGTGGTGTGATCAAGGTGTAAAACCTGAACTGACAACACTAATGTACAATGAAGCTCATCAACACAAAACAGTCCAGCTCCAGATTTGACATCTTGATGATCTCGCCGGTTCGAGTCTCAGCTCTCTGGCATCATGGCTTCAGGAAGTTGAATGTATGCATGTGTGTAAAGTTGTGAGAAAAAAAAGTTTGTCACCCTTTTAATTTACCTGCATTCCTGCATGAATGGCTCCTAGAATACGGTCATAACAATAGATACATAGATTTAACACACAAAAAACTTCAAACATTAAGAGAGGAGGTGTCCTGTCATATAAAAACCCCACAACGCTCTCCGAACAAAGAGATCTGAAGTGGAGTCTGCCCCGGTCAAAAGGGATCTCAGAGGTCCTCGGGAGAAGAGCTGTTGAGTTGTTGAGTTGTTGAGGCTCATGAGGCTGGAAAAGGCCACAAAAGCATCTCTAGGAGTTCACAGCAAGAGCACACCACATAACGGTCAAGAACCTGAAGGTAACATCTGAGGACCTGCAGGCATCTCTTGAACTTCCTAGCATCTGTGTCCACTAGTCCACAATAAGAAAAACACTGAACAAGAGTGGCGTTCATGGGAGGAAACCGAGGAGGAAACCGAGGAGGAAACCGCCGCTCTCCACAAAAATCCTGCTGCCGGTCTCCAGTCTGCCAAAGACCACCTGGATGATCCACAGAGCTACTG